>CAVNZK010000037.1:600000-850341 GCA_963693345.1 Pieris melete | reverse complement strand
AAAATTTTGTTTCTTTCGGTAAAACTTTATTTCTTTTAGTAAAACTGTTTATTTTAGTAAAACGTTGTGTCTTAACGGAAAACTGTTTCTTCTCATAAAATTTTGTTTCTTTTGGTACAATTTTGTTTCTTTCGGTAAAACTTTATTTCTTTTAGTAAAACTGTTTATTTTAGTAAAACGTTGTGTCTTAACGGAAAACTGTTTCTTCAAATAAAATTTTGTTTCTTTTGGTACAATTTTTTTTCTTTCGGTAAAACTTTATTTCTTTTAGTAAAACTGTTTATTTTAGTAAAACGTTGTCTTAACGGAAAACTGTTTCTTCTAATAAAATTTTGTTTCTTTTGGTACAATTTTGTTTCTTTCGGTAAAACTTTATTTCTTTTAGTAAAACTGTTTATTTTAGTAAAACGTTGTGTCTTAACGGAAAACTGTTTCTTCTAATAAAATTTTGTTTCTTTTGGTACAATTTTGTTTCTTTCGGTAAAACTTTATTTCTTTTAGTAAAACTGTTTATATTAGTAAAACGTTGTGTCTTAACGGAAAACTGTTTCAATTAGTGAAACTTTCTTAACTTATTATATATATATGTATATGATAAAAGAGTTCTTACATGTTGCCGTATAAGACGATCAGCCAATGCAGCTAAAGCGTCGAAAGCCCGCGTTTGTTTCTTGTACATACTCGGATCGCCGCCATATTTCAACAGCCATTTGCGCACTAACGTGTCCACCACTTCAAATCGAGTTTTTGATCTGACAATATATATTTTCTTTGTAATAAATAATACATAAATAAAAAAGGGTATTCTCACTTTGTCCTGCACATTATTAGACCATATTGTAATATATGTATGTTTGACCACAAAATTTCTACTAAAATAAAAGTCATACGAGATAATCGTTTTTTATTTAGATCATGTCTATTCCATGGAAGCAGTTAAATTTCGTCAATATAAGAAGTTTTTAAGTCGGAAGTTCAATGTTATTATTTATTTTTATTTTTGATTATTCATATATGTTCATTGCCGGAAGGAATACAATGACCTGAATGATACACCTAACAATTTAATGTAGTGAAATTTCCAAAATACCCAAAAATAAAAACAGAAAAGTTAAAAAAATATCGATTTTCATTCCAAAAAAAAATGGTAATATGTTAAAATTCTTCAAACAAAATCTTACAATAAACTTAAGACTTTCGAGAATTAGCGTGCTCCAAAAAAAGAAGTGAAGAGGCCTGCTTATGTTTAACGTTGTTATGGGTTTGTTATTTAATAGTAGTCAAGTCTACCATATTATGCTTAATATTTTCAGAGGGAAATAGGATCCTAATTCTCATATATAATATAAGATTTACCCAGAAATAACATCTGGCAGTTCAGCAGTGAGCTCACGAAGCAATTCATCAGCATCATCACGGGTAACCCTCATCGAATCCAAGCAGTCATATAATAGCTTCATTACATTCACATCATATACCAGCTGAACTGATCCAAGAGGTGTTCTGCAACATACGTAGATTAAAATTCGAATTTGAAACTAATGATTGAAATTATATTTTTTTTTTCACCAAGGAGGTTTCTTCTGTTATTTTTGACAAACGCTAGTATATTATTTTTTTACCTATGGTGGTGTTGAGTTTTGGCGCCTTTATATATTATATTGTACTAAATTTTGATGGTTATTTATATTACTAAGCGATTAAAAAGAGTGGCGGAAACGGAGAGTTTATTGCCACTTCTTCTCTTCCGTTCTACGCCCTTGATTTGAGAACTGGCAGTAAATGTAAAATTAAAAGCATTAATATGTATTTCTTTACTGACAAGTCATAAGTGTACAATGTGTACCTATATGATTAAATTATTTTTGAATTTGAAAATTTAAAGAGGATCCTGATACGGTGATTATTGAGAAATACGGTCTATATTAAATATTGGGCATTATTTGCGAAATTTTTTTGTAAATAAATGAAACTTACATTGGGAAATATTTTTTCCGCACCATCCGGGCAGTGTGCGGCACTTGGAAGAGGTAGATTTGTGAGCGGTCGGACTGAGGCGGAGTGACTTGTTGCATCGGTGGTCGGTATGACAAAGGCTTAAGACGAAGACTTTGTATTTCTTCACGTAGGGACTGAAAGTTGGATTACCTTAAGAATTATCCTTTACAAACATTCAAGACATCTTTACTTTTGCCCGATGACGTTAAGCGTTCGTAACTTTATTTATTATTATTATTTTTATGAGATATGTCACGAAGCCTGGCTTAATTGTTGCAGTTCTGCCCTGCGATTCTGTAACTCACTTTTCGAACTCACTCAGCGGTTTTCGTATCGGCAGTCGCTCTCAAATCAGTCGTGAAGCAGTCATTTTATGATTTGGCATTCTGATAAACAATAAACTACAAGCCCACCTTTTCAGAATGCCAAATCATAAAATGACTGCTTCACAACTGATTTGAGAGCGACCGCCGATGCGAAAACCGCTGTGTGAGTTTGAAAAGTGAGTTACACACAAGGCTGTACAATTAACACCAAAACTTGGCGCTTAGAAAAAGTAGCGGAGAGTTTTTGTCAGTTTTTTACGCTATTTACTTTACATTACTTCCGCTTTACGCCCTTTATTTGGGAACTAGCAAACTAATTAACAAGTAAACTTATTTGTAAACAAAATTGGCGATTAAAAAGAGTGGCGGAGAGTTTATTAATTTTTGCCAGTTCTTCTCGCCTACTTTACAACCTTTATTTGGGAACTGGTGCTTAATATAAATTTAGAACTTTCTCTTTTTAATATTGACGGTACATACATGTACAATAACGAATATGATAAATGTATAAATAACAAAATTAGATTTTAAAGGACTATATTTTCATCTTGCTTATACTATACAGTGTTTTGTGTGAGGACTACACATTAAAAGAACCGATTTAAACAACTACATTATATTCATAAATTGACGTTTCGAATACTTAACAAACAAAACATCGAGTTACGTCTCAAGACTTTTTTATATTACCATAACCGTTTATTACCTACTTTGAACATCGGTTAACACAACAAATTTACTATTTTGATATGAATGTATGTACTGTATTTTTTACTATTTTAGTTTTTATTTTTGTGTTGTAATATACATGTTAACGTAAAATTGTAAACACCGTTAGATTGTAATCTATCTCGCGAGATTATAAACTGTCGAAAGATTGTGAACCTCAACGAACTGCTTACAATTTAACGTATTATTATTCGGTAGATTGTACTACACTAACTTAGTTATCATTCAAACTTCTTTGGTCAATTACAGATTAATTTAACTTTCCAACAATTTCATATAACTACCGAATAATAATAGATACGTTAAATTGTAAGCAGTTCGTTGAGGTTCACAATCTTTCGACAGTTTATAATCTCGCGAGATAGATTACAATCTAACGGTGTTTACAATTTTACGGTGACATACATATATAATGTTCATATAATATACAAGTGTTATATTATTCACATTATATTGAGTAAAACCAGTATTGGCCAAATGGCGTTAATATACGACCCTCACCCTTGAAGTGAATTAGCACTTGCTCCTAAATGTGACACACTGACACATAATGACAAAAATGATGTAGTTTGAGACCAAGACCCATTTAGAGTTGTAGCGCCAATGTATTATTATTATTAAGCAGATAGCACTGACCGACTATAAATATAATCCAATTCAATGTATATAATAAGTCCAATTGCTATAGAGAAATTACCTTTATGAATAAATAAGTTCCTTGGCAATAGAAACAAATTACTTCTCTGAACTCTCACCTTAATTTGATGAGTCTGTTGTGAGCGCACGATACGTAGACGTACGACATCACGCTGGTATTGATCTTGCTCGTAGCCACCTACCATTACTGAGGGATCTTTTTTGGGCTGAAAAATATATTACCTTACTTTTACTTTTCCTTATTACCTTTATAAAGGTCCGCTGAAATATACAAACTCGTGGTACCATAAATAACGGTTCGGTGGCTGTTGATATATAGTTTTTTTTAACAATAGTAACCACGATATTATATCATTGAATTGAACTTGAGCTGATAAAGGGTCACAAATATCAGCTGTAGGGATCAGAAAATAACTAGTATAGAAACAATGAGAGACGTTAGACTGATAACAAATACTTTTAATAAAATCACAAATAGTTGATAGATGACTGAGGGCGTAATACAATAAGTAAAATTGTAAAATAACTTATACATTTTCAAATAGGTGCTCATTAAAAATTTCATCAATAATTAGATAGTACCGGTGACAAGTATCCCATTATAGCGAGGAAATGCTGCCAGCAGTAAGGGTACACTGCCACAGAGAACAAACTGTTTAAATTTATTTTAGTATTATATATTTGCAGTTTCTCAATATCAATTAATTCAAAGTACTAAACAGTCAAATCGTGAAGTTTACCCACGAAGCGTTTGTTTACCTACAAATAATATTATATGTACATTAATTCCATAATTGTAAAATGTGTCTATTACATGTTTTATAAATTGTCTACACGAAGACATCATTTAACATTACGATCCAACCTAACTTAAAGACTAATAAGTAAGTAATTAAAAAACTAATTTACTCCAAAGGACAGTAAAGTGACCAGCTACGCCTCAGAAGAGAGCTAGCTTTGTCAGTGTATTTATTTAAGATACTAACGGGTCGGATTCATAATCTGGATGTAATGAAGAGACTGGGTCTACGGGTACCAAGTAAAAACCTGAGGCGTAAGTCTAATTTAATGTACCGCGCGCACATTCCAACCTGGTAAGCGAAGCGCCACTCACGCGAGCATATAATATGTACATAGAATTTCTGTTGAGGTAGACCTATTTGTTTGTACACTGGCTAACTTCATAAGAGTTGCTTCCTATATTATTAGTTATAAGATTTAGGTATATAAATATATTTTTGAAGTTATACTTCTTTAGGTGCGTTATGAAAAATTGATGAGAGTGAAAATTAACCCAAAATTAACAAAATGAAGTTGCCCACGGAAAATGCCACGGCATTGGACATAATTTAAAAACAACATTCGAATAATAATAGAATTTATGTTACACTTAATGCAAGAGAATAATAATAAATATTTATTTATTTAATTTTTCAAATGTAAACTGAACTTTATTGACTATAATGACTCCTTTTCCAGTCTTTGATTATTTCATTGTAATTAATTATTTGCATGCAATCAAACACTATTTTTAATAATGCCAAAGAAGTATAACTTCTTACGCGCGTACATAAGTACACGCACCCTATTTTTAATGATTTTAGGTAGGTTAAACGGCGTGGGTATAATTATTGTGTCGTTCTATCGAATTACTAATAACTGTAAAGATAGAATAATGATGTGGAATAAATAAATAAATAAAACATAAGTGTTCAATAACACTACTTACAGTCTCTATTACCTGAAAATATCTATGACATACAAAAACATAAGGTACCTTTTGAGGCAAAACGTCAGCCTGCAATGCTGCTGCAATACGCAAACGCTCCGAATAACGTTCCAGAGTAGCGAGATACTTCTTCTCCAACTCTCCGTGGCGTTCCTAATAGTTGTGAAATTCATTAACACCGCACTCAAAGAAAAAAAGTTCGTGCGTAGAAAGTACACATGTCAGTGAAACTTCTTTGGCAAACTAATTTTTAAGTCTTGTTCATATTTATACAAATCAAAAACTTTAGATTTCCGAGACGTAGAGGGAGGCGAAGAGGAAGATATGTTAGGAGTTTAATGAATTTAATTGTCATTAAAATATTAAGTTTCGAAAATTAATAAAAATATTTTTTTTTCTTCTATACTAAAAACACGTGGCATTTTAATTTACAATTCGTCATTTGAGATTTCAATAAATTATTTTGCATACAATATAAAATAAATATTTCATAAATTCTCTTTACGAAATTTTAATTTTAAAAATAGATCTATATAAGGTATATATATATAAGGTAATTCTCCCTTCTCACTATCTCCAATCGGTCTCAATAGATCTCTCCCTATTCTTCTACAAAAACGCTGCACATCTTCGTGACGCTAATATTATTATTATTGCGTTTCATCCGTAAACATTTTACTCTCATGCGCCTAAAGAAGTTACACTTCAAAAATTTAATAAAATAACGCAATAAAAAGGATGACGTATAGTTAAAAGAGAAAGTGCACTAGTAGTACGAGATCCCGCTGCAGGATTGGTGTGCTCATCGACTTTTTGTTTAAAACCAAATTTTTATGTTTATTTATAATTAAGAGAATATATATTTACTAGGGTGCCTATCAAAATTTGGCCGTTATTTTTAATTAAATTATTTTTAATTGATTTTTGGTAAAAAATTTCGTTTATTTATTTTTTAAATAAAATAACGTATACATCACGGTAATTAATATGAAGATTCTAAAAAATCACGGTTGCCGTTGCGCACCTGGCCGCACCTCTTTGCAGCCAGGTATGATTTCGATAAATTTATACGTTTATAACCTATTTTTATTAATTATAAGTCAAATTGAAGCTAATTTTTTTCTATTAATTATCATATAAAGTTGCTTAATTAAATCTGGCCGCAAATAAGGGTTACTGGCTGTTAAAGATAATAAATATTTAAGATAGAGTGAAAGAGAGTTAGCGCGTAAAATCATTTGTCAGACGAGGACAGCGATTGCCGGCTGTGCGACGCTTTTATATGTTTGTATATATATATATATATATATATGTATAATGCTTTGTATATATATATATATATAGTTTTTTTTTAATGTATGTTTTATACGAGAGCATTCAAAAGTGACTATAAATAAAAAGTTAATCTTGTTTTTTTATTGTAACTTTTTGCTGCTATCTTTCAAAATATCGGAGACATTATTTAGCCTAGTTTGATTAGTAACTCCAGCAGATAATTTGGTCGGGACTCCTAGTCTGCGAAGAGTAAGCCGAGATTTTTTTTCAGTTATACTTTTTATCTACTGCTCTCGTATCTCGGACACTTAATTAATAACAGTAACTTATTAGTTACTTTATACTATTTTATTATAGTACTAATTCTCACCCTCCAACTACGTAGCTGTTTCAATATCTGTTTCAGTGTACCCAAAGTGGAAGAGAATTTATGCCTACGCGCCATTTGTCGTAATAAATCGTCCAGTGTACGGTCGACTTTACGTGGCTTTCCGAGCTTCCGTGTAAGAATGTCACGCATTTTCGCTCTCAATTCCTCAGCCTTCGCCTCCATTTCACGTAAATCAATATTCATTCGGAACAGATGTGTGCGGTTAACCCTGATAATGAACATTATCATTATTAGATTCATGCAACTACTGAATATGAAAAAGACAATGGTCGAAAGATATTTATGTCTCATAAAGGACATTAAATTAGAGACATTTTTTATTAATCCCACGCAACGTAACATATCAAATTAACACTAGGAAAAACCAGTGGCGCTACAACCTTTAAGGTCAGATTTCTGTATGTTTCGTGATCATTTGTTTTTTCAATGTTTCAAAAATTAAGAATATTTAAATTTAATTTATTAGCAAAAGTATTACGAAATTCATCTTATTTATAGAGCTTCCTATTAGGTACATAATAGCACTATCATGAAATTCGTTATAATTAAAATGTTAAATACCGGAAGATTTAGGCCTTCCATAATAATTAATTATACTTGCCTGTCCAAGTAAAATATAAATATAAGTGTATGGGTGCGTACGTACGTGCATGTGTGTGTGACTATTTTGTACATGTGAGAGAGACTTTTTAATAAAATATCCAACTCACGCTTGTCTCTGTTTCTGCTGTTTGATTTCGTCGTGCAACTCTAGGACGCGTTTGCGCAACTTAGCCAACATCTTTTCAGGAAAGACAACAGTCTGTGATAACCCTTGAGGGCCAGTACATCCTCGAATCGCTGAAGCCCTGATTTGATCATACCGTAACACAACAACTTGATCAACATCATTCATACAACTTTGTTTTTCCATCTGAAAATACATTGACAAATGTTAACACTCGTTTGTATAAGTACATATACCTTTGTACTGAAAAATAAAAATAAATAAAATCTTGTCCTAGCGTATTCAGCAATCGACTCTCATCTCTGAAGTCTTATGGTCGAGCCTCGGCTATGCACCAATAGACTCTCTATGTACGTAAGACAGAAGACAATTAAGGCAGATATGTAAGAAAAAAAGAAACATTACTAGATTTTGAAAAGCGACTTTGTTTTGTGTTTGTTTTACAATGAGAGAATTAAAATTTCACGCAAGATAATTTACCATAAACTCTCGAAGATCATTTTTCCTCTTTTCCAACTGCACGGAAAATTTGCGCTTAACTTTGTTATGCGCATCAATATCTTTACGTAAAAGCTCAATAAACCGATCCTGCTCTATGATGTCTTGCTCATGTTTATGTCTAGAAAAATAATATAGAAAGTATTAGTTCATATAAAGTAAATGTTACAAAAAGTTAAATATTATGTCAAGAGTGTGCTTGCGCGTTTGAGTGTACGTGCGCGAACATGCGTGTGTGAGTGCGTGTTGGTGTCTTTGTGTGTGTGTGTGAGAGAGAGATATAGAGAGTGTGTGTTTGGAAGAGAGTTTGTGTGTGTGAGCGTGCGTGTATGCTGCATGTATTTATAAAAACTCAATTTAAATAGTGGAGGGAGAAGATATATAAAGAAAGAAACGAACAATGGGCAAGGAGTTTCTATATTTCAGCTCACCTTGTATTTCTTAAGTCATAAGTTTTGTTATAAACATCAACGTCACACCCTTCAGGACAAATATTAGGATCGAGTCGTATTGGACCAATATCTCGACTATCCATGCTGCCTTCATCTTCTTCCTCGCTAGACGATGATGAAGATTCAGACTCTGATGATTCTACAATTGTTGTTAGAAATAACAATAATTAATACATCTTTTGACTTGCTCTTCAGATAACTTAAACATAATATTTTTTTAACAAAATTTGGCGTTAAATTCAGTGGGGTTTATTTTATAGTAATAAAATAAAAAAAAATATAAATATCGAGATGGAAATTAAAGTAGCAGGGGTATATGTCTCGACCCACACCTGAATGTCTTCTATTCCGAGACTGGGTGACCAATACCCACTAGAACCACCTCGGGAGGTTCCAATAAGCCGCGTTACAAAGGCTCCGAGGTCGCTCTCTTTCTATTAGGAAAGATATTATAGCCTAGCTACCCCTGTAGATGGCCAATAACCAATGTTAGTCAACAAGTGACATCATTCGTAACAATGTGCTAAAAATGCACCACCACATCGTCTATATTTTTTTTCAACAGATTCAAAACACATCAAAAAAACCTTAATGTGTAAAGGTTACTACACAGTCAATGACTACCTGGAAGATAAAAACGCTTGGCAATAGTTCTAATTACATTCTTATAATTTGATTTGTTATCTTTGAAGTGGTATGAATATGTGTGTAATGGTGAATGTGGTAAATCACAGAACAGATTTTTTTTTATTTGTGATTGTGGTTTATGGCATTTTCCTTTGAATAATTGTAATGTAAAGGGAGGGCAAAACTTGCTGAGTTTCTTGCCCGTTCTTCTCAGAACAAGGCCTCATGGTAGTTTTGTGAACGGATGGCGTAGTCTTGCTCTTTCGTGAATTTTGTAAACGTTGTTGACATTCATAAGCATGCTCTAAGGAGCATCTAAATTGAATAAACGTATTTTGATTTGAATAAAATAGACATTTGTAATGCTAAGAACCACAAATAGTATAAATAAAGAACATCTTACCATCGTCATCACGGTCACGTGGCGGACGGTATTTCTTCTTAAATATTCTTCGTAAGAAATCAGCAAACTTATTATCTTGTACGAGCCTCTTGAATTGCCTTTGTAGCTCTTGGCAAGCTGCGTCGAGTTGTTCCTTTTCAGCGTGATGTTCATCTATGCGATGTTCGCAATCTTGAATTTGATCTTGTACTCCGCGAACCTATATATAATATATAAATACATGTTATATTTAGAGATTTTAGAGTAGAGATATGATTTAGAATTTAGAGAGAAACATAGTTGTTTGTTGTTGGCTTGTTTGATCACTAATCATTATATCAAAATACTTATTCCCAAGAATTAAACTAAAAACTTCAGTAAAATAGTAAATCACCAGTCTTGGTCTAGTGGCTTCAGCGTGCGATTCTCATGGTCTCCAACTATGCACGAATGGACTTTCTGTCTATGTGCGCATTTAATATTCGCTCCAACGGTAAAGGAAAACGTCGTGAGGAAACCGCCTTAAGTAGACGGCGCGGCGTGTGTCAGGCACAAATGATTGACAAATGATCATGAAACAGATTCAGAAATCTGAGGCCCAGACCTAAAAAGGTTGTAGTGCCACAGATTTATTTTTATTTTAAGAATAGTAAATTGGTAAATTTTTTTTAACAATTGGTAAATTTTTATGACAAGTGATTTTTTTTCCATAACAGGGAGCAAACAGGCTCATCTGACGTTAAGTGATACCGCCGCCCATGGACTCTCAATGCCTGAGGTCTCGCGAGTGGGTTGCCGGCCTTTTAAGAATTGGTACGATCTTTTCTTGAAGGAGCCTAAGTCGAATGAGTTCAAAAATACTTCAGTAGGTAGGTGGTTCTAAATAGTGCGCGGAAAATTTTTGCCTTAAATAACGCTCAAAAGTTGGTTTTTACCTGCATCAATTTTGCATACACCCTTTCAGCCAAGCGATCTTCATGAGCTTCGAATCGATTTAAAACATTCATTTCTCTATGAAGCTGATATAGGTGTAACTCTAATAGTTGGTTTTTCTCCTGTAAATTATTTTTTTTTCTAAATAAAAAGCATAGAGTACGCAACTTACTGAAAACTTTGTAAGGAGGCTCATCTGATATTAAGTGATACCGCCGCCATAGACACCTCGCCAGAGGGCTCGCTAGTGCGTTGCCGGCCCTTTATGAATTAGTACGTTTTTTATGTTGAAGGACCGAAGTCGAATTTGTTGGGAATATAGGTGGGCAGTTGGCTACACATAGTGGCGCGGCGATAACTGTATTAAAAATGCTCAGTTGTGGAACGACGGACGTCAAGTTGATATGGGTGAAATATCGACTTCCAATGCTGAAACTCAGCTATATGTTATAAATATTATTAATCTGAACAATTCAAAAAATCCAATTTAATGGAATATGTTACTGTAGAGTCCTAAATCAACAAATCAATTAGAAATATTAAAAGGAAAATATCAAACAGTGAACAAGAACAAGTTGTACAAAATATTAAAAATTTACCTGTACGCGAATACGTTCCCTTTGCAATTGTCTTAGCCTCGAGTCAAACTGTTGAACTGATACTTCAGCATCAGCCAAAAGCATATCTTGTTCATACAAATGTCTGGAACCAACATTATTTTTAACTAGTCTCTTACTGACTGAGATTCTCATAGTTTTGGGCGTAACCAAGAGTAATTCCTTCAATATCTACTATATAAAAATAAGTCGGGTTTTCCTTCCTGACGCTATAACTCCGGAACGCACGAACCGATTTCCACGGTTTTGCATTCGTTGGAAAGGTCTCGGGCTCCGTGAGGTTTATAGTAAAGAAAATTCAGGAAAAATTTCAACAGAAAAGCGGGATCACCAAACGAAATGTTACATAAAACGAAGCCATCTGGTGGCGTAACGGAGTTCGCCGAGTTTGCTAGTCCTTTCTAAATGTTTTGTTAGAATTTAATGCTGTCATGTTTCATAAAAACAAATGAATGCGAAAAACTATTTAACACTCATACTGAATTAGTTTAATATTTGCAACAATTGTAACAAACCTTTCTATACGTCGCTCACGTATTTCGGCTTCAATAGGAAACGATTCTTGCTCCTGTTTGAATTTTAAAATTTCCCATGATGCAGCAAGAGGTCTTGAGTCTACAAAATATATTGAAGTCAAATATATAGAAACATCTTGTTGGCAAGACTTATTTTAATAATGAGATAAGTAATTAATAAGATTATAAACATTATTTCAGAATATAGAGTATGGAACCTATACAATTATATATTTTTTATAAGTATTAAGTTAAACGTCATCCCGCCAAAACGCTTTTCTAAGCAAGATGGCGTCGCAATTATCGTACCAGTCAACGCGTACAAAATATTCAAGGATTTTACGTTTTTTATTTTTTGAATAAAATCGTAAAACATAGACATTATATACTGGCATGGTACGTTATCGGCGATTTGAGTGACAATTTTGTGTTAGTGACTGAAGTATAAAATAATATTTATAATTAAGGGTTTTTAGATAATTTAATGATTATTTACAAGTTGTTTTCGCCATAACATTTTATTTTCCATACTGTCATAAAGCTCATTTTAGTGGATGTCGTGGAGTATGTATTAAGAATACAAAAATAAAATTAAAAAAATGAACTAATTGATTCTCATTTCAAGAAGTCGTAGAGTTACATATATTGTTGATTAGTTTATTTATATACAAGGTATATGAAGATCATACGAGGCTTATTTTGGAAGTCTTACAGAAAGAAAAGTTAGCTGAAGGTTGCAGAAGACTTTTATAGGTTTTTTCAACTATACGTAAACTGACCCACGCCATTCGCATTTTACATACCAGAGAGCGGTACGAAGCGCGGTACGCGTGGCGGTCTAACTCTCTGCTGAGGATACAATGTCGATTTGCGACGCTCCATTGTTTTTCGTGCAGCCATCGCATGTCTTGCCGAAGGTTGGATCACAACGGGTTTGATCTTAGAAAATAATTGTTAGTAATTAGTTATAGAAAATATATGCTTAATATACCTACTGAACGTATAAGCTAGCTACTAACTTACTAATATAATGTATATTTAGTTAAGTTTAAAGGTTTGTTGAACAATTGTGATTATTGTCATATTCATCAAACCAAACCAAATCAAACCTTTTAACAGTTTTATCTAGAATTAATAAAAAAAGTGGCGCTACATATTTTTCGTGATCATTTGTTTTTTTCTAGGCCATATTTATTATTTATTTCATAGGCAAGTAGGTGATAAGCATTATGACGTGCTTAACACATGCCTTAGACTTTTTGGGTTAAGCATGGCGATTTCCTCACACATCTGTATAGTCTAGTCGACAAGTTGAAAATGATACAAAATAGAGATACTGCTCTTAAAATTATGTGCGTAGCTCATTGGATCCGGAATGACGTCTAGAAAAATGTGCCAAAAGCGTGTATTAGTACATACAAAATTGCAAAAGTTATATAGAGAGGAGATAGAGTTCCGAGAGTTAGGAGTTTTTTATTGAAAATTTCCTCCTCTTTCAGAATCTTTTGAAATTTCTTAAATATTAATAGTTTATTAAATATTGGCAAAAAACTAAATGCCATTTTTTTTTCATCTTTAATTGTTTATAACTTTTGCAATTTTTTATGTGCTAATACACGCTTTTAGCACATTTTTCTAGACCCGTATTTATTCCGCGATTTACACTAACCTCTAAGTTTTTTTCTGGAAATTCCAAGTCTTCATCAATTTCCGGTATTGGAGGGGGATGTTTCACCATTTTCGGTGGAATCTCAACCCGTATTTCCGCTAGGCGCTCGCCTATCTCTTTCATTCGTGCTACAAGTTTTACTTTGTGCTCCCTGAGTTGAAGTATTTTTTCGTTAAACGCTCGTTTTGTGTCGTAGATCTGATGAAAATATTAATAATTAAATGCTAATAGACCTTTAAGGATTTATAAGCTTGGTGGGACCGTTTTTAATAGATACTAATAGAGACTTTGAGAGCTTGATTTTCGTTTCTAGGTTTATAAATTACTAGCTGACCGGGCAAACATTGTTTTGCCATGTATATCATTTATAATAAAAAAATAGGGGTTGATCGTAGAGGGGTGAAAATTAGGGATTACATGTATTTTTTAATGTTGTATAATAAAAAAATAAAAATTTATCTAAAAATTAAAAAAAAAATATTAGGGGTGGACTACCCTTAACATTTAGGGGGATGAAAAATAGATGTTGTCCGATTCTCAGACATACCCAATATACACACAAAATTTTGTGAGAATCGGTCAAGCCGTTTCGGAAGAGTAAGGCAACGAAAACTGTGACACGAGAATTTTATATATTAGATTTAAAAAAAAAACGGGCACCTAAGGAAATTTACGTTCTATGCTTTATTTATTTATTATATACATGATGCAAAACAGTTTAGTAATTAGGTCAGTCGTTGCACAATGTTATTTTTACCTCTTTTCTTGCAAAGCAAACTCGCAGTTGCGTATTATGCCCAGGCGGTGCCACATAATCCGGTTGTGTCTTCAGTAATCGATTACCAATCGAAGCCTCAGCGTCTTTAAGGGCTTCTGCAGCACCCGGGGGCATTGCATTTGGGTCTGGTTTACGAGATACATGTTCTTGCCACTATAATTAATAAATCTACTATATAAAAATAAGTCGGATTTTCCTTCCTGACGCTATAACTCCAGAACCCACGAACCGATTTCTACGGTTTTGCATTCGTTGGAAAGGTCTTGGGCTCCGTGAGGTTTATAGTAAAGAAAATTCAGGAAAAAATTCAACAGAAAATCGGGATCACCAAACGAAATATTACATAAAACGAAGCCATCTGGTGGCGAAACGGAGTTCGCCGGGTTTGCTAGTAAGTTATAGATAGATAATAGATTTTTCTTTTTATGTAGAACAGGGGGGGGGGGCAAACGGTCAGGAGGCCACTTGCTAAGCGATACCGCCGCCTATGAACACTCAAAGGGCTCGTGTGAGTGTTGCCAGCCTTTTAAGAATTGTTACACTTTTATTTTGGAGGACCCTAAGTCGTATTGTTATATAATTTTTTGGAGTTTTTAAGCGCATAATTTTCCCTTCCAGAATAATGAAGGGCAATTTGTGCCGCTACCATCGAATGGTGAATTTTCCGATGGTAGACGATCTCACACAGTGGGCGCGTGTTAGTTTCTATTTGGATAAACAATACACTTAAAAACACTGACCGTCCAATAAATGGCTTCGAAAGGTATATTATACTATTACTATTTATAAGCGTTAATGTGTATAATATTACACAACACCGACTCCGAAAGCAGTCGGGGAAATAGCTAAGGAAAATAGGTGGTCAAAAAAAGCGAGCCAATTGTCTATGCATTCGCGCCGTCTTCTAAGTAAATTAGCTTTTCTTTATTACACTGCAATTAACAGCATAAATAGATAACGGCTATTATGAAAACAATTGATTTGCAAAAATCTAACAAAAAAACCAAACTGTACAATGTATTCGACAACTGTCGTTATCTAAAATCTACAATTCGTTATAAGTACTGGTAGTTTGGATACAGAACTCGAGTGTTACCTAATATTTTTTTATATATAACATATAATAAAGAAACTAAAATTTAGATAGTTCATGTTTATTAAAAAAATAATAAAGGAACTTCTCGCTAATAATCGCTTTCTCGCTTAAGACGCGTAACAATAACTTTATTAACCTTTTGTCGCAGCCAAAGTTCAATTAACAGCCTAGGCTTTTAACTAAACAGCGCTGTTTAACTAGCGGTCTGAAAGATATTCAGCCAGTTGATCAAACAGCTAGGCAAATGACTTGGATCGATGACGTTTCTTCGATAGCCGTTAAGCTAGTTGACTGCGACAGCTTTCATTTTCAAATAAATTGAATAAAGATTACATTACCTCAATAAATTGAAGGTGATGTCTATTTAATCTCTGATGATAATTGCGAAGCGCCTTTTTCAATGGATGAGATGGTTTTGGGGGTAGACCAAGAAGAAACGATGCGATTCGTGGCGGGCCCCAGGAAGATTTTCTTGCTGCTGCTCTTCGGGCTGTCGTATCGGTTCGTCTACACATTTTATTATATTTGAGACATTAATAATAATTATACACACGCCCACACTCAGTTAATCTTTAGTAAAACTTTCCTTGATTTAAGTTCTTGAGTTATTATAAGTAAAGCTACTATAATAAACAATGACCACTTTATTTTATTAAAACACTAAATATTTTTTAATTAAATAGTTTGATACAAGATAATATTTAAACTGAAAATGATTCAAAAAAGGCAAAGTTGAACATAATATTAATCAGTATAAAAAATTTAATAAGCGTTTAACCTCTACTAAGTCGAAGCTAAAATATTTTATTAAATATTTGAAACCTTTTGTTTATATAATAATAATAATTAATAAAAATCACATGATTTCACGCAAAAACAATTACATTTGTACTCACATTCTAAGCAATGAATCTTTGAGATACACTATTCATTATGTACTCCATCTTTGGCTATATCTTTAGTATAATTGTTTTTTGTTATATAATTTATGTTAGCTGTACGCAATAAATAAATCATTATAGTAGTACTTACTTTAAGGCAGCATCAGCTAATTCTAGCAAGTTCATGTTCCTTACGCAGCATAGAATAATAGAAGTGAAATAAATTCTATTTATTCAAAATCATGTGAAGAAATAACTAAATTATACCTCCCACGTAAAGCGGCCTCCGCCATTTTCTGATGCACTTCTTCTAATTGGTTATAAAAAGTTTTGGAGAGGTTCTTTTGTCGTAAAGGTCTTATCATTACTTCCGGGTCCCTAAAATTCAATATATATGATTAAATTTTGCTGTTTCGATACAATAATAAAGGAAAACTAATACTCAATTTTCAAAGAAATAAAAAAAACTGCACTATTTCAATTACCTTATACATTTCAACGTAAACGGAAACACGTCTAACTGAATAATGTTCCTTGAATACATTTTATCGAACCCAAGATCAGATGCTTCAAGTTGATGGGCGAGCTTTCGCTTTGTCAAAGCTTTAAGTTGATCCAGTTCTCTCTCTTGGACTTGTAGGGGCCGAGGATCGAGAGTTACATCGATCTGTTGTGAATGTGGTAAAGCTCGGTTTCTATAATAGAAAAAAGCTCTATTCCAAATCGTAAAGTACTATTTTAATACATTACAAAAGTTTATAGCAACTATTAGACTTATTTTTATTAAGCTTAAAAAAAAACTAATAACCAGTATTTTTTAGATATTTTAATTTCACGTGGAGAATGTTACATTAAAAACCAAAATGGCGCGTTTAAATTGCTGGCTGATGACTGTGACTGATTAACACGGGCATAAGATAGTATCCATATTATACTATCTTTACTTTTATTTTACTTATTTACTTTACTTTACTTTACTTTTACTTTTCATTCGATCAACTATAATTAAACGAAACTTGTCCGTCCCCAAATCCGACCGAACTAAACGAAAATAGATAAACTAACGAAACGAATCTGCGATTTAACCCGTTTTCATTGATTTCTTTTACATTTCAAACATATATTTTTAAAATTTTGTGATACTCTGTAACTAACTAACACTGTTACTCTGTAACTTCCAAACGGCAGCCACACCGATCCCGATGTTTTTACGCATGTTCGATGTAGTTCAATAAAATGCGCTGATGTCGCTTTGAAATCGCGCGTAGCAAAAGCTATTGAGATCGGGACCGCTGTCGGTATAGTTGTTGGAAGTTACAGTGTACCCCTGCACCTGAAGGCTATTGCTTACAATAAAATGTATACAAACGCTTTAATAATCTTGCTATATTCAGCTGTGAGCTCAGCTAGTTGGTCTCGAACTCGCTTCTTATGCGCATTAGCTATGGACATCATCTTGTCATACTCCTCTTTCTGTTTCAATTCTTCATGAGACATTAACTCCCCATCCAATGTACTGGGTTCTCTTGCTTTTTCTACTTTCTGAAATTGCTTGTTAGTAAGGCATGGAGGAAGAAATGCTGTAATAAATTTATCTGAATTCATAAATCTTTATGCAAATGAAAGCATCGGCTTTGAAGAACATTTAGACTGAATTATTTAATATTGTTTCTAGTATTTTCATTCTAGAATTTGCATCTAGTAGTATAATAATGCAGCATACCCAGATTTTTTTTGTATTTTTCCGTAATTTCTTTAAAATATAAATTACATATTATATAAACTTCTTACCGGAAGTTCCTTGAGTTTTACTTTAGTTGGTGGTGGTACGAGCGGTTCCGTAAAGTTCACAAAATAAGAAAAGATATTACCATCTGCCCCGCTAGTATAAAATCGCCTGGAAGGAATTCGATTTTATTAATTTAAATGGGTTTATTATATCAAGACCTCATCTGAAAAGCTGTTAATATCGCAAGCTACTAGATTAACAGCCTTTTTACAAATCGATCAAACTGAAGAAAAAATATTAGTGTACAATTTTTATATTTACAAGCGGAACCGGCGAACTTCGTTCCGCCTATCAGTCTAATAATCTCCTGTTAACTTTAGTTAAACTTAATTTTGGACTTCATTAAGGTAATAACGTTAATACAACTTTTTTGCAAATACAAAAATGTTTTATTGCGAAAAAAGAATGGCAGTTTTACACGTTAGAGCTCTTCTCTCTAGCGTCTATATTGTGATACTGCATGTTAAAGCACTTTCTGATATATACAACATTTTTTGTTTGTTATCCGGCGCGAGAACAGAGTGGTAGGTTACTTTTATATGCGTAATTTTGTCAACAGATGGCACCAAATGCTGTTTGCATTCGTATAATTAATTAATTGATTTATTTTTATTATATAACTTATCCGATATTTTATTACTTATTCTGCTATTCGGAACGGAGAATAATCCATCAAAAAAGAGATAACTAACATCGGTCCGGCCGATCTTGAGTTATAAGTGGTGTTACTAACACGAATTTGTTTAATATAATTAGATAAATAATTTGTATTATTATTCAAAGAGGTGGTGCGCGTGGCAGTTGGATTATTGATAATAATGTTAATACTAAGGGTTATATTTTTTTATATTCATAGTTGTTATTGCTACTAAGTTGGGTATTTTCTCGATGTTCCATTCATCAAAGAAAGGATGCTACTATACAAGTTTGCTATATTTTCGTCCCTTCACAATTAGAACAAAACAACAGTATTTTACTAATATATTGATAAGAAAACTCTATAACATACTTTCCATCTCCACTAAATTCTAAGGCGGTGATTGCTCCCGTATAGTGATCATGCATGGGCAAATAATATCGATCATCAAAGTCGATACGAGGCGTTGGCTGGGGCTGCAAAACCACACATACACAAATTACCTTAAAGTACTACCAGTGTTGAAAATCACGAAATATAAAAAAAAATATTTTCTTTGATACATAGAATATGGTAATTATAAACCTTTATGATATACGGAAATAACTTTATGTAATATGAATATATAGTGAATAACTTTTAGCTTCTCTTCGCTTTGCTTGATTATTAACTAAATCTAGTATCAAGAATAAGAAGTTTATAATGAAGAAGAGAGATTATTTTCGATCTGACACAAAAAAACGAGTTAACCATGACCTACAGACCCGAGCCGATGCTCATGTTCGGCTCTGTACCTCGAGAGAAAACAACGTCTATGACGAGATAACAATGAGGTATTTGACTGCCCGGTCAGTTAGCCTAACGTTAAGCTACATAAAAAACGAGTAGAACAATTATTTTTATATGCATTTGTCGCGCTCCTAACAAGACTGCCACATTAAAATTAATAACTGTATGCATTCAACCAATCTGATGAAGGTTTCTGTACCTTAAATGTAAAAAAAAATAAAAAAATGTAACAAACCACAGTGGTTTTCAAATGTACTATACTATGATTTAGATTCTGTAAAATAATAGTAGTTTATGCAACTGTCATATAATACCTAATTATATGCAGTTGCATACACTACTTTATTTAATCTCATGGCTATAGGTTTCCAAGTCATAAAGTATAACAACATATTGTGGTAACATTTGTCGTACGCTTTTCTTGATTTTTCTGGCAAAACACTATTCGTCGAGTAAAATTTTCATCGGCATCGTCGGTGTTGCTTGACATTTTTGCTACTAAAGTATTATCCAACAAAATATCACTCAAATTCGTATGTACGAAATTATGTATACGTAAATTGAATTGAAACCTCCTTGGTCGGAACACATTGTATTTTAACATTTAAAAAACACATTAAAAAATGGATAAGTTTCGAAAATAAAAACATACCTCTTCTTTAGCTAATCGACGGCCTTTTAGTTTCTTCAGCAACTTTTGCTGAGCCATCATCCAGATAACGTGATGCTGTTCCGGGTTGTCTTCATCCTCAGTAGGCATGCGGACCACGCGGATATAGCCAGTGTTAGTTCCCACAATTAAATAGCGATGGTCACACCTAAATGAAACACAAAGGAACTTAGGCAGCAGCATGAAAATCTTGGTTTATTTTGTCAAAGAAATATCGCCTGATAAAGTGAAAGCTTAATACAGACAAAATGAGTCATACATATTTTGCGTAAGTACGTTCTTTTGTTTTAGCATCGTCACATAGTCGAACACCGAAGACCAATTCTATATCTGAAGTAAATTAACACGTACACAAACTTGAGTGAAGTAATATCATCACACCACGCTCCAGGAATCGGGCCATATTTAAATATTTTGTTCTGCCCTGGCTTAATCAAGAAGAGCGCTCCAGTACCTCGCTGAACAACCCAGATACCCTCTTCGCAATATTCAGCCCATGTTATTGTAGTTCCAAGCATACTTTCACTTTCGACTGTAATTATTTATTAAGCTTTAGATATTTATTTGTTTATTAGTATTCCTACAGCAACTTATTATACATTATATAAACAATTACATTACACACAAAAGCCAAACACGGAATACTAGCAAACATAAACATATACACAGTTAACAATTTTACCTACTTATACAGTACAAAAAAAAAGTATTTAAGAAATTGTAAAATGCATTGATCATTATAATTCAAATTTAAATTCAAATTCAAAAATCATTTATTCACGTAGGTAACACAAAATACACTTGTGATTCGTCATTAAAGAAATAAATATTAATGCTTCTAATTTTACATTTACTGCCAGTTCTCAAATCAAGGGCGTAGAACGGAAGAGAAGAACTGGCAATAAACTCTCCGCCACTCTTTTTAATCGCCATGTTTTTTTTTTTACACAACGTTTGTTGTTAATAAACAGTACTCTTTATAACGAATTTCAAGGGACCGAGCATTTTTATTCGGTATAGAGAAGTGTCGTTATAAGGACGGAGGAATTAATGTATGGGTATTGGGTTAAACTAAAGAATTTAACTAAATTTTTCCGTTATAGAGAGTTTTTCGTTATAACAAACGACGTTAAAAATAGATTACACTGTATTTAATTTGAGAAAAACTGAACTGTGAAATGTCAAATTTTAAACAGTTTACTAAGCCGTTTGGAGAAGTCAGAGATAGATAGTAATTAATATATGTATACTATAGCTGACCCGGTAAACGTCGTGTCAGCTATAGTTTTTTTCTGGCTGTGGACACCCCTTATTACTTAGGGATTTAATGAATAGTAGCCGATTCTCGTCTGAGTATGTATATGTACCTATACTGAATATGAATATAAAGTTTCATAAGAATCGGTCGAGCCGTTTCGGAAGAGTATCGGAACGAACATTGTAACACGAGAATTTTATAAAAATAGCTAAATTTTTATACAAACTTAATTGTATCTCTCCAAGCCACTCTTCCTCTTCATCCTCATCTTTTTCTCTTTCCGCTTCTTCTTTAGCTTTTAGTGCTTCCTCATCAATACTGGCTAAATCTTCTTCAGTTGGAAATGGTCGGTGGCGCATACTGTAATTTTAGTAACGATAACAATATAAGGCGTAACGAATTATAGAAAATAAAGAACAAAATTTTGTAATTATTTTTATAGATTACTAGTGTCCCGGCTACGCGTGACAGGACATTAATTTTATAACATATTTTAGTAATAAACATAATCGATGTAACTCAGGGATAATGTGGCATTAAAATAAAGAAATAATTTTAAAATCAGTACAGTAGGTGTGTCTATATAACATACAAATATTTCCACTTTTTTTATACGAAAGGGGGGCAGACGAGCTTGCGGGACGTCCAAAAAGGGCAGTCTACGCAGCCCATAGACACTCACTTTTAGTGGGTGCGTTGCCGGCTTTACAATATTCGTTTAGAACAGCAAAATGATGTTATTACTTATTTCCTAATGAATTTTGGTCATTTTTAGATTGAATACAATAACATAAATACTCACTAATGTTTTTTAACAAGCGTTTCCTTATACGATACAAAATCAAGTTTGAAAGTTGTTATATCTGTATATTCACGAATGGAAACATCTGGTAACACAGCCTCCATTATAAAGCCTACTTGACCGCACAAAAGTAGCACTCGCTCCTGTCAGTGGAAAATGAAAAAAATATAATAGAAATAGCAGACTCGGCCAAGCGTTGTTGTGGCTAAGGTTTTTGTTATATTACATAGTAGTAAACTATTCAAGGGTAGGATAACACCAGTCATGGGGACCACCATGCTTTTTAGGTGGTTATGCATCCATTAAATTGTAGCTTATGTGAAACGTTGGTACTTTCAACACAGCGCCATCTGTTAGAATTGTGACTATCAAATAATTAACAAATAATTTGCATTAAAATAATATTAGATCAAACCGCACACGGTGTGCAAATTTGATTGAAATTGGTTCAGTAGTTTAGGAGTCCATAGCGGACAAACAACGTGACACGTGATTTATATATATTAAGATATTAAATTGTTAATCCATTTATCTCGGGATTTGTAGGTTTATCTTGTTAATGAATTGTAAAAGTTCGTTGTTCAAAATATGTTTTACAGATACAAACTTCGGAGCAGCACTGAGTTGAGTTGAACGTCGCGATTTCATTTTTAAGTTTTTGTGAGGAAGGCATAAAACCATACGAACAAACACAGTAAATAATCAAGAGTTTGATAATCGATGGACCGAAAACCCTACTATAGTTGCACAATGACTTTAAAAAGTATTACTCTGCTTACGTACGTACAGAAAATGTGACGTTTTATATTTTATTTATTAAAACTTCGTTGCCGATATACAATTAACTAAATTAAATGAAAAGGAACTGGCGGCTTTTTCTTCACCATATGAGCGAGTGTTATATGCGCTTAAAAAATCCATCAGGGCATATATGGAAACTAAAACCTCAGGAATGAGAGTCGCACATGCCACTAGACCAACATCTGTGAATGTAGATAGCGTTATATATTACTAGCTGACCGGGCAAACGTCGTTTTGCCATGTATAACATTTATAATAAAAAAAATAGGGGTTGATCGTAGAGGGGTGTATGTACTTTTTAATGCTGTATCATAAAAAAATAGAAATTAAATATTTTGTCTAAAAAATAAAAAAATTAGGGGTGGACTACCCCTAACATTTAGGGGGATGAAAAATAGATGTTGGCCGATTCTCATAGATACCGGATAAACACAAAAAATTTCATCAAAATCGGTCAAGCCGTTTCGGAGGAGTATGGCAACGAAAACTGTGACACGAGAATTTTATATATTATACGATTAAATACGAATCGTTTTACTCACCTCTTCAGGTTTCCAAGTCATATACGCAATATTATTTGGTGTTTCAATAAATCCAAGCCTGTGAAGTCTAAATGGCGTGTCAACAATGAGTCGATACATAAATATAGTGCTGTCCTGCCCACACGTAACTAACAATGTTCGTTTCTCGTTTATTGTTATCTGCGTTAGTGACTTTGCGTGGGGCTTGAGTAGCTGAAAATTATATTATTGAAGTGAAACTTCTTTATCGGGGTTGGAAAAAAATTAGTGTAACATTTTTTCGTTACGCGTCACATTTTTCGGTTACGCGCCATGTTGCTTTTTGAAGTCAAACTTCTTTATCGGCGTTAGAATGAATTTTTTATCGACGTATGGGAGAAACTTTGTAGCAAATCGTCACGTTTTTCGGTTACGCGCCATGTTGCTTTTTGAAGTCAAACTTCTTTATCGGCGTTAGAATGAATTTTTTATCGACGTATGGGAGAAACTTTGTAGCAAATCGTAGAAATATTGATGTAAAATGAAATAATTGTATATGTATTCCTTGTCTATGATAGTAAAAGCCTTTTGTTAAACTTTATTTAACCAATTTCGTTAAGTTGCATATAGTAGATCATTTTTCGAAAAATAAGGTCATAAAGAAGTTTCACACCTAGTACACGCACACATTTTTATTGTATGTGTTTTTAATAATATATCAGCTTGGTCAGTGAACATTATTATCAAAAGTATGTACACAGACTCGTATCGATTTCTCAGTAAAACTCTAAAACCTAACACCTCGATACTACGTGTTTATGTGTGCATGCTTCTATAGAGGTGAAATATTCATAATTATTGAAGTTATATTTCTTTAGGCGCGTTATGAAAAATTGATGAAGTGAAATTTTACGATGCGCGCGCACCGTGACACAAAATTAACAGAATGAAGTTGCCCATGGAAGATGCTACGGCATTGGACATAATTTAAAAACAACATTCGAATAATAATAGAATTTATGTTACACTTAATGTAAGAGAAAATAAATATTTATTTATTTTATTTTTCAAATGTAAACTAAACTTTATTGACTATTATGATTCTAGTCTTTGATTATTTAATTGTAATTAATTATTTGCATGCAATCAAAAACTATTTTTAATAATGCCAATGAAGTATAGCTTTTTACACGCGTACGTAAGTACCCGCACCCTTTTTTATTTTTTTATTAATTACAATAAACAATTCTTAAAACTCATAAAACTTCTTTAATATGTCACGGGAGCATGATGACGGGGTTAATTATTTAATACATATTAAGTTAAGTTGCAGTAATTGTAAATTATTTTTTAGGACTATAAGATGGTTAATATACATAATATGGATAGCATCTACTATTATATAACCTTATGAAAATTTAACCACGAACAAGAATTACGTAGATTTTTTTATATCTTAATTTTTTAATTTTGATATCTTACGTAAAAAACAAAAGCGTTTTTATATCTACTATATAAAAATAAGTCGGGTTTTCCTTCCTGACGCTATAACTCCAGAACGCACACATTCGTTGGAAAGGTCTCGGGCTCCGTGAGGTTTATAGCTAAGAAAATTCAGTAAAAATTTCAACAGAAAAGCGGGATCACCAAACGAAATGTTACATAAAACGAAGCCATCTGGTGGCGAAACGGAGTTCGCCGAGTTTGCTAGTTTTGTATAAAGTATCTCTCTATCTAGTACATTGCTAATATTAAACAAATGAAACTTATTTATTAAAACCAGCAACACTCGGCAATGTCATGATTTTCTAGGCAATCAAAAAATAAATCAAGACAATCCTATAGTCTAAAAATTTCACTATACTCTGATTTTTAATTCCGTAGTATTCTGACAGCTATCATTTTTGACATGTTAGAGATTACAACTCTTTTTGGCTGGGCACATTTTTCAATTTCAATACGAGTCTGAACATCTGAGTCTATACATACATTTTATTTGTTAGTGAATGTATCTATTTTATTAAGTTCGGTGTTCCACATTTAAGTAGTTTTACGGCGAGTGATAATTACGTAATATTACCCTTTTCATCACAAACAGTAAAAAACATTTTATTTTTTTGAAAATTGTTCGTGATAATAAAAAAATTTGTATGTAAAACATAAAGAATACGTAGCATTTTTTTTTACCCTCAAACTTGGTCAAACTTGTCTCTTTTCGGTAGATAACATTTTTAGCAGCAACACTTATGAAATGTCAGAATTCTACGGAATCAAAAATCAGAGTTTACGTAAGACAATAAAAAAATTACTAACACATATTAAGTCAAGAACATCAGCATGCATGGAGTCCTCGCTGTGAATGGTTAGGGCAGAGTGAACCCTCACTTCAACCAACGTGGTCTGGGCCAAAAGGCGATCCGGGTGAACATACAAGACCCGCATAATACCATCCCCAAAGCCTACGATTATTATACAAGAGGTTTCATCGACCTGAAATTAATTACTACTATTAACATAATTTTCTTACTAAAACGATGATACAACGTACCAATTCCTAAAAGGTGCCGCACTCGCGAGCCCTCATGCGCGAGCAATACTTAGCAACATTCACATTCTCTCGGGAATGATTGTTTTTGTTTTGCAAATTATTTTTAAATTATATTATTTAACCCAAAATTATATCATTTTGTAGCATGCTAAACCTCGCACTGAGTGTCCATGGGCAGCGGTATCACTTAGCCACTGCTTCATATCGTTCCCGGATTTACTCAATTCCCAATGTGAAAAACTAGAGCACTTCATATAGATACCGGCAAAAATCTTGAACAAATGTCCTTGCCTGCTCAGAAGCGATTTTTAGGTTTATAGGTATCACTTCGGTTGGCGACGGTGAGACTGCGGGTAAATCAGTGGAGGTTTGTGTCCCGCACTGCGCAAACTTTCCCTCACTGCCTTGTTTAATGTTCAAGATGTTTGCCGGTATCTGTAACTTCCAATAGCAATCCCCATCTCAATAATGAATTTTAGTTCCACGCCTTCTCAAGGTCATCCGCGCTACGGATATTGAGATAAGTACATCCATCTTGCATACAGAAACGCCGGGTTACCGTTGTTTTTATTGTTAGAGCTAGCTAGGGGCAGGTTAGACAAAATCGCGTCAACGAGCACCAGAAAGTGACACTTCATCAAATGATTTTTATTAAAAAAATTGTAACTAATTTTGATTAGTTTAGAATTTTATTAATAAAAATAATGGAATGCATTATTTTTTAATGTTTTATTTATTTGTGTTCGTCAGTTCTTTCTTATACGAAGCATTATTTATGTTTAACCTTATGTACGCCGACTAATAAATACATAGACGAAAGCGCGATGGTAGAAATATTGATCTTCTACGCGACGTTTAAAACATCACATGGATACAATTTAACTATGGCGTAGTAATATATACATATATGTACTAGCTGATCCGACAAACGTCGTTTTGCCATGTATATCATTTATAATAAAAAATGGGGGTTGATCGTAGAGAGGTGAAAATTAGGGGCTGTATGTATTTTTAATGTTGATCATAAAAAAAAAAAACTTAAGATTAAAAAAAAAAAATAGGGGTGGACCCTTAACATTTAGGGGGATGAAAAAAAGATGTCCGATTCTCAGACATACCCAATATGTAAACAAAATTTCATGAGAATCGGACAAGCCGTTTCGGAGGAGTTTAACTACAAACACCGCGACACGAGAATTTTATATATTAGGTTTTTCAGCAGAAGCTGTATATATATATAACGGTAACATTTCTGAAATATACTAATTAATGCAAATTAATAAATATTCTATATTACGCTGTGAAAACTTACGTCAATTGGTGGATATAGTAGACATGTTACACCAGCCTGAAACTGGTATCTCGCTAGTAGTGTATGTGTATCTGTGTTATACGCATGGAGGGCGCCATCTTGCCCAGCAGTTACTAATATGGGGTGTGTCCTGAGAATGGCCATACCGATGACAGGACCCGCGTGACAAGTCATAACTTTGCGATGGTTACATTCGATTTTATCTATTTCTAACTCTAAGCTCCACACTCCACCATTTCCATCCTGCAAATAAAGAGTTGTATGGAACAGGTAGAAATATTTCTGCATATTTTTAATTTTGAAGTGAAACTTCTTTATCGGGGAAGGAAAAAAATTTAGTGTAACATTTTTTCGTTACGCGTCACATTTTTCGGTTACGCGCCATGTTGCTTTTTAAAAGTCAAACTTCTTTATCGGCGTTGGAATGAAAGTTCTTTATCGACGTATGGGAGAAATTTTGTAGCGAATCGTCACGTTTTTCGGTCACGCGCCATCTTTTTCTTGTCCCTACCACGGTTGATCCGAAGCGATTCGAAGCCATTAATAACAAAAATATATAATAACGATAACAATGATAGTAATAATTCTATTACAATCAATGAAATTCTGTAATAATCTTAGTAGTAATAAGGTGAAATGGAATATTTGTATTTGTATTCATGTCTATGATAATAAAAGCCTTTTGTTAAACTTTATTTAACCAATTTCGTTAAGTTGCATATATGTAGTAGATCATTTTTCAAAAAATAAGGTCATAAAGAAGTTTCACTTCTTACGTGTGTACACCTAGTACACGCACACATTTTTTCCTTATAATAGGATTAATCCGGAGATCAAGGCAAAAGGTTTCTAAAAGAAATTTCATTGTTTGAACCAAGCAGTTGAATGGAATTCATCATAACCGTGTGACTTGATTGAAATAGATAAAATGCAGTTATAATATACTTAAATAGTTCTTTAATATTATTACTTACTTGTGCGTACCAAAACATGTCTTTTTGATGTTTTAGGCACATTATTTGACAGCCTGGGACCTAAAATATTAAAAGAATTAAAAGATTTTCCGTCTAGAGTCCTTTATAAGCGACTTAGTGTATTACTTTTAGAAAAAATATACTAGGTATTCAATAAACGATTATTTGCGTGAAACACCGTAATTGATATAAAATTAATAATGTAATGTATATAGTATAATAGACTAGAAAATATAAGAATTGACTTTGACTAATAATGTAAAAATCCTTTAGACAAGTTTGCGCGCATCGTGGCAGAATATGCGAACGATTTACGATTGTATTACCTTAACATTTAGTACCATATTCTTGCAATAAATAAATTACTATTATTAACATTTTTAATTATTATCGAAACGCGCGTACACGTATTTGTCTGCGAGATATGAATATTGTGTTGATATTAAATTTATTTTCTGTTATTTACCTCAGATTTCAGTCTAAATGCTACATTGAACTATTTATGATGTTATTGCATTCCGCGGAAATTAAAAGTGATGTATTAAACCATTTTACGAACACAAGTTTCAGCGACGGGATTTAGTTCAACAAACGGGTCGTCCTCCGGAGGATCAGCTTGTTCTACGGTATCCCAGTACCAGGCACGAACGCAGCCATCGCGCGCTATTGTGGTCACTTCATCACCCGCGGGACTTAGCATGAATTGAATCTATAAATTATATTGTAATTTAGGACGATTCATACCTGATAGAACTGTCATTATATCACCACCACAACACGAATATACGTTAAAGTAAATAGAAACCATAAAAACATAACTTGGAAAAAAGGTCTGGTAATGCAGTTCTTCTACCGCTAATTGTTGTGAGATCCATGTCAGTTGATTAAATCATTCTTTCGTAATTGCATAATTAGCTAACATAACAACATCTTATACTGACAATATCAATATTACATATATTTTATGTTTTAAATAAATACATTGACTTTAATATATACCGTGTTTATACAATGCCTGCTTGGTAACTGAAAATTCAGGCTTATTATTATATCCACAACAAAGTATAGGTGGGTCAAAAATAGCCAGAACTGTTTCGAAAAAAAGATGGCCCGGCTGTGCCATTTTCTTTCTCGACTTGACCAATGTGTTTGTAAGAAAAACTTGAGAAGCGGCTAATACTAACATATAGACTTAATAAATATAATTCGTAATTAACCATACACATACTATAAAAATGCGTGTGGGTACGATCGGCAACTTAACAAAAATAATTGTAGGCGGGAATAAAGAATGATTAATAGAAACAAAATATTTAAAGTGCCACATAAAGGTCTTTGTGTCACATCAAAGAGATTTTTATTAATTAAGTATTTTTAATCCCCACTTATTTTAATTTTTAAATTGACAATATTTATTTATTATTATATATATGATCTTAAATAGAAAGAAGTTGGTGTGGTGGAAACACAAACTGGACACAGTAAAATTAAAACATTTTTTGAAGTGCAAGAGTGCGAAAGTCAATTTCTAATACAAAAAAATCATGATGAAATCTTGTTAAAGTAATAAAGAGTAATAACTTAACCCTAATTAACCAAAACAGTGAGAAAAAAGTAAAAATATAAATATAAAAAAATGATTATTCAAAATGACGATTTAGATAATAACAACAATTAAAAAAAAAGTATTAGTGTAATGCTTTACCACAGGTGCCTTGTGACATGTTTTACGTCCTCGTTGTGTGACTTCCAATTTGACAAGCCCAGCCTCCCAAACTAAAACGTTGCCCCATTCGCATCCCGACAAAACCTATAAATATTCACTTTAAGCAAACAATATACATTTTAACACAAATTTTAATTTTAATAAAATATTAATAGCTAAACAATGATAGAGCAAGAACTGTTTCGCGTATGAATGTGTACTAAGACCATCTTATTTAATTCGTTGCAAAAATCAGCACAAATTAAAAGGAGGGCCAGTGCCGGTTTTAGCACTACCAGCGTTTGGGCGAGCTTTATACGGCGCCCCCTATACTATATAATATATACTAGATATACTATATATACTAGATATACTATATATACTAACTGCAATTCAAACCCATATGAAAAAGGGAAAAAGATATAATGAAATTACCATTTATTAAAAAAAACTAATAAAACTTGACTTTGCTAGCCTTTCTGTCGGCGAACTCTTTTATTATTTTATCAAAATCGAGGTTTTCAGCAATTTCATTCTCAATTGACAAAGTTGCCAAGTTTGTCAATCGGGATTGCGATATTGTCGATCGTAGATAGATTTTTATCAGCTTAAGTTTAGAAAAACTCTTCTCCCAACTAGCAACCGTTAATAATATGCGCATTGATATCCATACATTTGGATACAATTTCACTTTGCTGTAAAATATTTTAGCAGCGTCTTACGCGTTATATTATTTTTTATCGGTTATTTTTTTACACGTCGGGTTACATTATTGAAGTTTATATACGGATCCCCTATTTTTTTTAATGTATTTAATGGTAAATAGAATTTCCAAATCGGACAAGAAGTTTTGGAGCCTAATCAATGGAAACAAAAAATAAAATCCTCTTTATAATACTAGTTTATAATATAGAGCCGGGGGCAGATTTAATAACATCTATTCCGCCACAAAATCAATTTGTAGCAATAACTAAAGCAATAAGATGTACCTTTTCATCAGGCATAGGATATACGCCGAGCACATCGCAAATTTCCGTTTTTCCGAATCGTCCGAGTTCTCCTTTTAACTTAAGGCCTGTGAAAGTAGTGGCCATTTTCCAAAACTTAACATGCGCAGCTCCTAAGAATATACCGATAGTTTATTGCATTTACAAAACAGTGCACCCCTCAGTTTTGGGAAATTATACTTTGGTTTTTTAGTCTGTTACAAGTAAAGCACAGATATCTAATATACGGGTTAAAAACTGTCATAAATGACAATTAAATATTTGAGTTGTGCAATTCAACATGACATTAAACTTTTTTAATTTTATTGGTACATCATTCATACAAGTAGATTATTATAGTGAGTTGTCTCACGAGAATCAATTACCACAGATGTATTCAGCATAAAAGTTAGAACGGCTACCTAAGAGTAATATTGAGAAACTCGATTTATCGCGAACTATATTTATCAAAGCAGAGCAGTGTTGGCCTAGTGGCTTCAGCGTGCGACTCGCATACCTGAGGTCGTAGGTTCGATCCCCGGCTGTGCACCAATGAACTTTCTTTCTATGTGCGCATTTAACATTTGCTCGAACGGTGAAGGAAAACATCGTGAGGAAACCGACATGTATTAGACCCAAAAAGTCGACGGCGTGTGTCAGGCACTGGAGGCTGATCACCTACTAAAGGCCAAGATCTAAAGAGGTTGTAGCGCCACTGATTTATTTATATTTATCTAAGTCCAGTACATTTTTGCCGTCTCATAGTCTAACTTAGTTCCTCGTATTTTAATATTTATTACGAAAATTAAAGGTAACTATCGCATTTGTTGCCATAGTTATGTTAACTATACGGACACTGTTATATCTTAGACCATGTTTTTAGACCGTAATTTATAAATCGCGAACTCACAATGGTTATTTCGATCACATTCAAAACCTAAGCATCAAAGCTTAGCTGTGGCAAAAAGCATATAACATGTTTAAATATAATACCAGCGGTTGTCAGTTGGCCAGGACAATATGGCGAGAACATAACAGCGTTGACGTCAAATGTAAAAGCACTAGTGCGTAGAAGAATTCTATGCCGTTTCCAATTCCATATAGTCAAGTTATAATCCGGTTCTTTTCCCACCGATGCCAAAAGTTCTCCATCAGGACTGAAATCATTTTGATAGACTTTAAAAAGATTCGCAATGCAATTGCAACAATTGCAAATGCAATGCAACCCGTTTTTAAATATAAACCTAAAATAAACAAACAAAGAACAATTGAAATGAGAATATAATAATAAACAAGGCTTTTACAATATTTCTAACGAAAATTAAATAAACTTAATAATAAATTTAAATATTTTTGTTTAAAAGTCTCTTTAAGGTTGATAGAGATTGGTGATTTTGTGACTTATTCACTGATAATCACCCAATCACGTGTGGCGAATGAAAGTATCGTCAATATCTTTATGAAAACCACGGCTTTTCATTTGACTTAAAGAAATGACGAACAATGAAATATAAAAAACTGGATTCCTACAAGCCTTTATAAGTATAAATATTATAGTTTCAAAGGCTACCTTACCTAAAATCAAGAATAGAATATGCATTGCTTGTTCCATCACGTAGAACGGCATCAATTTCCATTGGTGGCCACGTGTACATCAAAATAAGAGGATCTCTGTGTCCCTCCTTTCCTTCAGCGATTGCTATTCGATAATTCGGGTCTTTCCTGTATGACTGAAAATTTTCCAAAAACTTATCAAGTGAGATTTTTGACCTAGATAGTGGCCACGTGCCACTTTCAAGTCTGAATCCCTATTTTCTTTCGGCAACGACTGGCTCTGGCATTTAACACTCGCTCGTAAGGTGAAGGATAACATTGGAAGGAAACCGCCATGCCTTGGACTTAAAAAATCGACTATATGTATGCACAGGCAAATCACCTACTTGTCTAGTAGAAGAGGACCAAACACGAAACAGATATAGAAATCGTAGCGTAGACCTAAAAAAGTTAAAACGCCTCTGTTTATTATCAGGTTTTCAGTCATTAAAATTTAAAAATCGAACTTGTCGTTTATCATTTTACTCTTACTATAGACTCTTCTTTTCTATTTTAGTTCTTTGTCAATGTAATTGGAAGCTTATAGACCTACCTACCACAATATTTCCAACGGATCCGCCAGTGGTGCTCCGACGAAACCATGTCTGTTTGGTGTTAACATCCATGAACGTAATAATGCTGCCCGCAGACCAGCATACAACAGAATCATCGCATGCGCACAAGTTGAAGTATTTATGGCAGTTATAACCATAGGAATGTCTGGAGGGTGCTCAAGAAAATATTGCTGAAAAGGGTCATTGCTGTAAAGGCTCATTGCTGAAAAGGGTCATTTATGTTCGTAATGCGCGGCCTTTGTTGTAGTTTATTTTAAATAACAGTAGCTTAAGACCAGCCCCGGTACTCTAAAACTTCCAATAGCGATAGGGATACAAATCTATACGATTTTTCGAGTAGCTCTGAAGTAGCAACGTAGAATTGCGCGGCACAAAAACTCAATAGTAGGATTCGCAACCTATAGCTTTTGCCAGTTATCGGCACTAATTAAAAATTATTTATCCAATATTATGTTACTATGCCAAAACTATCGTATAAAAATGGATTTTCGTAAAATTTCTAATATTGATTCAGAGACTTTAGAGATTCAAAATATTGGCTTTGAACACCTTGTCTTAATTTAGAATATAATCAAAAAATCCCAATCACGAGTAATAGTGAAGAGTGCGTATAATGAGCGTGCTTGCGCGTAGTGCGTGCGTAGCCCACTGAGAAATACTAAATTTAAAACACCCTACGTCTTTCAATTGTTCTACCAACAAGGATACTCAAATTCAAATAAGTCGTCAGGTAAAGTAGCATCGAGGCTAGTAACAGCACCGGATATAAAGTCATCAGGGTCATATTCAGTTAAAATTGACTCTTCTTCTACTGCTTCCTCTTCCACTTCCTCTAAAAGAGCTTCTTCGTTGGCCTCTTCTTCTTCTACGATTAAAACGATACTATTTTTTTTAGTAAAAATCGGCAATTAAACATCTAATGTAAACGTATTTTTCCATTTTCACTGGGTTGTTTGACAAGATTTAAAAACTAGTCCACTGCGTACGTGTTTACAAGCATGGATCGCTTTCTTATGGTGCGTTCCACTAACGACGATCAAAATTCTCCTTTAGCCATTCCACATACTACCGCGGTCGTTGTGGTCACGGCGAAAACGTCACTCATGACGTCCTGACTAATGCTCACGCAAGGCTCACATCGACCCATCTAAAGAGGTGGGTCAAAGTGAACGTTGAGAATAAATCGGCGCAGTTTTTGAAATATGATATTCAAAGCTTAAAGATGGCGACAAGAAAAATAACATTATATGATTCTGAAAGAGAAATTGTAGTAGAAGCTATCGTTTCTGAAGCTGAAGGTGCTCGTGCAGAAAGAGGTAAATATAATTATGCAATATACGTTTAATATAATTATGCAATATACGTTTAATACAATTGATTTTAGTTTATATTCAACAGCTGCCATTTGTAATATTAACATGAACGCCCGAAACGCTCCATAATCCATTCCACTTGAGTTAACGACAGTAACATTCACAATCAAGTGGAATGGGGAAATCGGCGGTCGTGAGCGTGAGTGTTGTGAACGATTAGTGGAACGCACCAATAGTCAGTAATAAACTTTCTGAAATGATTTTTAAAATCTTGTCAAATAGCCTATAGTGAGTACCTAATCAACAGGTCTTCATCTGTAGGACTTTTCTATTATTCTTACCTTCTCCATGTTCACCCTTGTGGTCCTCATCATCAGCCATATTATTATAATATTGTGGGTATACAAATAATCAATTGAAATTACATTACGAATCCATCGCCAATGTTAAGAGTCTATTATCATATTAACAAAATTATTCGTTGCTAGGATACCGGCAGAGTTTAATTCCGTAGAATTCTGACATTTCATAAATGTTGCTACTAAAAAAGTTCTCCACCGAAAAAGGTTCAAATTTGACCCATTTGACTACAAAAAGGTAAATCTTAATATTTATTTACTCACGTGACCTAATACAAAAATATTTTATTATCCCGAACAATATATCGAATTAACTTTAACTTACTTTATTTTATTCTTTAGCTGGCATCACTGCCTACCAAATACAGGTTTAGTAAACCTTTAAAAAAAAATGGTGCGTGTACGCGCGTTAGAAGTTATACTTCTTTGGCTTTCTTTAATTTTTTTAAATATAAAATAATTAATAATAAATATTTAACGTTAATTATTTAATATTTAGTACATTATTCAATTATTAATTAATACTAATAATAATAATAATAAATATTATTTATTATATTATTAATTTAATTTTACAACTAGGTATGTTTCATAACCTTTTAACTAAGTAACAATAGGTTTTTGTTAAAAAGAATTGCTAAATTTCTTTGAAAAAATAATTAAAACTCCTTTATTTGTTTAGAAGGTACTACAAAATCATTATAGTCATTCAAAATTCTTGGCATAGCTGCTAGCTTCAGGCATATTCTATTTCTTTTTACTTGTCTTATTCCCATCTCCCTCGCGCACGCTTGGCGCCCATACTGATAATTTTGTGTCACGGTGCGCGGCGCGCGCGCATCGTAAAATTTCGCTCTCATCAATTTTTCATAACGCGCCTAAAGAAGTATAACTTCAATAAAATGTCATCTTTACTTGTGCGTTTTTTACTGTTTGCGATGAAAAGAAACGTAATTATCAGACACCGCAAAACCACTTTTAATGTTTAGCCCCGCACTTAATAAAATTGATACATTCACTAACACATAACATGTTCGTATAGAGTCATATGTTCAGACTCGTATTGAAATTAAAAAATGTGCCCGGCCAAAAAGGTTTTTATCTCTGACATCTCAAAAAATGGTAGCTAGATAGCAAAATCAGAGTATAGATGCGAATCAAAATAGTTGCCTACCATAATTATGTTAAAGATTTTTTAAATATAGAAGAAAGTGCCATGTCTTCTTACATCTTCAATAGTATTTTAATAATCAATTATCAATGTAACATTAGAGCATTTTATATTTTAAACACTGTTAGATAGGCCAATAGAAAAATAAGAATTACCAATAACATTTAAATAAATAAGTCTGTTGTACTCACGTATTACCTTTATCTATACAGACTTTTGGTATGATATACTTGACACTCAGATCAGACATAGGTACGTGACTAGGGATGTGACATTCTGCATAAAAAATAGATTTTTTATTAATCGATTTTTTTTAGCATGAATAATCGATTTTTTTATTAATCGATTTTGTACAAATTTGTGAATTAATTTCAAAATAAACACCTTAAATATTTAACTTTTCAGGGTTTTTTTTATTTAAAAATAAACAATAGACTAACTATAAACACAATAACGTTTAAGAAAAATCAAAATCGACTTAATCTCGTTTTAATAGATTTTAGGTGAAATTTGATAACTGCTGAGTGTATGCCTTTTCAGTAGCAGTATTTTTTTTGTCTTTTTAACTGTATGTAATCTTGTGCTGTTGAATAAATTTATTTTACTTTTAAATTATAGTGTTCCATTCAAACTTGAGTTTTTGTAAAATAAACTGGTTTTATCATCCTTTCGATGTTTTACAAAGAAACATCAATGCATCTAGTATATCAATACATCTTCAAAGCATCGGATTCAATGTATCGCATTGTAAACATCGATGTATATCGAATATCCCTAATAGTTCGTGGTTCATGTTATAATGTCCAGACATAATGTCGGGAGGTGGCATATAAAAAATCGAATATGATTGATTTTCAATTATAAAAATAATCGATTATTTTAAAAATCGCGTACAAAAATCGATTTTTAATAATCGAATTATTTTTACATCCCTAGGTACGTCATTATTATTATGACAGTTGGCACTTAATTGATTGGTGATATTTGTCGTCTGCCGTTTGGAATTTGGATGTTTCATGTCATTAACCATTCAAACCAAAATAATAATATTATGGTTGAATCCTACAACTTTGACGTAGAAAAACTTGAAAAATCTATTATACAGTATTTCATAATTATTACAAGTAGTCAAGGATAATTTTCACATTTTGTGAGACTTGTTAACTTGTTAGTAATTGGTGATCTAAGAAAGTCGATTTTTTACATTTTCAAGGTTTTGAAAGTTATTTGGACTTTAGACTTATTACCATTATAGGAAACATGGCTCAACCTCACAGGAAGGCTGTATTAAATCTTTACAAAACGGTAAGATCATGTTCATCAATGCTAGATTTTCTTATTAAATTAAACATCAATTAATACTATTAAAATATTTCGTTTGCAGCTGTTGTACATGGGACGTGATTGGCCTCAGGGTTATGACCTCTTTAGGAAACGGTTACATAAAGTGTTCTCAAAAAATAGTGAAGAATCAGATCCAAACAAAGTCGCCACTATGATTAAACATGGAGATTTTGTAGTTAAAGAAATTGAAGCTCTGTATAAATTAAAAAAATACAGAACATTAAAGCGAAGATATTATGATGACAACTGAAAGTCCATTGTTTTATATTAGGTATGAATTTTTATAATTATGGTGCTATTTAAGATATAAGTATAATGTTATATAATATGTAGCAATTAAAATGACATTGAACATGTTCATATTCCAATAATAAATGTTACTGCTATCATTGTTCTATACTTATTTCTTTATGTACATATTTGAATATTTTAGGAAATGAAACAAATATTTTTTTTTATATTTTAGGGAAAAATTATATTTTATAATAGTTACATAGCAGATAATAATGATAATATTGTCATTTTAAACTACCTAAATTCCCTACAAAAACCAATATTAATTTTAAAAATATTTGTGTTTTTGTTAATTTGTTATCATTCTTAGCAAAAACTAACAGAAAATAAAAGTACATGTATGCCTCCTCATATTTCAAGCAGTCATACTCAAGCATTGCATTCACTGTATGAACGAAAATGACCGCCAATAAAAATTATCTCTTGATTACACAATCAGAGTTTCAAAGATTTTTATCATATAAAAACAAAAAAATGTTTTCTCTTATCAGGCTTTACTTTAAAACAAATAAGAGCTGTTTATTTAACAAAATGTTTTTAATATTTATTGAAAGAGGCTTAAAATATATATATTTTTATAGCAAGATTATTAACACTGTGTATAACTTTTATCTTAATTTGCAATTATTATAAGAATTAGTTTTGGAATCATAAATATTCCATCAATACACAAATATTGGACAACTATGAAAAATTAGGGGTCTCATCTTTTGGGATTTTCTTATAATACTGAAAGTGCAAAGTATATTTTATTAACATATCTATATTTATTGGTAAATACAGAACTTGAACCCACATCTCTACATTTTTCGTGTTGGTGCTCCTCTACATCCATTAAGCCCGACTTTTGTACCTACTTCCTATTATTATGTGTTCGTAAAATTCAACATGTGATTACATTATATACATGATAACATAAATTTGAGATCAACAACAGTCAAGCACATAGCTAATCAGGTATATTTAATAGAATAATTAATATTCCATAAATAATTTTATTGTTCATCTAATTAACACACTATTAAGAAATACATAAATGAAATGGGTATTTGAATTACAACATAATTAAAGCTTGCTTTTTACAGGCGATAAATATCTAGAATTTTCTTAAAAATATTTATTAAGGGAATGACAAAAATAATTTAACACGTCTTGCAACATTCAATAAATAGGTAGATTAATTTCTAGATTATTATCAAGTGATAGTATAATATTGAAGTAGTTTTAAACGCTGATACATTTTCAATTTTGCAGCAATTCTTATTTTAAAAATTGTTTTTACAAACTCTACTTCGATAAGTTTAGGTATGCCTAACATATTTGTATAATACATTTTCTTAACTCTACATATTCGAAAACAAAATTACAAGGTATCTAAATATAATAAGAAAAAGTTTGGTTCCTATTGTGAAATTATAATTGCTAGGCCATTGTTCCTCACAAGAAAGAGTGTTGAATTGTAAATAAATTTGTGAAAAGTTTATATGTGAAGCATTTCCTACATAGATATAGTTACAATAATATCTATAAATACTCTCTTCTCAAGAGGAACACGTCGATTACAATTAAAGGTTTATACATAATGACTAATAACACTTACATTTTTAGTAAAATAGAATGTAATAAATTTAACAGGATTCAACTTATTTACATAGTTTTTTGTTTATAATGCAGTAAGAAGTTCGTACAATGGCGCTAATGATATCGCATTTATCAAAATCAAGAAATTCAAAGCACACCCCAATTAATATGAAAATTGAAATACATCTTACTGTAATATTTAGGTACCTATAAAGTAAAACTGATTTACTTGAGAATCCTTTAGTCGACACATAAGGGTTTTTATCTAGATATGAATTTTTGTGATTTATATTTGTCGTGGGTATTCTAATGATTAACATAGTAAATATCATAAATCCTATGTGGAATGAAAATTCACACAATTTCCCAATAAAAAAAAATGTTATCGTACGTGAACATTGATAACAAACTGTATAAATAAACTACTCTATTTAAATATGTATCTACTACAACAAAGGATATAAGATAAAAATATATGATTGTTCATGACGATGTTCGCGTTGTTTATTTTCTCTCGTAGTTCACCGAATTGCGATTCTGAAAAATACGAATAATGTATTAATGGTTGAGACTGAATTACGTAATAACACGATACGACAGACAATGCAATAAATTGATCCACGTAATTTTGATATGTAAACGTTATAACAAGATGAATCTGGGAATGTTCAAGATGTACAAATCTAACGTAGATTTAATAATATATGATATTGAGTATAGACAGTTCCTAGTATTTCTAATCTTACACATAGATTTACATATTTATACGCATGGATTTATATCGTTAGATAGGCCCTTACCGCAGTGAGACCGCGCCGTGTTGTCGCACAGTCTAAGTGAGTGAGACTCACTAACCTGGGATCAGTGCACCCCTAAACACAGTGTTAGCCGGACGTTTGCGAGCAGTTTAGTGTCACAAAATGCCATCGTGTGCCTTTCTAAAGTACAACAACAATTCTAGAAACACAAATAAAGCCAGAGGTGTAACATTTCACTCGTAAGTATTGCGATTTGATTTAAAAACTTTTATTTTTCCTTCCGCACTGTCTAAAATAACAAATTTAAATGGCGAGTGCACGAAAGAGAAAGTAGTGTTTGCAACTAATGTAGGAGAAAAAGAGATGACACTAGTTTCGACCGTACCTTCTACACAAATTGCACTGTTTTAGGACGCCATGTTGACGCACACATTCAAACGTTTTCGTTAACGCACACATTCAAAAACAATGCCACAGTTTTTAGTGTCGGGGCCTATCTAACGATATAAATCTATGTTTATACGTGAATATAATTACATGAACGATTTTGGCAATAGCTATTATATCCAAAAATATATTCCGTACCTCTCGACTCCTTAATCTTTCTTCTCTCCATCTTCGGGGTCCTTCAGGGTGTGCCACTGGGCGATAGGACGTCGCGGGCTCGCCAACATGTCGGACCAATGGCGGAGCTCTGTGCCGGACGCGTTGTATCCCAACACGACTTTACCGATAGGTTCCGATGTTCCAATACGGTCGTAGTCCACAACAGTTACTACTAGGTTTACTTTCTGTTGAAATATAGAATCAAACAAACTGTAAGTATGTATTGATTTTAGTTTTTAAGAAGAAATCAAATTTAACTCGTAATGATTTTAGTGTGATATTGTAAAAAGATGTATTCTTTAGCATACCTAGTTTTTGTATTCAAAAGTGTTACCTTGCTACAAATATCACCCCCTTGTATAACTAATGTAATGACTAAAAGACTTACGTGTTGTACCTGTGTTTGGAAAAGGATTGTAGGACCGTGTCATCATTGAAATTCACCCATTTAGAGTGAAAATCAATGTATTTGCCTTTGAAGTACCTAACTATTCAGTTGTAATGTTTGATGCGATGTATCGGTATAGTGACTTGTGCCTATATACCAAAACGACAAGCTTGTGTCTCCCATTTAATGGGCCAAGTGATCTGTACCTGTTCTGCTTACTTGAATTCTTTGTATACTAAATTTTGTACTTACCGCTGTCAATGCTTCAAATAAACTTATAGCAAATCATCGCAAAATAGAAATGAAAATGATTTCATGACATTTAATGCAGTTACGAGGGGAGATTACAAACACCACTTAATTCAACAATATCGATCAAAACAAAGCACTGTAGAGTATTCCGTTGGAATAAAAATCTCTAACTGTGACATTGTCGCGGTTAAAGGTCAGCATCTAACATTGAATACTTTATAGGCATTATTTCAAATAAATACTGTAATGGAAAGGAAAAGCAAAGTTGGAACAAATAGGAGATAAAAATTAACACCGAAGGAAAGAAAAGTTGACTGCAGACACTTGCAGATTGGAAAGCAGTAAACGACAGACATCAAGGAACAGTTGCAACAACATCTAACATTCAGGAGACATTTGAAGATCAAGAAAGCGGTAGGATCGGATGCAGGATAGTAAAGGAAGTGGTGTACAATCATCACAACACCAATATTTTCACATATAATCAAGAGCGACTATTGGAGAATTTACATAATCCAAAATAACTTGACAAAACTGAACTTTTGCAAGTAATAAAGGATCATCTCTAAACAGAAGCTCTCGATGTATGCCACAACATCAAATTTTGTGTCAATCTCGGCTCGTACCTGTATTTGCTCGAATGGTACTTCAAAAGTAAATGACTCGTTGTAATAAGGATTCAATGTACACTTCTTGATGCTCGTTTTCTTCTTTTTGAGCCGTTTCCCGTTTTGCATTAGAGCTATCTTTACGTACGGATCTGTTGTCACCAACAGGAGTAGATATGAAAAAGATAAAGAAATTATTTAGTTCATCTATAAAGACTATGCTACGAAAGCTACACAATTAAGCTTTACAAATCTACAATATACCTGAGAACGGAATAAAATTATTGATGTACTAACTACTTTGAAATGGTTAAATGGGAAATGCTTTCATTGACTGTTATAAAGTGTGACAATCACACTTTTTAAGGTGTTATTAATTCGCATTACACCAAATAATTGTGACATAAAAAGTAACAGTTTTAGGTTTTGTAAATAAAACTATGTAATGTTACGAATGAAATGGAATATGATTATAAACAAAATTATACAAATAGAAATCTGGCGACATTCTCACTTAAATTCTATTTTTTACGCATGTTTTTTGTATGAGCTACTAACTCGAATAAAAAATAACTTCAAAAATAATTTTACCTATTAAATCCTGAAAAAGACGAATTTTATTTCAGACAGTTTAAAATAATTATTGTTGAAATTTCTCTTACCTGAGAGACCACCGACATCCATTTTCTTGAGGTTTTTGGCTTCCAAGATGACCACAGTAAGTTTTCCAGCAGTTGGTACATATCTCAACGAGAAACATATATCTCCCAACTTGTTATCCTGTAACCCACATGTATTTACCAATATATCATAGGAAAAAAAACGAAAAACGAAATAAAATAAATCGTTTAATTAGAACGTTCTTATTTGTTGTGTGTTATCGTTGTCAAAATTAGGGGTTTTGGTTCGTGAGCTATGAAAGACTGTTAGGATATTTTTGTGTAAGGAATATAATTTTTGATACACGGATTTAAAAAGCTATTGGAAAATATAATACGGGCCATTAAATCGCGGCTTAGGGCGGATAAGGGTAACAAACATTTCTTTAAACCAAAGAAAAAGAAACAAAATTTTAGCACCGTGTGGTCCTAGTGAAGCATTGTTATGGGTTTTAGGATAACCAACAAAGTTAATCAAGTATTGCTATATATATCACAAAATTGCGCACTTGATGAACAATGTCGAGAGTGCATTAGATGCCACAGACCATAGTTTGTAAAGGGCTCAAACGGATTTTGCATCTATGAGGATAATAAACATTTATTTCGGAAATATTCCCATTGCGTTACGTATAACGTTTTAGCATAAACTCATCTAAACATTGAATAACACAAGACTATGTCAAAAACGTTCACAACAAACCAATCTAAGTTTAAGCACACATCCTGGCTGAAACTTGATTACGATCTGTTGCCGAAATGATGCCAATTAGCGTGACACCCAGCTCAAATCATAAACTTACCCTCGCTCTTGTATGGTATTCATGAAATTGTACAAATACCTGACATCCGGATTGCCATTTTAGAAACAGATCGCAATTATCTATTGAATAACGTGTGGTTATATAGCAATAAATAAAGAATGGCTAAACCACTAAAGAATTAAGCGTCTGTTCACTTCTGAACTGTTTCATTTTACCGTCTGATACATTATTTTAAAACGAAGAACAAATACACTAATTTCTTTAGTGTGTGATAAATATATAAACATACTTACACAGATTTCACATATAAATGCAACATAGACCATCGCACTATAAACATATAATATTGCATTATTAAACAAATGCTATTACTACAAGTGCGGAACTATAAACTTGATTAAAATGAGCGGCAATAATAAACGATCTCCTTTATGAATCCATAGACAATAAAAAAATACTCTAAAAAGTTTTTACTTGACCATTGGCTGAAGCATAGGTTAATAATTTTTCAGTAAATTATTATTAGTTGAAAAGCTTTTAATGCGAATATTATTAATTTTTTTATTATAGCATTTATCTTAAAAGTTATTTTAAATGGTTGTATTAAGCTCATTATATCGGTGACTATAAGAACACGAGACATACGTGCTGGCGTGTTCACATAAGCTGACGACAGTGAGATATTTCCCCGAATTATCATTATATGAGTCAATATACGGTATAGGTTTAATTTATGGAATATTATATTGACAGGTTTTGGAGGCTTAGCTAGCAAACTTATACTGAATATAATAAGTCGTCTATATATACAATTAATGTTAATATAGATTATAGTAAAACATCAGCCTCGACAATGATAATTCAGAGCCATAAACATATTATTATTAGACAGTGATGACATTCATGCAACATTCCCCAGCCGCAATACTTAAAATAAATAAAGTGTTGGATGGATCAAATAAAATATAAAAACTGAAAATAAATATGGTTTGATGGGTGATGATAGGTTAGGTGATGAAACTTATATAATATTCCTTTAAATCCCTAGCTGATATCTCAATTTACGACTTAAACTTCTTATTAATCACCAAATCATATGAAATTCTGTGTATTTATATAACTTCAATGAAACGTGTTTTAGAATTTTTCCAAAATATACATCTCGATGTGTCTCAAAATAATACTTACGTGAATGATCATTTCGTTTTGAAGCGGCATGCAAGATTGTCAGGACACAATCAAACACAGCCAAGCAGAGCAGAGAAAATATGGAGAAAAAGAGAAAAAAACCAAGTAAATACATTTTTGCTGTCCAAATTAATTTATCAAAAAATAAATGACGTTTTCATCCATTTTGAGGATGCTTGATTTTGGATAATACTGTTGCGCTGTACTTACGTTATACATTAAATAATGAGTTGTTATACCAAAAAACTTAATGAACCCTGAAATTGATATATATTTAATCATACATACAAACTTGGCGGTGGTCGAAGTATATAGTTTATGTCACCATCAAGGATCCTCGTAAAAAGTAAGAGTGCAGTAAATTGAAAATATCATATTCTTTCCCTTTATAAACGTTTTATTAGAAAATTTTCTTTCACGTATGGCATTTTTACGATTTTAAATAACTATTGGTATTAGATGTTCATATTTTTAAAGGGAAGAATACTAAAAATGCCGTACAAGCAAAACACATCCAATACTTACTTCAAAATAAAACCTGGATGTGTTCTGCAAGTGTAGCCTAAAGCTAAGAAAAAATATAAAATAGTTTTCTCAGTACAGTCCGCGTACCTATCGCCTTGTTTGAGGTACCATAACTATAAGTGCAATATGAATGTTATGTACGTATGTACCTCCATACATAGTACCTACATGGCAATGTGTGTAAGCCAAAATGAACTGTTGATGTGACCTGGGTGTAACTCAACTGTATAATTGTTTTCATTTTTGTAACTTCAACATACCTTTGCACTTGTTCTGCCATTTAATGTTATGGCGTATTTATACATCTGCATTTTATTCAAAATTCCAAAGTATAAAAAGTACTAAAAATTGGATGATACCTGATCTGTTGTATAAAATAGTATTAATACGTTCTAAGGAAGAGGTTATCTGAGTTTTATTTCGGAACCGCACCTGTCCGCCCTCGCCTTCCACACTCTGCAACTCACGCCATTCTTCAATAGTCTGGGCAAGATCCACCTGGCATAGCGGTACCTTCACCTCACCGATCTGGTCGTGCTTGGAGAAACGATCGAAGTCGAAGATCGCGAATACCAGTGTCTTGTTCATAGCATCAGCGTAAGGAACGTTCTGTGTACAAATGGTCATCAAATGTGCTCACATCAACTGCTAAGTTTATGTAAATGTCAGTTTATTTGACAGTAATCTTACCTTAAATACAAAAGTTTCGTTGAAGACAGGACTGAGCGTTTTTCGATGCACTTTAGTTTCGAACTTCTTCTTCTTATCAGGTAGAAGATATACTTTTACATAGGGATCAGATGTTCCACCCATGTCTAAAGCCGGCAATTCTTCAGCTTGAATTACTGTCACCGACAAGCTGTTACTGTTAAAGTCATACTCCAACTGGAAAGCAACGTGATGATGAAATAACATGTGATACAAAATGTAATCAGTATGGAGTGAGGAACATAAACTTAAAACTGAAAATGCAAAAAAACTATTGAAAACAATTCGGATACAGAAAATGAAACTCGATGATGTCTAATGTAAGCTAAAATGAACCGGTAAATATGATCTGTATGCAGTTTTGAACAACATATTTAGACCATTAAGTTTCATCCTCCAGGTGGGCCCGCCAGTTTCTTCATTACCTACCTTATATTGAACTTTTCCAAGTTTTATTTCTTCTTTCTTTTCTTCGCCTTCATCAGGTTCCTCTGCATTCTCCGTTAGCTCTTCCATGTCCGGCTGCACCTACATGCACGTCCCGCGGCAAATTTCACATGAATATAGGATTTCTTATTAATAAAGGTGAGTATCAAAGTGACGGCTAAACGGTAAACTAGATATAGAAAATTTACCAAGGGAATTCCCCAAATCTATCAGTTCAATATACGAACTTTCCACAAAGGTGATACTTGTTTTGAATTGAATGGAGTGGATGCAATTTAAACGAACACAATACCTTTTCCTTATAAGCAGAACCGAGGAGCTGGACGGACTTGAAATCAACTCCCTTCATTCCCTTCTTGCCATCCTTGGAGCGTCTCTTGCGGAAACACCGCCGTATGCAACAGAAGCATACTCCCAAAACCACCACCCCTACCCCTGTGACAGATTCGCAAATTTAAGAGTTAGACACGGCGTTCCTTTATACCTGATGTAGGTACTCAATATTTGCATTATAAAAAAAGCCTGCGGAATCAAATTACATCTGCTTTCTATAATTTGTTTAGTCTTTTACAGCTGATCAGCGGTCAGCAGTGCCTGAAGGTTGACGATTTTTAAATCTAAGACAAGACGTCACGATATTTGATGGTGATAATCGCAATACGTGTATTAATTGCGAAGAAATCTATTAAGGCACGGACGAGTTTTGAACTCACGACTATAGCGTTTAGAATCGCATGATTAGACTAGAAAGCCATCACTGCTCTTTAAAATCTTATAAATTGTCTAATACACTTGTTCTTGTTCTTTGTTTGCTTCATTTTCACACAGAAAGCCTGCAAAAATCTTTGTTCTAAGACTACTAACCGACTAGAATTGCAACCAGCTGCCATGGTTCAATATTCATATTCCGAGCCAAATGTTCTGTTTTCTCCATTAAGCTCTCCTGTGTCGTCGTGATGATGGGAAGCTCTGGTTCTGTAGATCCCGTCAGAACTGTCATTGAGGCATTTGTTGTTCCTAAGAAAATGGAAATGGAAAATCGTCTTTAATATCAAGTTTATCGTTTACATCCTTATTTTTATTAAACGAAAGTATAACGTATAAACGAGTGGTATTTAGTATGAAATTGTTATCGAATATATAAAATTCTCGTGTCGCGGTGTTTGTGGTTAAACTCCTCCGAAACGGCTTGACCGATTCTCATGAAATTTTGTGTGCATATTGGGTATGTCTGAGAATCGGACAACAGCTTTCATACCCCTAAATGTTAAGGGTAGTCCACCCCTAATTTTATTTTTTTAATTTTTAGATAAATTTTTATTTTTTTATGACACAGCATTAAAAAATACATACAACCCCTCTACGACCAACCCCTATTTTTTTATTATAAATGATATACATGGCAAAACGACGTTTGACGGATCAGCTAGTATGCTTATAAAATATTGACACCATTTGAACTTGATATTAGGATCTACTCAAGTAGCATAGCATATATATTTAGAAATATGAATGAAAAGATTCTTCTTACTCTAACGATAATATTGATCCGCTTCCCTATAATATAAGGACACGTTATTACGGGATATTAATAGATACGCCCACACGAGCTGAACATAAATATGGTTCTATATTGTAAAATAATTTTAGTAATGATGCCCTATCTTTCAAGCAATAACCTTAAAACACATTCAAAAATTCAATTATAGTCTAGTCAATTAATTATTATATGTAATAAGTTAGTTACAAAAGTCTACGGACTCTAAGACAAGACTGTTCTTCTCTTATTTCTTGCTAATAAAATTATACAGACCTGGAGCCTGAATGGTGACAGAGGTTGAGCTGACCTCCACCTTGGGAGGGGCCTCCGCTTCCCGGCGCCATCGCAGATGCGGTGACATGGCTGGCAACAAAAGAACATCAATTTATTTCAATTAAAAGACTATTACTATATAATGCGATGGCCACCCTATTATTATCGCGACTTACAGTAGCACAGCATCAGGAATCTCTTCGTATGCTTCTACGTATATATAGTCTCTCACATATAGTTTGAGACACAAATATTTCGGTTGTGTATGGCTTAGAAGCTTTGATACGTCTTAATGAATTATCTAAATGAATTATCTTTCTAAGATTTAAAAGTATATTTAAAATCGCATGATGATTGATCACTGTATGAGAGACAAGCATCAGTGCCTTCGCTGCATCTTTTGTAGTAATTTTAAACATAAGGTTGTAATGCTATGTTTATGAGGTTTCTTAATAGCTCTTAAATTATTTTGTGTTAATATTAATATTACAATGTATTATTCCTTCCATACATTCAATAATATTGATCAAATTACAATTTTACATATATAATTACTTAATTAGAAAACGAATATGTGAACCATACCTCAGAGAAAATTGAGATATAAGAGGTCATTGAAGTAATTAATTGTAAGTCAAAAAAGGTAATATTAAAAACATATGAAAAATACCTAATTCTTTTAGTTTCTGGGTCATGGATAGTTGAAAATCGGTCTTTGAAGTCTCGTACATAAATGAATCAATTTCAATGGCTTTATATTTAAACATACATTATATATAATAAGCAGAAGAAAAGAATGCAGCCACAGCTAAATAATAGAATATAATACCTAGGTACGAATCGATTGTTGTCTGCGCCAATATCAAAAATTAATACCCGTAAAAGATTCGAGAAATAACGCAGATTTCAATTCAAAAAATGATTAATTATTTAAAGTACACTCCAAGCTTGGATAAAATCTGGATGGATACTTAACTCGGTTTTAGGGATTAAATGAAATATGAACTGACCTTTGATATAACGTGATACTTCAGCAAATCCGAATGTTTATTCAGGCTACCACTAAGCACTATTTAGATTCATTTCCATCAAAGATTTTCGAATGGATGTTCCCGTGCTAGAAGCTGGGACGGTGATGCGCGCGCAACGGATCGATGTCGCTGCGCGGCGCAGTGCCTTCAGGCAGCTATCTCACGTTTACGTCACACATTGCGTACTTTGAACACTTTACACCAAATGCTATTACATACGCTGAATGAACCCTGCCTGTGTTTAGGCTTTGCATTCAAAACGAGAAGCAAGACGAGAATTTCGATATTTAAAAAAGGCGTGCAATTCTCTTAATACATTATTTGCTTCGCAACAAAATCTATTTAGCATTCACCGACTGTAGTACAGGAACATTCATTAGAAAGGAAAGAAAGGATTCATTTCAATTACCTTTAATTATATATAGGAAATGTTCCCAGAACAAAATAATTGTTATGTCGAATGAAATTATAAAATGACAGACTTGCATGATATAGAACACTGAACTTATAGAGCTAAAAAATCGGGGTCAAAACTCATAACAAACCTTATATAATAGAACCTATTAAAAAGAACTCGGCTAAAGTACTGTTATTCTAAGTACGCTTCCTATCCGTCCGGGAATTTAGGCCACGGGTACTAAGGTATTCCCTCGATATAATATGGACCTATTTTTCTTTAAAGAAAATGGGTGTGAGCGGTTATTTAAGCTTTAAAGTGAAGGGAGATAACACATGAAGGACCTCGAGCGTTAAGTAGTGGCGTAACATCAAAGATAAAATATTATATACATATATATTTTTAAGAAGGCTGAAAACCTAAATGAGGAAAATTTTCTGCAAAGACGATGCTATTAAGAAAGTTGTTTGTATAGCTATTTTCATTTTAAAAATGGCGCAACCTTTTCAACGAATCGATTTATAGTCAAAGCCCACGCAAAATATTTAAAAACATTTCCATAACGTGTAGGTGCACCGTTCCGCCCATACAGTTCAATATGCAACTAATATAACTAAGTACATAGGTTACATTTTGCGCGACACGTCGTATATACCTAGGAGGTACTTGTCATGAAAATAGTGCTGGATTATATCTACTAAACACAAAAAAGACATAATTCCATCTTCTTATATCCAATGAAAATCAGCAGTCATATAAATAAAATATACCTTCCAAAGCCCCCAAAATACTTTTTGTTAATACCATAAGTACCGCAGTATGTGCTGCTGTAATCCTAGGTCGCTATTTCTTACCACAATATTATATTTTGAAATAGGAATAATTTATTAATTTTCTCTAAGTAAGCTGTAGGAAAGTTAGTCGAGTGGGCACATTTTATCTTTTTCTGTATAATAAAGTCATTCCTGAAATAGCGTAATCTCCAATAGAGTATATTCTTCGGAATTTTCTAGATCTAACTGGCGAGTTAGATCTAGAAAATTCTGATATAGATAAGACCATAGATAGTCTTTAAAAAATAAGTTAAATAAAGTTTAGCAATCACCGCACATCTTTTCCGTATTTTATTTTATTATAAATATGTTTAATGTTTGCATTTCGTTACATAAATATACATTATTCAGGCATACATTCCTTTTAAGATAGAAGAGTTTTAATTTTTTCTTGATTTGTGTAAAAAAAAATTGCAAAATTAGGATTGAGGATGTTTTAACTGATTTTGTTTGTTTTATGTGACAATTTACGAATCGATTCATGATCAATTAATGAATATTTGTTTTATGTATGACCTCACTGACAAAACAAACAAAATAACTGAGTGTCTTCTCCTTTATAAAGACTGTAAGTCGTGCTATTGCACATTTTCTTATGTTTAACATCCTCTTCTGTTAATTAGATTTTAATTACTTATTACTTTTAAGGTAGGCTAGCTCATAAAATTACGATAACATAATGATAATGATAATAAATATAGTTTAAAAAAAACTAAAAAACTTTTAAACTTTTAAAGCACATAAAACTAAAAAGTGAAAAATAATTCCTAATTTAAGCTGAAAATGGTAATGAACAAAAAATACTGGTATTATTGTGAAAAAGCGTGGGTTGCTCGATAGACGAAAAATATGGCACAGAGCGCCTAGTCCTAGCAGCAATACGTGTTGTCTCAATTTAATCGTATTGCTTTGTGGACTTAAAAAAAATTATTGTTTTTTAGAGATAAACCTATGAAATTATGTATTCTTTATAAATGTGCAAAGTTTGAATTAAATCTGGGTCAAAATCGAGTCCGAAGGAGTCGGTTACATACCTACATACATACATACAGGTGAAGCTAATATAAAGCGTGTAAAAATAAGGTTAGAACTAAAATTTGGAACCATGTATGCTGGTAACATTAACGACTCTTGTGCTCCAATCATTTTTTAAATACATATTTATTTTTCAGAATTATTTCATTTTAATCATAAGATGTACCATTAGAAAACCGAAGTGGTTTGTATAAATGTAACCATAACAGTCTTGTTTAGGAACGCAACATATGTAAACTGAATTATTTTAATTAACTTCCTAAACTCTTGCGACCCACACATTGATATAAGGTTCTAAAAGAGATTTCTTTGTAGATCTCCCCTACATCTACAAAGTCATAGACTAAAGCAAAAAATTCGTCTTAAGATGGTGTTGGGAGTTGGCCTCATTCCAACTTTTTGAACAATGTCGCTTATAAAATCTTGATGTTAACATGGTTTGCTCGGTGACATTTTTAAAATTAACATGCCGCGCACTTGCTTATGACATTACAACAAGAAAAATGTTCTTTAGAAAAAAGGATTAAGAACTAAATTTAAATATGAAATTTAGTAGCTGTCGTAACGTTTCACTATTTGTATATTTTTCATATGTATTTTTAGCTATAGACTCTGAAAGAACAATTTTTAAACGTTTATAATATTACAAAGCTTCTAAAAGATGGTATTTAAATAAATAAATGTCATTCATGGATCGACGTTTCGATTCCTTTTCAATTGTGGTGAGAGACAAGAGACTGATATGTCAAGTTGTCACATTTCAATTTGATTGTTTAGTCTACTGATATGATGCCATTAACGCCATCTATTGTCGCGAAATTTTATAATACTTTTATAAAAAGATTAATTCGTGTCCCCTTATTTTTCAGTATAAACTTACGAATTATTTAACTGCTCAGTTATCTATTACTTTATAAATTAGTGCACAAAGAGACAGCACGTTTATTAAACGGCGTTTTAAGGCATTTATTTTTTTAGATTTAATTAATTTAAATGGAAAAATTTTAATGGAATTTAAATGGAAATTAAATGGAATTAATTTTTATGATGTATGATTATGAACACATAATGGTCAATAAATAAATATTGTTGCCATTATCAGTCTAGCGTGTAGTTACCTTTTAGGGCGATTTTTCCTAAATATAAGACTTTACTTGTAGCATTATATTCAAAAACATTGATAATACATAGATATACGAAGCGAATGTAGATTACAAAAGATTTATCCGTTAAAAGTTAAGCAACACATGTCAAGGCTAGAACCTTGATGGGGTTGTTTGTATTAGCCTCGAAACTATCGATCCTAGAGATCTCGCCTCGGAATAGGGGCTTAGAGAGAGCATCTGACGATGGCCTTGGTCAGGACTTACCATTTCTATCTTAATCATATTATGTCATAATATTTTAACTTATGCTCTGTCCACGCATAATTTAAAAAATACTTCTAATCTGCTCAAAAGTGTATTAGTTCTTTTTTCTAGACGATACGATAGTATGTATTCTCATACAAGGTCTGTCTGTGCCAAAATAATAATTCCCTTATACTTAAAATTATCACGAAAACTTTTTGTGATCTTAGAGTAAGATTCAAAAAATAAGACAGCGCAAACTATGATTTTCCAATGTCGAAATCCAATGCTTTGACGTCCGGGAGTCAGAATCAACGCGAACCCGGCGTTGCGTTGGCAGTGCGTTGCTGACCTATTATTATATATGTTATACCGAATAACATAATAAAGTATCCTTATTCACAAAAAATTTAATAAGTTAATTTAATTTACATAATATTCAAAGCAATTGTATATCGCGACTCTTAGAACCCTCCAGCGTGTCTCAAACCCAAAAATCTATCCGGTAAAAAGCTGACTGATCAACTTGTGTTTTAAATAAAATGACGAAAGAAACAAATGCAACCTGAGTCCAAGTCCTAGCTTGGATTGTGGAGTCACTTCATTACTTTTATTATTGTGTAATAAAACCTTACTGACTATAACTATAGTTAGGCACAAATTATGAGTAGTAATTGTTTAATGTACATGTTCCTGTTTGTACATTTGTTTAATATTCACAGGTGATGCTTACACAATTTAGTATTTGATAAGTGTAATCTTTTTCTTCGATATGACTCTAAATGTGAAATGAAGTTATTCGGTATGTTCACGAAAACTATTATCGCATGTTAACCTTTTCCTATACTAGAATTATTGACGACGATTTGCTTATCAAATAATAATTATTTCTGGTTGACTAAAACTGTGCAGGACTAAAATCGTAAATATAAAAACGGATACTCAAAGACATATACTAGGAAGGAACCTGAGTAATTACATGCTTAAATTAAGATTAAGTTCTAGTGAAATACTTTGTAATCAAAGCATTTTATTTATGGTTTCCTGAATCAGGATCTAACTAGCCATTAAAATTCCAGCCATTCTTTTATATATTTTTTTATAAATAAATAATTATTTACTATAATAGTTGATTGAGCAACTCTTTTATTATAAGTGTCTATATACTCGAAAGGATATTATGTGCTGTAGAGATTTATTTGTCATTTGGACATTGATACATAACCAAAAAACGGGTCTACATACAAACTCGTTTACATTACTGCCTAAACCGTACTATATTTATTTACAATTTGTTGCTTTATGATATAAATATTTAACAAAATTACAAGTAAAGGAAAGGCAACTGGCGGCCTTATCGCTTTCGAGCGATCTCGTCCAGGCAACCACTGTGAGAAAAGAAAATGTATTAAATTACATAAGGTAGGCAAAAAGTGCTAAAATACACGTATTACATATAGTTGTTAAGAAAAAGAAACTAAACAGGAACAAAGAAAAACAAACTAAACTAATAAAGGATACATTAAATAAAAATAATAAAAAGTTCACATGAATCATTATAATTTAATTTAAGATCAGTCTCACGTCAGTTAGAAGGTATTATTAATATTATACTGTACAGTCCAAAACTTATTTTTCAATACACTTAATTCATATTCTGTATTATTAATGTCATACGAACTCTACGTTTATACTGCGCTGGTTGACTGCGCAGAGGAAATACAATATTTATTTTAAAACGCATTTTTTATCATCCTTGAAGCAATATTATATTAATTTGGAATTTTGTAAATACATCCTAATTTCTTCGCAAGAATTAGTAGTTAAAAAGGAAGTATAAAACCTGTAAATTAGCAGCTGAATTGTTTTTATATCGTTATACAGAACAATTAACGGAAATACAGATATCACCAAGTGTTATTTCAGTTATCGTCTCATTGAATTCCTATCATTATTTACACTTCAAATCTAATTAAAATACGCGAATACATTCTACAATATACAAAATTCGGATGCTAATTATGATATAAAAATACTTACTGAGTTATTATCTTTTTCTGTATATTTAGCGATTTAGTTAGATTTCCATTATGTAAGGGGGTTTACACAGAGATTTGTTCAATTGAACAGCCGCGTGGGGACGTTTTGCCCCTGAAACTAAACGCCTCAGCGCCGCTGTCAGTGTCTGATCGTTTAAACGCCTCAAGCGAATGCAGCGCTTTAACATAAAGAAATAAAAATGAAGCCTTATTTATAATAAGTAATGAATATGAATTTTTATGTTGCAATTTAAATTGTGTTTACTTTCGAAAGATCTTCGAAGATAATAACATAATTTTGTAGCACATGCTATCATGTTTTCGACATTAAAATTTAATTATCCTCAAACTTCATTCAAATACGTATTAGAGAACAGGAAAATGAGTTATGCGGTGTTTAGAACACATCCTGTTTAATGCTCGAGGGAATAAGGTGGGGTAAACTTGTCCAAAGTTTACAGCGCTTCAAGCGTTGCTGGAGTTAAATTTTTCTTATGTTGCCAAACTTCATTGATTTTTGTGCGTTAAAGTATTTGTAACCGTATAAACGTGCCGATAAAACCATTGTAGGGCAATGCTGCTGGCATATCGCCATTTTATATTTCTAGGCCACAAAGGTTTTTATGTCCTTTAAATATAGGTGAGGATTATTTTTATTAACCAAATCCTTAAACAAATGAAGACACTGGTAGATTTAAAGGTAAATATTAAAGTTACAATTAAACTTCATGGCAAACGATTATTTCTTTATGATGATTTTTTTTATTGTTAAATTAAATAGTAATAGTTGAAATACATATTTAAATGACTTTTATTATTATAATGATTTACTGAAAGAAAGATTTTAGTTTAAATAAACAATACATAATGACATCTTTTGCAATATTTTAGAATTAATGGAACATGACAATTTCGACGTCGAAAGCTTGCAACTTGAACTGAAACTTGAACCATTTTCGCCTCTGAAACCTTACGAATGCTTTTGCTATAGTTATTTCATAGATGGCGCTGTACTAGGAAATTATTAAAAAGTACTATTATCTGAAAAGTCTTGTTGAACTCTATATTTCAATGTATTCCTTTGCATCATTCTACTTTTATTTGTATTGCGATCCACACACGCGCCTCTATAGGATAAACGACCAAACGCGGATAAAACCGCGGAACAGTTGGCATAGTGTGAATCTCTTCCTAGGTCTTAGATTCGGACCCCGGAGATGCACCAATTATTATAATTTAAAAAAAAACTCTTCGTCCGACGTGCGCATTGCTCGATGAAGAAAAACATCGCGAGGAAACTTAGACCTAATGTTCGTCGGCGTGGGTCAGGTGCAGAAGACTGATCACCAACTTGTCTATTAGAAAATAAATTATCACAAAATAGATACAGCAATCTGAAGTAAAGTCCAAGAGCCACTAGTATTTTCTATTGCGGGGCAAAGCACTGAATCACCTCGACGTCCGTCGTTGCACAACTAAGAGTTTTTTAAGGCAGATTTTGCCGCGCTCCTCTACCATGTGGAACCAGCTGCCTATTGAAGTATTTCCGGACCAATTCGACTTAGGGTCCTTCAAGACAACTAAAAGGCCAACACTCGCGAGCGTTCTAGCATTGAAAGTGTTCATGGGCGGTGGTATCACCATCAGGTGAGCCTCCTGCCCGTTTGCCGAGCCCGTGAATAATAACAAAAGCAACAGCTTTGTTTATTCTTACAACTGAATCTGTATAATATGATATTAGTCAAACAGTTACAGAAAAACAATATTTTTTTAATACTATTTTCAAAGCTTTATTGCAATCCAAATAAAATTGAATAAATAGTGTAACTAAAGTAACTATTATAAGAAATAGGCATAGACATATCATTAATTACAAACAAAAACATACACACCTAAACACACAAAATAACAATAATCAAAGAAAAAATTTGAATAAAAAATATAATGAGAGATATATAAAAAAAATAAAAAAAACCTTTTCCCATTCGGTTCGTTTCAAGTGTCAGCATTATGCTGAGGAGCAGAATGTTTATATATGTTTATATATCTTTATCTCATTCTCTAAGCCGCCTAATTCACTTGAAAGGTAAAATGAATAATAAATAATGCTAGCTAAGTACAAAGTTTAAGTTTACCAGACAACTAGGTAACTTTGGATTGTAATGCTTTGCATTAGCCAAAACTTTGAAGATTATTTTGTATACGTTGTTAAATTATTCATAATTCGAATTCGTCTGTTTCTTTTATTTATTTATTTACATCACAAATTTAAAACACATACACATAAATTACATTAGAACATAAGCAATCTATCACAGGAAATTTTTAAACAAACAACCACAAAAAAAACTAAAAATTGAAACAATAATAATAATTAAAACTGAAAAGATAAAAAATAACAATCACAATAATAACCAAAACTAAACGTCATTAAGAGCAAGATAAACAAAGTTACGGTAACTTGGCAGACTATTGTAAAACACATCAATATTTTCATCGATGTTAGTAATCAAGTTTTAAGAGCGAGATAGCCTATTCACCGGACCATTCAAAAGATAAGTGAACATAAATTATTATAGTTAAAATATACCAGTTTTAATACGGGATAATGTTTATAATAATTACACAACGGTTCACACAACCAACACACAACCTTCACACATACAGCATTCCTCGATACGGACTAGCCGAACAAAAATAATTCTTCAATTTAAAGCAGTTCCTGAGATTAGGGCGTTCAACCAAATACTGGTATATGTATTTACATATAAAATACCTCTTGAAGATTCGTATAATACTCTGATTTATAACGTTTATCCTAAAGCAATTTTGACGACGACTAAAGCGAAGATAACCGCGATATATTTATTCCATATTGATTTTAGCTTTATTTCTTCTCCGATCAGGGGCAGAGATTGTAACATAGAAATGAGATTTAAGAGGGAAAATAAGTAGTGACGGCGATCAATCCTCGACAATTTCCTAAAGAAATCTGTGATTCTTTTCTTACGAGTGCTCATAAAACACCAACAGCCTGAAGAACCTTATTTTATATAGAAAAGTTTCGTTCACTATTCTAACCTTTTGTTTAATATAAGTCAGTAGTATTTCAGTTTTTAAAATTGGAACTTGTATTTCGAAATGATGTTTGCTTTTATTAGTAACTAGTAGACTCAGGCAAGCGTTGCTGTGGCTAAGATTTTTGTTATATTACACAGTAGTAAAGTATTCAAGAGAAACGGCAGGAGAACACCAATCCACCATGCTTTTTTGGTGGTTATGCCATTAAATTGTAGCTTATGTGAAACGTTGGTAATTATTTTGATAAGGATCAATACCTAGGTACGAATAAAGAGCCTTTTCTAGCGGTGGTATTTTAATAAAAATAAATAAATAAAAGGATGCTTATTGTGACGTAACTATAAAAGATAGAGACATTTTTGATAGATATTGATGTGTCCTGAAAAATTGTAATACATCATTTTGTTCTATCATTAATAGTTTTCGCAGCGCACACGATTGAAGGAAGTTTTTTGTTTATTTTTTTATACCTTGGGTTAGATTCAAGTTTTAGTAAGCATCCCTAGCATTGAAAATGAAACATAGCCTATGTCACTCGGGAATAGTGTAGCTTGCCAACGGTGAAAGAATTTTTGAAATCGGTCCAGTAGTTTCGGAGCCTATTCATTTCAAACAAACATAAAATCAAACCTTTCCTCTTTATAATATTAGTATAGATAATTGTATTGACCCCCCTTCATGTCCCATAAATAAAATTGCGTCCTCTAACAAATGTTCATCAAATGTAACATTTCAATGGACTATATGTACATATGATTAGTGCAATTTTTATCTCTAAAGGTCGTGTGTATCGAAAAGTCTTAATTTCACGATATGTGTCAAGCTTTCTGTCATCATTGACCATGCTATCCCAGTGTAGGTGACATTGACTGTTTGGTCATTTTAAAACCAAAATCCATTGGCGTACGACATTTAGGTTGAAATCACAAGAACACTGAAAAATGTTAATATATCGTCTTAAGATTGAATTATACAAAAAAGTAATATAAATAATGTTAGAAATTCGATGTCATTACACGCTCCGACGCGATTTGAGGGAACGACGTGGAAATCGATGCAGTGTTGATGTATGTATTAACATCAAATGTGAAAGACGTGTTGGTATTCGAACTTTATATACAAAAACATTTTGATGAAATTTTCGCTCCACTAGTTAATCAATAATCCAGTGGACCCAATATCGGCCTTGGACTACGTGAACTAGAGAAACCGTTGACCAATCCCAATCAAACGGCATTCGCCGTAGTTTAATATTTTAACACACTGTTAGAGTGTATATGCGTTCCTTTAAAAAAAATATTTAAATTAAACGTAAATACTTTAAGATGAAGTGAAGATTAATTATTGTGATCCTGTCGCCTCGCAGGCACCGAGGCCAAAACCAGAGCTTAATTTTCTTAAACTCGCTACGAGTTAAATACAGGATTAAATCAAGTTAAACTTACATTAAGTTTATTAAGTATTTTCTTGGAAGTTTACACAAAACATTAGGGTTTATTCATATTGCATTTTTCTGATAGAAAAGGGTTTTATGAACTACTTTTGTGCCTAATATATATTTCTAAGTATATCTCCATCTGCTGATTGTTATTAAAAAAATCCAGTATAAACTAATTCTACGTTAAAAGCATTTGAAAAAATAACGCAGCTACAGAGGAGTCGCGGAATGGTTCATATTTAAACCTAAAATTTCATTGTTTTTTTGGTTTGGTATTTGTATTGAATATTATTGTAAACTTAATATTATGAAATATGAATATGAAAGTAACCCATCACAGCAAGACCCAGCCATGTTCCTAATTAGAGAATTTATATATTATCGAAGATGAGACCAAGGATCTTCGCTTTCATGACATTCACCAAGCATGCTTGCCGGTTATGAGCACTTTTGACTTATTAGAAAATTTACTGTTATAAATAATAGTCAAAGTCAAAATAAATTATTCATATAAGTAACACAATGTACACTTCTGAAGGTAAAAAAATATATAAATAAATATATGAAATGCTTCTAATTTTTAGCAGTGTTGGCCTAGTGGCTTCAGCGTGCGACCCTCATACCTGAGGTCGTAGATTCGAACCCCGGCTGTGCACCAATGGACTTTCTTTCTATGTGCGCATTTAACATATTTTGCTAGAACGGTGAAGGAAAACATCGTGAGAAAACTGGCATGTCTTACACCCAAAAACGTCGACGGCGTGTGTCAGGCACTGAAGGCTGATCACCTACTTGCCTATTAGATTTAAAAATGATCTTGAAACAGATTCAGAAATCTGAGGCCATGACCTAAAGATGTTGTAGCGCCACTGATTTATTAATTTTATTTCTAATTTAACATTTACTACCAGTTCTCAAATCAAGGGCGTAGAACGGAAGAGAAGAGTTGGCAATAAACTATTCTTTAGCTACATTTACTGTCATGATCAAAATAAATTCGTTACAAGTAGATCATGAATAAATGTTATAATACATTTAAATAAACAAGCAAGATTCATTTTCAATTTGTACTAAGTATGTACCTTTATGTAAATTGTAACAAATTGGCATGTGAAATATACGCAATCAGGTTCTCTTCAAACACGGACCGATTGAAAAGCTGCCTTTAACGAGCCGCCCTGCTCCGCTATTTGCTATCTGGCGCAAATTTAGATTTGTTGTCAATGATTAAATTTTTTATATTTTTGTAGTGAAACTTCTTTATCGACGTATGGGAGAAATTTTGTAGCAGGTTACGCGCCATGTTGCTTTTTGAAGTCAAACTTCTTTATCGGCGTTGGAAAAAAATTTACACACATTTGTCACATTTTCGGTTACGCGCCATCTTTTTCTTGTCCCTACCACGGTTGATCCGAAGAGATTCGAAGCCATTAGTAACAAAAATATATAATAACGATAACAATGATAGTAATACTAATAATTCTATTACAATTAATGAAATTCTGTAATAATCTTAGTACTACATAGTAGTATAGTAATAAGTTAAAATGAAATAATTGTATTTGTATTCATGTCTATGATAATAAAAGCCTTTTGTTAAACTTTATCTAATTTAACTTTATTTAACCAATTTCTGTAAAGTTGCATATACATACCTAGTGTTTAATTTTACTCCCTAATAGAGGAATGAAAATACCATCCGTATCACCTCGACGTCCGTCGTTCCACAACGTAGAAGTATTTCCGAACCAATTCGACTTAGGGTGCTTCAAGATAAGAGTGTACCAATTATTATAGGGCCGGCAACGCACTTGCGAACCTTCTGGAAATGTGTGTCCATGGGCGGCGGTATCACTTAACATCAGGTAACCTCCTGCCTGTTTGCCTCCTATTACATAAAAAAAAATGAGTTAATAAATTACTTATTGATTTATTTATTTACGATACCTTGACTGGTATTTTGGATTTAGACCCGGGATTGGAGACGAAATTGATGTCAACTTACTTTGATATTTGTTTACCGGAACCCCGTTCAGTGGACGTAACGTATTTTATTAATTTATTTCCAGACATAATCATTCTTAATTCCCGATGAAATTCCTTATATCACATTTCACACACATCACATCGTTATATCACATTTATAATATATATATATATATATATATCAATAAAATAGTATAAGTAGAATAATAATACATTAGGTATTAGATATTAATAATAAAAAAACTTCAAGTCTACTGAAATAAAAATGCGTGGCAAAACAAAAACATCGGACCAATTTTGACTGAGTTTGAAGTGTGAAAAATCAACATGAATCAAGATCATCATCAAATCATTTAGATTTCTATAATTGACAATGTGTAAAAAAATAATATTATTATTGCTATAATGGATTGTTGTTGGATGGTTTTATTTTTATACATTGTTGTAACTTATAAAAGAATTGTAAATTAATTTATATATATAACGGCTGAACCGATTTGGCTGAAAATTGGTGGGAGGTAGATTCGAGAATAGTTCAGATTATTTACATTAAGATGTTTTTTTAAGTTTATTTACATTTCGATGTTTTTTTAAGAATAATATTATTTAAGATGTGTGTATAGTACATCGTCAGTCGGGTCCGCTAACACGTATTGAATAATGTAATTGCTGTAAAAAAAACAATAATTATGTAAGAAATGCATAGAAGTTAAAATAAGTATAACCTAATAATAAAAAAAAATTCTCCATACATCTTTCAATCGAGCTAGTTCTTTCCACAGCCTATTATAAACCTTGACCGGGGTAGTCTATTCGGAAAAGAAAAAAAAAACAGATCACCATACTCAAACATAGAGTATATATGTCTATATAGGTGACTGATATCGTTTTTTGGAGTAGTACTATTTTAAAACTTATTATTTGTTATATAAGCTCATATCTAATTCACTTCAAAGTCTTAAAATAAGTGAAGACAGCAATGTTTGCTTTGTTCTCCACAAAATCCTGATGGATACTCTCATCAACCGTAGGACAAGCTCGCAGTTTCAAAGCAAGAGTTTAGTTCTTTGTTAGGATTTGTGAAAAGAAAGTTTATACTTTTGTATAAGATTTTTGCAGATTCTGGTATTATGTACCATTTATATAGAAACACGTCATATTAGGAATAAAGTAAAAACCTCTAAGAAGTACTTTATTTCCGTAGAGATGGCTATCTAGTGTTCGTTCGAATCGAATTCAATGAATTCGTAACTTGTGGTGCCCTACTTTTTTTATTATTGAAGTTATACTTCTTTTGGCACGTTAGGGAAATATGATTAGAGAAACGCCCACGCACATCGTTACAAAAAACCGACACCCTAAGTCAGGTATAGTAAACATTTTGGATTTTTCTATTGTTAGTGTCGTTTTTTCTACAAACGTAGAATAACATTTTTTGTAAAGATTTTTATATTGTTACACCAAAGAAGTATAACTTCTAACGCGTGTACATAAGTACGCACACGTTTTTTTTAAATTTAGAATTATCCAGGTAGGTATTGTTGAGTAGTTCAATCGGATTAGCAATGACCACCAATCATGTGAAAATAAATAGAAATTGTTAAATATTTATTTTGATACACGCTCTTTAAATATTTTGAGTTTTGAGTTTCACTTGAAAATTAACTCATCCTTCTAGTCCAATCTGGGATTACCCTAATCGGTTGACATTAGTTGTCCCGTAGTGAAGTTATAATAATGTAATCAATGTCTTTGTTGCAATGAAATTTATTGCTTTATAACTTTAATTGCCATACTGAAAAGTCAATGATTCATGACCCAGCCTTTTGTGTAAGTCAAACTCACTTGGAAATTAACTCATTCTTCTAGTCCGGTCTTGAATTGATCGGTTGACATTAGTTGTCCCATAGTGAAGTTATAATAATGTAATCAATGTCTTTGTTGCAATGAAATTTATTGCTTTATAACTTTAATAGCCATACTGAAAAGTCAATGATTCATGACCCAGCCTTGTGTGTAAGTCAAACTCACTTGGAAATTAACTCATTCTTCTAGTCCGGTCTTGAATTGATCGGTTGACATTAGTTGTCCCATAGTGAAGTTATAATAATGTAATCAATGTCTTTGTTGCAATGAAATTTATTGCTTTATAACTTTAATTGCCATACTGAAAAGTCAATGATTCATGACCCAGCCTTTTGTGTAAGTCAAACTCACTTGGAAATTAACTCATTCTTCTAGTCCGGTCTTGAATTGATCGGTTGACATTAGTTGTCCCGTAGTGAAGTTATAATAATGTAATCAATGTCTTTGTTGCAATGAAATTTATTGCTTTATAACTTTAATTGCCATACTGAACAGTCAATGATTCACAACCCGGCCGTTTATGTTAGTTGAACTCACTTGGAAATTAACTCATTCTTCTAGTCCGGTCTTGAATTGATCGGTTGACATTAGTTGTCCCGTAGTGAAGTTATAATAATGTAATCAATGTCTTTGTTGCAATGAAATTTATTGCTTTATAACTTTAATTGCCATACTGAAAAGTCAATGATTCATGACCCAGCCTTTTGTGTAAGTCAAACTCACTTGGAAATTAACTCATTCTTCTAGTCCGGTCTTGAATTGATCGGTTGACATTAGTTGTCCCGTAGTGAAGTTATAATAATGTAATCAATGTCTTTGTTGCAATGAAATTTATTGCTTTATAACTTTAATTCCCATACTGAACAGTCAATGATTCACAACCCGGCCGTTTATGTTAGTTGAACTCACTTGGAAATTAACTCATTCTTCTAGTCCGGTCTTGAATTGATCGGTTGACATCAGTTGTCCCGTAGTGAAGTTATAATAATGTAGGTAATCAATGTCTTTGTTGCCTGGGATTGAGACCTGGTATTACACTCGTGTCACTCAATATCATTTGACTCAATTGTCCCGTAGTGAAACAAAAAGCGCAAGGCAAGGTGGCGACGTTGATTTTTAAACCACGCGAACTTTGCCCTATTAAAATCTTGCCAAGCCAATCCCATAAATTATCAAGCTCGAAGTAATCAATGAACAACCTCATGTAAATTCACTAACCGGTAAGTAATAATTCCCTTATGAATCGCCACATCTCAATCTACATCCGGTATGTTTACATCAGTTGAACTTGATTGTAGCATAACTTTGTACTTGATTGTATAACTAACAAAGTTACAAACTTCCCGGCGAGGCGTTATGAACAAAATGTAAGTGAATTTGTCAAACGTGACTGCATAATGAGCTTCCGGTAATGTACTTAACAGTTTCCGGTGGAAATCTAATTGCTGTGTTTCTAAAGTCACCATTGACGGTGAAAACGTGCTTTTGAGACTTGAGGTTGTTTTGAATCCGAATGAATGGCTGTCTATTCAAAATATGATTTCAACTTTATTCAAATGTTCGTGGTGAGTTTATTTTAACCATTAAATGGTAGTAAGACATATGATATACAATTAAAAGTACTTCTAGAATAATGTCTATTTCAATTGCACTTTTACAACATCAAACCATAACCCGTGAGACACACGGTTTTATAAACAAAAATAACAAAAAGCTGTACTTACAGTAGTTTATTAGACATAAACTTTTTATTAATTCAATAAGTTCACCTCACTTAGATTTTTAGGTTCCGTTAGTAGTCGTTAACTAATCGTTCGTCAATCAGAGGTAACATAAATCTCGACTTTGAACACTAAGTACTGCTAAGCTATTGCCTACATACAAATTTATGAGCCCAAATTAATAATTCTCTTAGTGGCACTTGCAAAGATGATATCTCATGTAATACGTATATTAATTTTATAATTATTTATTTGTTCGAAAATACCTTCAATTATGTGATAGTACAAACTCGGTTTATTCACAGCCAGTGCTAGTGACAATTGTGTGCCACTGTCATTAATTAATAAAAGAAGTTTTTTTTTGTCTATGGGCACAATTCATCCACATTCAAAGCGAGGAACTTAATGTTATGTATAATAAATAGAACCCACTGTCATTAATGACTAAAAAAAGGTTTTTTTTTTTTTTATTGTCTATGGAAACATAATTCATCAACATTCAGACCGAGGAACTTAATAACGTTATGTATAATAAATTGAATCATAGTACTGTTTCCCCAACGCGACATCATTTTATAAAGAAAGGTAGAAATTTTAGTTGAAAGCTGCTATCGGATTACCAACTGTATTCTGAGAGAGATGTCATCGGGCACCAGTTATGAGATAAAGGCGAATTTTTATTTCACTTGAAACTCAGAGTATTTCAATTTATTTCACAAGTTTGTCAATGCAATTAAATCGGCAAATTACTAATTGACGACCGTATTTGTAAAATTCAAGTATATTTCATTTTACTTATAAATATAGTTGTTAGGTACTATAATTATTTACTAGCAGTGGCCTAGTGGCGTCAGCGGGTGACAATCATCCCTGAACTTCGATACCCGGCTGTGCCCCAATGGAAATGATGACCAAAAAGTCGACGGCGTATATCAGACACAGAACGCTGATCGCCTATTAGAAAAAAATAATGATCACGAAACAAATACAGAAATCTTAGGCCTAACCCTTAAAAGGTTCTAGCGCTACTGGTAATGCGTCCATGCGGCCATGCGTCATACTCGTGAACGGGTGCTACTTGTGGTGACTGGTCGTACTTGAATTCGTGTATGCGGTGATGTTAGTTATTTCGACTATGTGTTTGCGTGTTGTTCCCACGAGAATGTAAGTGCGTGCTCCTATTTCACCATGCCTCCTGCTGTCATTATTATTAATTACTTAAGATGTCATGTGGAACATGGTGTAATGGTTGCACCTGCTTACAAACGTTGTGTAAAAAAAATGGCGATTAAAAAGTGGCGGAGAGTTTATTGCCAATTCTTCTCTTCCGTTCTACGCCCTTGATTTGAGAACTGGTACTAAATGTAAAGTTAGAAGCATTTCATATACATTTCTTTTTTTTGTCGATCATAAGTGTGTGTTACATATATGATTAATTGATTTTTGAATTTCAAATAACAACACGACACGCGAGTGTAAATGGTGCATGTAATAGACTTCTTTTCCATTGAAGGTTTCTCAAACCTGCATGTTTACCGAATAAATATTTTTTACCGGCAAGAACGTCCGAGTTATGCATCACGTCACCACTAAGCTGCGAAGACAGTTGTTGTTAATGGGGTTTTTATTTCGTTAACGTTGTTTTGAATTATCCAGTCCATTTTTAAATGTTCAAAGAGGGTAATTACACTTTCCGAAAACCTATTCCAGTCAGCCACGGTTTGGGGAATTTGTATTATATTGAGTGCTATTCAGGTTTAAAGAACTTCCTCTCAGACGTAAATTTTCCACTTTGGGACCTCATAATCATGAGTTTAATATACATGTTCACACCAATTGAAAGTTGCAAGAGCAAGATGCCTTATATATAAGTAGTTTAATCTCAATATTTGTGACAGAAACTTAGACAGTGTAATTAAATTTTCTAGTTTCTAGTCGAAAGAATTCTTTAATTCGACGTAAATTCAATAGTCTCACGTAGATGCATTTATCTCATTCTTCCAGTGATTCATGCTGTATCGATTCTTTCGATTAAATTGTTTCAATGAAATAAAATGTTGTTGTTGGCGGGTTCTCAAACGATCGCTATCTTTTGTCATCTGTGAATGAGGCAGACGGGATCGTTTCCAGTGATAATCGACAGGCGTCAGCGATCCGCTGCGGCCTGGATTTATGACGCAATATTTGAGACGAGGTTTTCGCCGCCTCACAGGGCTGGCATATTTAAATTAATGCCTACTTTTACCTGTTCACATGTTTACGGTTAATAGAATTATAAATTAATCCTTTATACAATGAGAGCAGTGTTGGCCTAGTGGTTTCAGCGTGCGACTCTCATACCTGAGCACGTAGGTTAGATCCCCGGCTGTGCACCGATGGACTTTCTATCTATGTGCGCATTTAACATTTGCTCGAATGGTGAAGGAAAACATCGTGAGGAAACCGACATGTCTTAGGGTGCGTACAGACTATGTAACATGTTATATAACCATTTTAAATATTAACAAAACAAAAACAAAAAAACGTAGATGCTGGGTTCGTCCTAGCATACATATCAATAACATGTTATTATAACATGTTTTATAACATTCAGTGTCCACATTATCTGAAACATGTTGTATAGCAATGTTGTATAACATGTTATCTTATATAGTCTGTACGCACCTTTAAACCCAAAAAGTCGATGGCGTGTGTCAGGCACTGAAAGCTGATCACCTACTTGCCTATTAGATTTAAAAATGATCAAACTCAAATTCAAAAATCATTTAATCATGTAGGTAACACATTGTACACTTATGACTTGTCGGTAAAGAAATACATAATATTAATGCTTCTAATTTTACATTTAGTGCCAGTTCTCAAATCAATGGCGTAGAACGGAAGAGAAGAACTGGTAATAAACTCTCCGCCACTCTTTTGAATCGCCATGGTTTTTTTTTCTGAGGGCAAGACCTATTAGCGGTTGTAGCGCCAATGATTTTTTTTATACAATTAGGTCAACGGTCGAACCGATTATGTTGTGTTCTCATAGTGGTATAATCATTGTTTTGTTAGTAAATCCATCTTACGTACTTTGTACTGATAGCTCAAAATTTTTAAATTTAATACAAATATCATACCATTATTAGCATTTGGCCAAAATAATTAATAACCTAGCCGACTCTTTTTATGAGATAGTGGACAAGGCATTTGAGCTAACCGCTACTCGTGGACACATACAACACCAGAGCGATACCGACATCGCAATCTTAGTAACGAGTTTTGTTCCGCGGGATCCCAAGTTCAGCGCTCCGGATATTGCGAGATTATTGAGAGACTAAATAGAACTTACATACGATATAGCTGTCGCTATTGGAAGTTACAGAGTACCGGTGCAGGAGACTTGTTACTGCTATTGTACGTCGTTTCACAACTGAGCGTTTCTTAAGGCAGTTTTTGCCGCGCACCAAATCTATGTGGAACCAGATTTCCACTAAAGTATTTTCGAACCAATAAGACTTAAGGTCCTTTAAGAAAAGAGCGCGCTAATTTTTAAAAGGCCGGCAACATACTTGCGAGCCTTCTCGCAATGTGAGTGTCCATGGGCAGCGCTGTCGCTTAACATCAGGTGGGCCTGTAGATCCTGTCCATTACAATAAAAAATCTATTGTTGTAATATGATTGCTGTATGTCGAAATCCAGTATATTTTTTACATATTATGTATAGTTTCTGAATTTTATCCCATTGCACTGCAAAGGCGTGCTACTTCATTAAACGTTTGTATTACTTATTTATTCATTTTTATTCTTATAATTGATTGTTTTAAGATGATGAGGAGAAATATTTTGTAAAACAAAACACTTGGTGATTTAAAAGAGTCACGAAGAGTTTATTGCCAGGTGTTCTCGTCTGTTCTAGGCCATTGATTGAGATCTAGCAGTTAATAATAATTTACAAACATTTAATTTTAAATAAGGTATTTATTGACGTTTACAAGTGTACATTATGTTACCTAAATGAATAATGATATTGATTAAGAAAGTGGTATGTCGAATGCCTGTAGGCCGCAAAGTTTCGTTTAAATGTACTAACACAGTTAAATCAAAAATTATCCGTGGTTACGTGGCTTAGTCACTTTCTTTTCTACACAACCCGCCTAGATAATTCCTATTCATGAGAATGAAATCAGCCTTCGCCTTTCATACACTATATGCCACCACAATGCCAAAATTAATATAATTTTATCAAAGGCAGTTTGCTGTCATAACCTACGAAACTGTTACGTAATATAATCTATATAATATATATAAGAAAGTCGTGTTTGTTACAACTCTTCTAACTCGAGAACGGCTGGACCGATTGCCATGGTTTTTGATTTGTTGGATTTGTTTCCGTCCCGATTAGCAGAATAAGCAATAAAATATCGGATAGGTTATCGAATAACAATAAATAAATTAATTAATTTTACGAATTCAAAAACAATATGGTGCCATCTGTTGACAAAACTACGCATCATTTTACGTCGAATTCGTGTCAGTTCAAGAAATTCCGATCTTGAGGTGAATGAGGAGATGCATAACCATGCTTTGATCCTGATCAAAAGATGTTGGATATCAGAAAGTGCTAAACATGCAGTATCGCCATATTGACGCTAGAGAGAAGATGCCTAACTGCCATTCTTCTTTCGCAATGGCAAGCAATAAAACATTTCTGTATTTGCAAAAAAGTTGTATTAATGTAATACTTAACATAAATGAAATCCTAAAATAAGTTAAATTAAAGTAACAACGATATTATAAGGTTGTAGGGCGGAACGAAGTTAGCCAGGTCAGCTAGTTATATATATATATATATATTTTTTTAAGACAATTTACACCAATTGACCGAGTCCCATGCTAAGCTGGTGAAGCTTGTGTTATGGGTACTAGGCAACGGATATACATACATATTATAGATAGATAGACATAAATACATATTTAAACACCCAAGACCTAAGCACAACACCAAATGCTCATCACATCGATGTTCGTCTCAGCCGGGGATCGAACCCGGGACCCATGGATTCGCAGTCAGGGGTACTAACCACTAGACCAATGAGTCGTCAATCAGTCATAATGTTTCAAATATATATTTTGCGAGTTCGAAACAAAAAAACCACAAACCATCCACCATTTGCAAAAAATCTTTCATCATTAACAATATCCTTGAGTAACCTAGGCAGTATTTAAAATATATTTTAAAAGAATTCAGCTAGGAGAAGCAGTAATATTCTACTCGATAGGTAATTAAGACGAATCTATATTCTTTAAAGATCTCGAGACAACCCTATCTCTTCCGATATAGCAATTTCGTACACCGCAGTAGGTGGCAATACTCTCGCCATGGCTTCCTTCCTGTTTAGTTTAGTATGGTTTATACTATAAGTATTACGGTGTTCGATGCTTTATCTCGGAGGCTTCATCGCTCTACATTATCTCCCTTCGGTTTAACGGTTTAATGAAAACCTATTATTTTAAGGTGCTACGCCAGTGTAATACGGCTTCTTGTAAGCGCCTTTTCAGCTCTTTTATTACCGTATATTGGAGTAATAAGTTTATCGATGACACAATTACCTAGTTTCTTATATTACTTTGTAATTAATTTTAACTTATTTAATAAGTTGTACGTCAAAGCAGAATACGAAGTATCACCTCGACGTCCGTACTACTGAGCGTTTTTAAAGGCAGTTTTTGCCACGCCAGCTGCTCACTCAAGTATTACCGAACCAATTTGACTTAGGGTTCAAGACAAGAGCGTACCAATTCTTAAAAGGCCTGCAAAGTACTTGCGAGCCTTCTGGCAATGAGCCGTTTGTCCCCTGTTATATATAAAACAAAAAAAAAGTTTTTCCTATCCGATGAATGTATGAAAGCTGAACTTACATACAAATCTTCAAACATCAACACAAAGTTTGATAGTATATAGTTTTTGAAGTTATGCTTCTTTAGGCGCGTTATGAAAAATTTATGAGAGTGAAATTTTACGATGCGCGCGCACCGTGACACAAAATTATCAGTATGAAGTTGCCCACTAACAAAATCTTTTTTAACCAGCCGGGCGCCGAGAGTGCGCGAGCGAGATGGGAATACGACAATCTACAAGTAAAAAGAATTAAAAATATGCGTGAAGTTAGCAGCTATGCCAAGAATTTTGAATGACCATAATGACCTTTTGTAGTACCTTTTAAACAAATAAACGAGTTTTAATTATTTTTTTTAAAGAAATTTAGCAATGCTTTTTCACAAAGACGTATTGTTGTTTAGTTAAAAGGTTATGAAACATACCTAGTAATGAAATTGAATGAATAATATAATAAAATAATAATTATAATTATTATTAATTAAATATTATACTAAATATTAAATATTATTAACGTTAAATTATTTATTATTAAAAAAAAATAAAGAAAGCCAAAGAAGTACAACTTCTTACACGCGTACATAGGTATACCCACCCTTTTTATATACTTTTCAGTGTAGAAATAATAATGAGCTCGGAAAAAGTTATTTAGAAGTTAGAAGCGTATTATGTATTATTTGACTGTTATATATCTTCATTAAACCGACAGTACACATATTATAACCGTAATAATTTCGATACCATGGCTACAATGCTTGTTCATGCAACAAATATGCCTGACACAATAATTATAAAGTAAAGAGTTCCACGTTTGATAGGACCTAAAACGTATAGTATTCTTTATAATCTGTTTGGATTTCATAATTGTGCTTGAAATGTAAGATTTCAGTTATTTCTGCAGCGTTTAATATTAACATAATCCTTTGATACGGAAGTCTTATTTATTCGATTGTATGAAATATTTTAACAACCCCAGCCTTGTCGAAAATTAAAAGTTCCCTTTGACCTGTTTAGCACTAAGGTACGTCTAAGAAAAATTGTTCTTGAAAAGCCTTTTCGTTTGCAATGTAAAGGTTTTAATGTAATAGGGCCGTGTTTTTTAAACCCTTATTCACTGCATTAAGTAGGTACGTAGAGTGCGCTTTAAAATCGCTATGTCATTTACCAAAAGCCAAATAATTCTAATGTACTTTACTGTACAGGTACACTATATAATTTAGGTACAAAACTGTATTCTTTTTTCAAATCTAATATAAAAAATTCTTGTGTCACAGTTTTCGTTGCCATACTCCTCCGAAACGGCTCGACCGATTCTCATGAAATTTTGTGTGCTTATTGGGTATGTCTGAGAATCGGACAACATCTATTTTTCATCCCCCTAAATGTTAAGGGTAGTCCACCCCTAAATATTTCTTTTTTATTTTTAGATATTTTTTTATGTTTTTATTTTTTTATGATACAGCATTAAAAATACATACAACCCCTAACTTTCACCCCTCTACAAATCAACCCCTATTTTTTATTATAAATGATATACATGGCAAAACGACGTTTGCCGGGTCAGCTAGTTTATTAATAAAATGATGCCCTAATCGGCATAGTTAAATTTTGAGTAGCGGGACGCTGACGTGAACCCTGAGGACGTGAGTTCAAATCCTGAAACTCAGAGGTTTTATTTAAATTTTTTTATTCAAAAAACGAATGAGATGGAGAATTAAGAATGTTTGCACAGATCACTTTCTTGTTAAATAAGAAAATCTGAAGCCACGGCCCATATGTCTCTGAATTATACTACAACACCAAATCGACAATTTAATTCTATAATGCTATAAGGCTTTTTAAGGAAATAGCAAAAAGGTTAGTCGACATCACAGGAGACCGAAGAGCTGGCTACCTCGGACAAAGAATTAGTCTAGCTATTCAAAGGGGGAACGCTGCCAGTATTTTAGGAACCTTGCCTAAAGGAGTACCTTTTATTATATATTTTAGTTATTTTATTATATACTAGCAGACTCGACCAAGCTTTGCTGTGGCTAAAGTTTTTATTATATTACATAGTAGTAAACTATTCAAGGGCAACGGTAGGAAAACACCAGTCATGGGGAATGGTCCCCATGTGGAATGGTCCACATGGGTCCCCATGACTGGTGGTTATGCCATTAAATTGTAGCTTATATGAAACGTTGGTACTTTCAACACAACGCCATCTGTTAGAATTGTGACTATCAGATAATAAACAAACATTTTGCAATAAAATAACATTGCGGGTATAAATTGAGATGTAAGCTATCCTATCTTTTAAATTAGTTCAAACTGCACACGGTATGCAAATTTGATTGAAATCGGTTAAGTAGTTTAGGAGTCCATAGCGGACAAACAACGTGACACGTAATTTATATATATTAAGATTAAGGTTAGTTATTGTTTTTATTGTTGTTTTTTGTATTGTTCCTTCTGTTATAATAATTTCTATAAAATAAAATTAAATTTAATTCTTATAATGGAAAATGGGAAATACTAATATGTTTTCATGTAGAAAATATCGAAGGTGGCCATGGCCCACAATTTCCACCCTCAACAAGAAAAACGTGATATGCAGTTTTTGCTTTGAACGTACGTAACCGGGTTTCATTAGTCATTGGGGTGAATTAATTAGGTTTTTACCTTTAGTTTTTGAGGTAGAGTAATGTTTTACAAGCATAGATAAAACTCCTGCATACTAAATTGATATAAAAATAAACTCAATAGACTAGATTAAAAAACTTATTTAGCAGTCGGTTACATATATTTTCCATTCGTTTTTAAAACAGCAATTTCATATTTATAAAAATTCTGTTATTTTTTGTTTATTTTCGGAAAATGTAAATGTTGCCCTTCTGATTATCAAACTATTACTAGTTTTTTGTATGGAACTGGGGGCAAACGGGCAAGAGGCTCACATTATGTCAAGTGATACCGCCGCCCATGGACACTATCAATACCACAGGTCTCGCAAGTGCGTTGTCGGCCTTTTAAGAATTGGTACACTCTTTTCTTCTTTTCTTTTCCCTAAGTCGAAGTTCGGAAATACTTCAGTATTTTACTAAAGTCCACATTATTAGTAATATATTACCCCACATTTAGTACTATAGTACTAACCACATGTATATAGAAGTCTTAACAGTTTTTTCTCCCTAAACAATTATTTCGCCAGGAACCTAGGACCTCCGTAAAACACTAGCCACATTAGTAATTTATCAACTTGAAAAACATCGAACGGTAGAAATAACTCAATAAATATTTACATAGAAAAACTTTAATGTAACTATAATGATGTGAATCACGGTGATTATAGAAACTATTCATGATTTAGTTGGCGCATTCATCGATTGAGACTCGCTCAAATTACTGCCATCGTTATCTACATTCAAGTGCTATATTAAGGAAAATATACGAGCTCCCGTTACACCCCGATGGAGTATGGGGCATATTATTGCCAGACGCAATAATATGCCCCATTTTTAGAGTAAAGCAGGTACTCAGTTTTTGTCTTCCGAAGCGAAACTATTGAAATACTGAGTTAGATCTGGAACAAAGTATTGTAACGTTTGTCTGAGGTTAATAAAAATGAAAGACAGAAATAAATAAAAAACTATATTATACATAATAAATGAGGATGTTTAGTTAAAAATAAACTGCAGTAGCCCCCACTAGGATTCCCTGTGTCGCATCTTATCTCTTCCATTAATTCAAACTCAATAATCATTTATTCATGTAGGTAACACAATGTACACTTATGAACGTCAAAAAAGAAATATACATTAAATGCTTCTAATTTAACATTTACTGCCAATTCTCAAATCAAGGGAACGGATGAGAGGAACTGGCAATAAACTCTCCGCCAAGTTTTTTGTTTTACACAACGTTTGTAAGGAGCTGCAACCATTACACCATGTTCCACATGACATCTTAAGTTATAAATAATAATAAAATAAAATTTGTCTACATAACACTTATAACATCGTCCTTTAAATGTATTAGTCCATTACAACTTGTGAACATGTTCAAATAAGCATTATTAGATGTTATTTTCCAGATTCAACAAAAAGTGTCAGAAATGTATTAGTTTTTGGTATAAGTTTGAAAGTGGCGTTATTGATTGCATGTTTCCAGGGATATCAAAGCAGTATGGACGAGTAGAAGGCGAAGGTGGCGGTAGAAACACCACCATCTGTCATGTACAGGTTATAATTTCGTTATATAGATATAGGATTGAAATATTTCTTCAGTCTCCTCTCCCTACAACCTTTATTTGCATTGGAGCGAAAATATTTAATCAGGCGTATAATCTTAGCGTTCCCTACGCTTTTGTGGTATCAATGTGTACGTTTTCGCCGGAGGACCAGTTTTATGTTTTCTACATTATATAAACATGCGGAAAATAATGTAATCTGTATATACAAGTCAATATTGAATGTGTTCATAAGTTGTTTGATATGAAAAGAATTTTTAAATTAATGTTTTAAATTCCGGAATGGTAAGTAAAACAAACAAACCAGTGGCGCAACAACCTTTTTAGCTCTGGGCCTCATATTTTCGTATCTATTTCATGATCATTAGGCAAGTATGTGATCAGCCTGCTGTGCCTGATGCACGCCGTCTTTTTGGATCTAAGGCATGCTGGTTTACTCACGATGTTTTCCTTCACCGTTAGAGCGAATGTTAACATAGACAGATAATTCATTATTGCTCAGTTGGGAATCCAATCTACGACCTCGAGGATGAGAGTCGCTAGGCCAACACTGCTCTCAAGTAAAAAATAATTATAACTAATATTCTTTGGAAACGCTGTATATTGTTCTAGACATGTCACCGTAAAATTGTAAACACCGTTTCTTTTTTTTTTTGTAATCTTACTCGCGAGATTGTAAACTGTCGAAAGATTGTGAACCTCAACAAACTGCTTACAATTTAACGTATTATTATTCGGTAGATTGTAATCTATTGAAGTGAAACCGTCAAATTACAATCTTAAAATTGTCAAAAAAAATACAGAAAAAAAATTCGGACGAAAGTTGTCACGACACTTTTTTGCTATTTGCTATTGTAATACACCGGTTCTCGTCCGATCACCGAAGTTAAGCAACGTCGGGCGAGGTCAGTACTTGGATAGGTGACCGCCTGAGAACACCTCGTGATGTTGGCTTTTTTTTTCGTCGTAAGATTGGTGTAGAGAAAATCTATCATACGAAGGGAATTTCGTTCCATCCGGGTGTCCCTTGACACCTCTAAAGTTTTTTTTAATTGTATTTGTATTTTAATGTACTTCCTGGCTATATAATAAGAAGGCTTATATCAATAAACTTGAGAAAAAAGTTCTTAAACCAAGGTAATTTATCTTCGGCTTTGTGTCAAATAGAAAATTTTTGTCTATCGATTTCATTCTTTAGTTGAAAGCGGTCGTGATTTTCCGCACCATTTATGACGTGACAAACGGTGGATTGTACTCATAATGTCGTTTTTACAGATTACGAGCTCTGAGTGTCACTCTTTGAATAGCTTTTAACTTTAAGAGGGGGCCTTTAATGTGTAATTTCTTAGAAAACAGCGTTACCTTAAAATATTAATGCTTGTATTTTTTTGATTTAATTTAAATGCATGCTTTTATTGATCTACTTACAGCAAATTGAAGTCTAAGAGGTGATAAATAGAAAGAGACAAAAACGCGGGTCGTTTGATTGTAATTTGACAATTGACGTTAAAACATGGCACATGACGTATGTCAACGCGTTTTGAACAAGGGCATGAAATGACATGAAATATCAAAATTCTACGTAATTAAAAATTAGAGTATAAAATCAGAGCTATATGCTCATCATAGGAGTATTAAGAATATCCATAGCACTAAACCACCTGCATCATGAGCATACCTCACATACACACCTTCACGTACTTACCCTTACTTTTACACCATCACACAACACAGCCAAATTAGGTACCACTTAGTTAAATGTTTTGAATAATTTCTATTTGTTTGTTTCCATTTGTATATTTTTGAACCTTTTTGTAGTTAAATGTATGTATTCCATCTCTGGCTATATTTTCAGTCTAACTGTTTGTTATTATATATAATTTATGTTGTATAGTAGTAGAATAAAATAAAATAGTAATGAAAATTAAATATCGCTGTACATCACACAGAGTAAAAAAGTGTCGAGGAAACGAGCTCAAACAAGTATTGTGCTTTTACAATTGTTAAGCTATTTAGGAATAACTCCGAAAGCTTGAGCATGAACTAACTTTTACGCTTTAAAGTAATAAACTGCTTAAATTTTATGAGCGTCTCGCGTAATACCCCTCGGGGCGGTAAGCACACGAATGCATATCGCTTTGTTTGGTGACGTTCTTTCAACTTTTAAGTTGACTTTATGAACTGTAAGTTTTCGTTATTTTATTATGAATAATGGGTATTCTCTGAACGATGTCCATGTTTTTGCCGACTGAATATTTTTTGCTATTAACACGTTTCAAGTGATAACTAAGTGTAGTATCACATTGGCAATTAAGTAGCGTCGAAATCGTAAATTCGTCGTCACATCGAAAATATAACTAATAATTTTTTGCGTCAAACAATTTCAAATTCTCTCCCACTTTCATATGCAAAAACAAAAAACAAACTAGTGGCGCTACAAACTTTTTAGGTCTTGGCCTCAGAGATTTCTATATCTGTTTCATGATCACTTGTCAATCAAATAGGCAAGTAGGCGATCAGGCTCCTGTGCCTAACACACGCCGTCGCCTTTTTGGGTCTAAGGCACGCCCTTACGATGTTTTCCTTCATTGTTCGAGCGAATGTTAACAGACAGATAATTCATGGGTGCACAGCTGGGGATCGAACATACGACCTCAAAGATGAAAGTCGCACGCTGATGCCACTAGTCCAACACTGCTGATATGCATCTTTAGTAATAAGTAATAAACTAAACTCTCAAACTAAATTAAATCAAATACAAGGCTTTGATGCATAACTATTGAATTACATACATAAATTTTTCATGCGTTCCGAAAAAGTTTACATTGAAATATTTTTCCATCGGTGTTTCAATAGGAATATAGGTGAATGATAAAAAAAGCCGTGTAGGAATTGAAATTTATTTTAGAATTTTTACAAAACTTTTCCAATTCAGGCTTTCATTAATTAATCTTTTAAGAAATTGAAGTGTGCATCAAAAGAAAATACAGTTTGTTGCGACTTAACTTATATATAAAATTCTCTTGTCTTCATGTTCCTTATCATACTTCTCCGAAATGGCTCGACCGATTCTTATGAAATTTTTTATGCATATTTAGTAAGGCTGAGAATCGGCTACTATATTTCAAACCCATAAGTCCTCTGTCCTAAGTTTTTTATTATGTGGCACTAAAAAATACATACAACTCTTAATTTTTACCTCTCTACGATCAACCCCATATTTTATATTATAGTAGATAGGTCTACTTTTTATTGAACTAAAAAATTTTTCCTAGAAATAATATATATGGCAAAACGACGTTTGCCGAGTCCGCTAGTATAATATATATTTAGGTGGTTGAGAGTTTTAGCTAGTCTAACTGATCCCGAGGATGAACAAGCATTCAAATCCTAATATATAAAATTCTCATGTCACAGTTTTCGTTGCCATACTCCTCCGAAACAGCTTGACCGATTTTGATGAAATTTTTTGTGCTTATCCGGTATCTATGAGAATCGGCCAACATCTATTTTTCATCCCCCTAAATGTTAGGGGTAGTCCACCCCTAAATTTTTTTTTTATTTTTTAGACAAAATTTTTAATTTCTATTTTTTTAAGATACAGCATTAAAAAATACATACAACCCCTAATTTTCACCCCTCTACGATCAACCCCTATTTTTTATTATAAATAATATTCATGGCAAAACGACGTTTGCCGGATCAGCTAGTATCCTATAAGCAGCTGGAATCAATGTGTGGTGGAAGGATGGTGTACTGTTCCTCTAACCTAAAGGGAGTTAGACCAGTCTAAGTACTAACTAGCCGGCCCAAGGGCCTCAGTGATAGATGTTGAGAAGTTCTATATATCCTAAGCGGCTGGAATTACTTCGTTAGAGCGTTTCAGGGTACACCATCGCAGTGATTTGTAAGCGCAGCTTGTAATTAATACTTGCTCGTTAGTCAAGGAAAAGATAATGAGGTAACCGGTATGTCGTAGATCTATAAATCAATATCCGTCAAGCACCAACCGGCTAAAGAGCTCACATTACATGAGACATTGTTGTTTACGAGAAATTTTCTTTGTGTAAGACCAGTTCAATGACCGTAACACATTTTTTCAGCGTTATTTGTGAGAGTTTAAGGCATTGGAGAAAACTATCACGTACGAGTAACACGGGCGAGTCTTCCCAACTACGTACAGCCACGCAATAAATAAAAAAGGCGATTTAGGAAATCCCAACATGACTCTGCGGATTTATACAGAGTGTTCAGACGCGAAGTTTCCTACAGGTCATCAAAATTCTCCCCTCGCATCGACGATTGAATGTTATGGCCCGCGAGTTTCCACTTCCAAATTATTTATGAAGGTGTTAACCTTATTTAACTGGTGACCTCCGAACATAGTATACACTAATTATTGTAAACTTATATTATTTATTTCGTTTTATCCATAAAGCTACTTCAACAAAACTATTTTTACTATACCTTAGCTTTCGTCTTTTGTTTAGGTAAAACAGACAAAAGAGAAACGGATTAGTGATTATTAGATGCAGAAATGTCGTTTCCTAATTTTTGTTGTGACATGATTGAATGACACAAATTAGGATTGTTCATACTTATTTAAAATACTGTGATCATACATACTGGATAGATTGAAACATATTATTCTGTCATTATTGTACTAGCCGCTCATAATAATAATAATACAACAACTAAATTACAGAATATGAAAGTAATACCTACTTAATAACCTTAAAAAATATAATACAATAACTAAAATATATTATTAAAAGGAGTCCCTTTAGGCAATGTTAAAGATACTGGCAGCATTCCCCCTTTAAATAGCTAGACTAATTCTTTGTCCGAGGTAGCTGCCAGCTCTTCGGTCTCCTGTGATGTCGACTAACATTTTTGCTATTACCTGAAAACTAAAAAAAATATAATACTTTTGAATTTAAACACTTTTCTACTTCAATCTTCTTTTAGGTATTCGGTGTTCTTTTTTAACAAAGGTCCCCTCCAAATCCCGCCATTCCTCTGCACTGCTCTGCCGCTCATGACTCGACATAAATATAGCGTAAACTACGTTATGTTGTTGCATTGTCATATTGTTATAAATATAAAATCATGGCCGGATAAGTTTAAAAAATACTAATGTAATATTAGAATTTTTTAAACTTATCCGTTACAAATCCAAAAAACATAGAATTTATCGGTTATAAACATTTACGGTTTACGGTTCTGCTTTATAATCTCTAGTCTAGTGACAACACACACACTTTAGGAGACTAGCATCAGATCAATTTTAACTCAACCATCTTTTGTTTTGAATTTTAATAAGTATTAGTACTAATATCCCGAATCTAAATAAAGATATAATAACTTTTTTCCCTCTATTCACATTTTCTACCAATTTTTATCTTCCAAATCATTATCAGAAATAAAACTGAAGAGTCTTCGGAAAATCGCATTGAAAAAACTAAGCTACGGCGGCGACTAATGACTTCCTACAGTACATGCCTGAACTATATATATTACCTATTATATTTCTATATTCCAGTTTTACCAACTTGAAGAAAAGGAGTTTATCAGTTTGACCCGTATGTATGTGATATTGCTGGATGATATTTAAGTATCTATTTAGGATTCCAAACAGGACACAGGACTGGTCTGGCGTTCCACGACATAGCGCTTTTTGAGAAACTTCTTGCCGCACACCACCACGTTATAGAACCAGCTGTTATTACAATATTACTGAGAGAGAACCTTCAAGAGTACTGCGTACCACACTACCTTAAAAGCCTGCAACACACTTGCAAACCTTTTGGTGTCGCAGGTGTCAATGGGCTACGGTAAGCACTTAACTCCAAGTGATCCGACGCTCTTTGGCCTCCTATACCATAAAATTTTGTATGTCCACGAATATCTTTTAATGTTTTTATTAAAATTTGCTATAATCTACTTAGGTCTTAGCTTCATCAAAATCGGTGCATTAGTTTTTGATAATAGGGACATTTATAACATAGGTATATAATGGAGCAGTGTTGGCCTAGTGGCTTCAGCGTTCATCTATCTTTTTTTATAAAATATAGAACGGTTTCTGAAGTTGGTTTAATTAATAATTTAAGTGCATATTTTATAAAGGGTTTTTCAACAAGAACTTTGTTTTCTAAAACAAAATAAAACAAAGAATTTAGAGGAAAATGAATAAATTTTTTATTGTATTACAAAGAGAAAAGTTTGGCAATTATGAATGAAAAATGATATCTGGCAAATGTCCACCACGACCACGCTGACAGATGTTGATTCTTTCATCAAAATTTTTAATCACTTTTTGGCAAAATGGAGGGTCTATTTCGTTAATGACATCACGGATTTTGAGTTTTAAGGCTGCAATCGATTCGATTGGCTCCGTATAGACTCTGTCTTTAACATAGCCCCACAAAAAATAATCCAGTGGTGTTAAATCACACGATCTGGCTGGCCACTTAACAGCTGAATTTCGCGAAATTATGCGCTCGGGAAATTTGGTTTGCAATAAATTGATCGTTTCATTGGCTGTGTGACATGTGGCACCGTCCTGTTGAAACCACATTTCAGTGATATCCATGTCATCAATAATAGGCCAAAATTTAGTGGTTAACATCTCGCGATACCGTGATCCATTGACTGTTACCGCATTTCCAGCCTCATCTTCGAAAAAAAACGGCCCAATCACGCCTCCAGACCACATAGTGCACCACACAGTAACACGTTGAGTATGCAAAGCCTTCTCAATAATTGCTTTAGGATTTTCAGAAGCCCAAATGCGACAATTTTGCTTGTTGACGTACCCTGACAAATGAAAATGGGCTTCGTCTGAAAAAATGATTTTTTCAGAAAAACCAGCAGGTTGTTCCTGAATGAACTGAGCGAATCTGCGGCGATGTGAATGGTCGATCAGCTTTAATTCCTGCACCAGTTGAATCTTGTAAGGCTTCAAAGCCAAATCCTTTCGCAAAATTCGCCATGTTGTGCTTTTGGATAACCCCAATTGTTGAGAACGTCGTGAAATTGACAAATTTTGATCTTCTTCAACACTGTGGCTCACGGCGGCGATGTTTTCTGTTGAACGACCCGGTCGAACACGTGTTGGTGTTGGCACATTTTGTACCGAGCCTGTCGACTCAAATTTCGCGACCAAATTCTTAACAGCGGTCTCAGAAGGACGATTATGCTGGCCGAAAATATCACGAATTTTACGAAATGTAACTTTAACAGAACCACCATTTTTATAGTGGATTTGAATTATTTTAATGCGATTTTCGAGCGAAATTGAATTCATTGTAATAATTGCCAAAGCACCTGCTACGAATACCGCCAAAAACTAAATGTCAAAACTATCACGTTCTCGGTGTTGCCACAATTGAAAAACAAACTTCTTGTTGAAATACCCTTTATAATGGGAGTAAACCAGCCCACGGAAAATGGTCGCGATGCCTTGGTTAGTAATCCACAGTATTAATTTTAAAGTACAGGGTTACACTATATACACAAAAGCTACAAATGCTATAATATATTTTAACGATTTTAATAATTCAATACAGCTTATATTGTTCTTTCCCAAAGCACAGTTTTGTCCTTCGTTAATAAAGTCAGTACCGCGAGTATTCTATTACGGTAACTTAGCATCATAATATCGCTGACCCGTTAACGTTTACACAGTGCTTTACGTGGCATATAACTTCATTTAAATAGCGTGTACTGTCACGAAAACAGCACTCGTGTTTAATTTGCTATTACATTTGCACTTGCCAGGTTCAGTGTATGAAAATATAAGCAGCGTTAAATGTCTTAGTGGAATTTTTTGAAGTTATACTTCTTTAGGCGCGTTATGAAAAATTGATGAGAGTGAAATTTTACGATGCGCGCGCAACTGTGACACAAAATTGTTAGTGTGATTATAGCGTGCGCGAGCGAGATAGGAATAAGACAATCTACAAGTAAAAAGAAATAGAATATGAGTGAAGTTCGAAGATCGCAAATTTTGAATGACCATATTCCATAATGACATTTGTCATTTACCTTTTAAACAAATAAAGGAGTTTTAATTATTTTTCAAAGAAATTTAGCAATGCTTTTTGACAAAGACCTATTGTTACTTAGTTAAAAGGTTATGAACCATACCTAGTTATTAAATTAAATGAATAATATAATAAAATGATAAATAATAATTATTATTAATTTTAATTGATAATTGAATAATATACTAAATATTAAATATTATTAAATTATTAACGTTAAATATTTATTATTATTTATTTAATATTTAAAAAAAATAGAGAAAGCCAAAGAAGTATAACTTCTTACGCGCGTACATTTATTTTTTTTAGTATAGAATTACACTTACGGGAAAATATATTTTATCCTAATTAAATCCTCAATTACGACAACCGACTTAAGTTTCTTTTCATCTATACTAATATTTTAAAGAAGAAGAGTTTGAGAGGCTGTAGGCGATAATGTCTGGATGATTTTGATTACCAATAGACATCCAAGTTGTGAAGGTTTTTCGAAGTAATATTAGCGTCACGAAGATATGCAGAGTTTTTGTCGAAGAAAAGGGAGAGGGCGATTGACAGAGTGAGAAGGGCGAATTACCTTATAGAAATTCTATTTTAAAATTAAAATTTCGTAAAGAGAATTTATGAAATATTAGTATTTTATATTTTATGAAAAATTATTTATTGAAATCTTAAATGACGAATTGTAAATTAAAATGCCACGTGTTCTTATATCTAAGATATATATTAATTTTCGACACTTAATATTTTAATGACAATTAAATTCCTAACATAATTCTTCCTTTTTCCCTCCCTCTAAGTCTTGGAAATCTAAAGTTTTCGATTAATTATGAACAATCATCTGATGATAAGTGATACCGCCGCCCACTTTCAATGCCAGAGAGCTCGCGGGTGCGTTGCCGGCTTTTAACATATCATACGGTCATATATATTAATTCGAAAAAAAACGGTTACGTGCATGGAATTTACCTCTGTTCAACAATAGCTAGAATTATCCCTGAAGAAGTTTTAGGTATCTAATTTTATAAGGTTTACAAACGTGCGACCTCGCTTTTACTAGTTATACTACAATTTGTTTGGATAGACGCACTAGCTGGTTTGAACTTAATTCTTATGTGGGATAGTCAATTTCCTTGAGCAAGGCTTAATATGACCGAATTTCTGGAATCGTGTAGACAAAGCGTATTGTCCTTTATGATTGTTTTCCATATACAACTGAATTTGAATTGTGAAAGTCCCAAAATAATAAGGCATTATGGCGTCTGATTTATAAATTATTTATTTGTAGGGTCAAGTAGCAATCTGTGGCTGGCACACAGACTTTTGGATATAAGACATTTCAATTTCGCGATGGTTCACTTTACTGAATGGTGTTTACACACATAGAAACAAAAAAATCAAACACAGATTTATTTTGCTATTACAATGTATTAACTAGTACCTCTAATTTGTTTAGTATAGCTTCTGAGTTGAGGTTATGAAGTTCCAATTAACAGGGAGCACGTAATCGCCCAATGTCGGACGATGTATGAAGGATGCTTACAAATGCGAAGCGTGTCGCATCATTTGGTTTGCTAACCAACAGTGACATCCGCAGGGTTATTACAGAATGGACGGTCGCACAGTTTGCGACTAGTTGTAGTGATTGTTTACGAAAAACACTAACTAATGCGGTGGCAAAACAACGTTTTGGGCCTTACATTTCTGTACTTTTACTGTCATCATTTGTTTTATAATAGACAGTCCATTTGTGCTCACACATCGTCTACTTCTAGGTCTCACGATGTTTTCCCTCACTATACCAGCGAGTGTAATTTGGGATATTATTCATCGATTATTTTTATAATATAGTATTATCAAAACGGTGTCGAAACCAACTAACAAACTGAACATTGGTAATGTTAATTATTATCAAGACTATAATCTCTTGTCCACGTTGCAGGACGATGTCATCAATGTCGGATGTAGCTAATATATGGTCTAACATTGGTATAATTGCTACATCATCAGATGTCATTTTAATGGGACGAGATATTGCGTGTTGAGATCAGATTTTTTATCATTTGAGTGCTTCCTTCCTTCCTTATTAGTAAATTAGGTTAGAATTAACTTATTAGTCTGAAGTTAGGCTAGATTATAATGTTCCATGATGTCTTAGTAAAGACACATGTATATAAAAAAAAATGAGTGCTTGGACACGACATATATTTTTTTGAAGTTATACTTCTTTAGGCGCGTTATGAAAAATTTATGAGAGTGAAATTTTACGATGCGCGCGCACCGTGACACAAAATTCAGTATGGGCGCCGAGCGTGCGCGTATTAAACAAATAAAGCAGTTTTAATTATTTTGTCAAAGAAATTTAGCAATGCTTTTTCACAAAGACCTATTTATACTTAGTTAAAAGGTTATGAAACATACCTAGTTATTAAATTGAATTAATAATATAATATAATAATAATTATTATTTATATTAATTAATAATTGAATAATATACTAAATATTAAATATTGTTAAATTATTAACGCCTAATATTGGTTATTAATTATTTAATATTTAAAAAAAATAAAGAAAGCAAAAGAAGTATAACTTCTTACGCGCGTACATAAGTACACACACCATTTTTTTAATAACTTACTCATTACTATTTGATTTCATACTCCAAGTTACTAATCAAGTAACTTGTGGTTACAGCGCACAGATTTTGAAACTACTTTGAAATTCGACTTTGTTTTAATATGTCAATAGTTGTTACTGCTAATATCAATTACCAACTTATCATTTATTGAAATAGTTTATTTATAATTCAAAAAATCCACACACATAACACCATGCGTATATAAAAGGAAAGACAAGTTATAATTACTTGTCTTAAATAGCTTAAAGAAAAGTCTCCCGACATTACCGCTGAAACACAACCTACCCTCTAACTATGGTTAGCACTAGAAATAACTAAGCGACTATTGAGCGATTTTACTCTAAAATAAATAATAGTCGCAAAACGCAAAATAACATAATAACCCTACCGTCACTGTAACTCTCATTACACGACTGGCCGCGATAACAGCGATTTATTTACCTATTCCATGAGGACTTGTCATGATATGCAATGGGACCGAATGTTAAGTCTTTCGTATCTGGTTGCTTTTTATACGCTGAATTCGTAATAAATAGTACTAACAAGAATACGACATCTGTGAAAAAATACATCGTGAAGACCTAATAATATTACAGTAGGTATATACTAATGTATAAACATATTAGCTGGTGCCCGCGACTTCATCTGCGCAAGATTAAACTAATATTTGTCTAAATGATGTCGAGTAAGAGAGAGAGAAATACATATTTTATCTACTTTAAATACCAGAAGCGATAAAAGTATAAATGTAGTGAGTAATATGGTAGATTTTTTCCTACTAACTTGACAATTCACACAATTTCTTCATAAATTGTAGCATATGCGTTATTAAGATGTAAAAGCTATATTAGCGTAAAGTTTGATTAAAATCAATTCAGTAGTTTTTACGTGAAAGAGTAACAATATATCTATAATATCCATACAAACTTTCTCGTTTATAATATTAGTAGGATATAAATCAAAACGTAAACAGAATTTGACAGATACCTAATAATTAGTTAAGTTAATTTATTATGAATAAGCGCATTTGGTGGATTAAAACCCCTTTAATTTATTCAACATTTTCTCAATTCTTTAAGTTTGTATCAAATTGGAGTCCGTAAGGAAAGAGGATCGTTGTGGAACTCGTAACTCAGTACCACAAACAATATTATGTATCGGAAATTGAAAGAATTCGTTTAAAACTGGTACCTATCCTTTAAGTCCAAAGCTTCTAAATAAAATAGGATACAGACTTTAGACTATGTCCTACCTACCTACTTGTCAAACTAAAACTACAGTAGCTATAAATGTATGGCCTAAAAGTTAACATATTAAATTTTTTTTTATGATTGACAATTCACACCAATTGACCTAGTCCCATGCTAAGCTGGTGAAGTTTGTGTTATGGGTACTAGGCAACGGATATACATATACATATTATACATAGATCGACCTAACATAGGTACATATTTAAACACCCAAGACCTAAGCACAACACCAAATGCTCATCACATCGATGTTTGTCTCAGCCGGGGATCGAACCCGAGACCCATGGATTTGCAGTCATGGGTACTAACCACTAGACCAATGAGCGGTCATCAATCATCAAATAAATCAGTAGCGCTACAACTTTTTTAGGTCTGGGCCTTAGATTTCTGTATCTGTTTCATGATCATTTGGTAATCTAACAGGCAAGTAGGTGATCAGCCTCCTGTGCCTGACGCACGCCCTCAACTTTTTGGGTCTAAGGCAAGCCGGTTACCTCACGATGTTTTCCTTCACCGTTCGAGCGAATGTTAAACGCGCACATAGAAAGAAAGTCCATTGGTGCACAGTCGTACGCTGCAGCCACTAGGCCACGACTGCTCACACAAATCACTTATTAATCAATGAAAAAATTTTTATTAATTATAAATTAAGTTATTAGAATTCAATCAAATCAGCGGAGGCAAAATGATAATGACAATATGTGAACAATTACCATGCAGGTCTAAATTAATAGGCGCTTGTGCAATAATTCAAATTTAATTTAACGTCAAGCGGTGCGATCGGCCAATTACAATGTAATCTACTTGCCAATATTCAATTCGTAATCGGATGATTTATACGCACACATATCTGATTATTTTGAAAACGTTAATAATTGTGATACAAATTACTAACAATTACAAGTGCAATACTTCCGAATATCATTAGCTAATTTATTTTATATTTATTATTTTATTACTAATAGTGAACTACACACCTGGATAATTCCACAATATGTATGTCTAGTTATTTTAGTTAAATAGGCTTTTGTGCCTATCAAAACAAGTATTATGTTTCTCCAAGATTAGATCATACATTAACCAGTAACCTTAGAGGCTGAGCTAAAAGGGTTTTAATAGAAAATAAACGGATTGTTTTACAATATACTGCGATTGTAGGTTTATGATATACAATTGTATTTTTAATACACGGCCTAACCTAAGATAAAATACCATACCGTTGTTTTGGTTTACTGACGTTATATTGATTTCTAGATAACGTATTTTTTTTTATTATTTATGGCTCTGGCACGATTTGTGCATTAGCCAGCGTCAAGTATAGGATTTTTTATAATTCGTGCTTGTCTTTTTAGCAATTCGACAGTGTCGGTTTAAGCACTCGCCCGGTACCGCACAACCCTCCCAAAGGCCGAGAACAAATTTAAAATTAAATTAAAACTTGCCCTCGAACCGTGAATCGAACCCGATACCCCTCACCTAGCTGCCACTTAATAAGACCGCTAGGCTATGAGGCCCCCTATGATAACGTATTAATATCCTGAGTTCACCAGTTGTGTGTGCGGCATGCCAAATCTTAGATATCCGTCTTTTTTATGTTCTGTGTAAAATGAAGTGTTCCAAATTCAAATTTTCGGGACTAAATTAGACAAACTTAGTACAGTGTTGTTAGCCTAGTAGTTTGATGCTCGACTCTCAATCTTGAGATAGTGTAGGTACTTGATTTATGCAAGAAAATGATTTTACTTTCTATGTGTGTTAATAACACACGCTTATACTATCAAACAGCGTGGCGAAACCTGCATGCATGACAAAAAATCGATGCCCTGTGTCAGTTAATAGATTATCAAGAAACACATACACATGATCTGAAGTCAAGACCTTTGGCAAAATATTGGAAATTCCATCCCACAGTTCATCCTTCTTAGGCAATTCATTTACGATCTCCGCTATTAAGTTGTGGAATCGACTGCCCGACTCCATACGATTGGCTACCTCTCTTTCATCTTTTAAAACTCTTCTGTATAAACATTTCTTAACCTTATCCTATCCCGATCAATCGTGACTTGTGTAATTCTTGTGTTTCCTTTTTTTGCATTTCATCACTATTCGCTGTTCATGAATCTGTAAGATTAGCTTTTAAGTTTTTAGTTTGTTATTAATATATTTTTTTGTATTACTTTAGATTAAGGTTCTATATTTTTTTATATAACATTTGGTTCTGCACTTCTCGCACTCATCATGTTTCTTTTTTTTAGTTTTTCTCTTTAACTAGGGTTGCCTGAAAGAGATCGCTTATTAGCGATAAGGCCGTCCGTTGCATCCCTTATAATTTTTATGTATTGTATTATTTGTATTTCTTTTAATTTTATTGCAACGAAGTGTAAATAAATAAATAAAAATGTGGCCAAGTTTTGAGGAGTCATGAATTCGAGTTTGATTATAAAAACTAAACTTATTACTTCATTTGAGGGAGTATTGTAAGACTAAATTGCCACATCCGTTCAAAATTGGACGTGAAGTGAACATACAACGTGATATTGAAAAAATAATAAAGGTATTCGGAAATTTTGCGACGGAAGTGCAAGCACGAGGTGTTTTATAGACTTTCAGCTTAACGAAACTTCCCCTATGAATACTGTATCATGAACGTTATATACTATATGTAGATTAACCGTTATATAAAGTATACTAGCTGGGGTGAAAATTAGGGGTTGTATCTATTTTTGTATTCTGTATCATTAAAAAAATAAAACCAAAAAAACATTTCTAAAGTATAAAAAAAAAATATTGGGTTATTACTTAGGGGGTTGAAAGATAGATAGTAGCCGATTCTCAGACCTACTAAATATGCATATTAAATTTGATAAAATTCGGTCAAGCCGTTTCGGAGGTGTATTGTAACTAACATTGTGACACGAGAATTTTATATATAAGAAGACTAGTTGACCTGGCAAACGTCGTTTTGCCATGTATATCATTTATAATAAAAAATAGGGGTTGATCGTAGAGGGGTGAAAATTTGGGGTTGTATGTATTTTTTAATGCTGTATCATAAAAATTTATCCAAAAATTTAAAAAAATATTTGGGGTGGACTACCCTTAACATTTTGAAAAATAGATGTTATCGGATTCTCTGACATACTCAATATGCACACAAAATTTCATGAGAATTGGTCAATCCGTTTCGGAGGAGTTTAACTACAAACACCGCGACACGACAATTTTATATATTAGATTACGATATCCCCTATAGAATACATAAAGAATTGTAAAAACATTTTTCATTTATTACATTATACATTTATCTCGTGAACTAGGGGAGCGCGGGGCTTGTTGTAACAGGGGTAAATAGTAACAGACCTTTTTCAATAAGAATTTGAATTTTATTCACGTTTTTTTTTTACCTAATCTTAAACTTATAACGTGCCACGCCACTTTACCACAGCCAGGGTCCCACCAGACGGCGTAGTGAGTAGGTGTGTGCAAACGCTTTATTGTTGACAGGTAACCTATAATTTTACTTACGTAAATTTTGGTTAGTTTTACTATTTTCGTAGCTTTGAAGTTTTATATATTTTATTTTATGTTACAATATAACTATTTATGATGATGTGTAACAGTTTTCGAGATTACTAAGTTGATTTAATAGTTATCGTGATAAATATTAAGAACTATATCTAGGGGCTAGTTGTAACAAAACCTCGGGGCTTGTTGTAACATGTTACAATTTGCCCCCAGATTGCTGTAAGTTACTGACGACCGATGTTTATTTTTCCCCGGCTTAAATACTCAGAAATGTTCATTCGCGGTGGACCTCAAGATTGCATTGGAGCTGGCAATTCTTCAGGGTGGATGACTAAAAATAATTCTTGATTTTTATAGATCATTTTATCAAACACGCGAAATCTACCAAGAAAGAGCCAGTTCTGTTACTGCTCGATAATCATGGCTCACGTATGAATATTGTTGTTGTCGAAAAAGCCAAAGAAAACAATGTTATCATGTTATCGTTTCCCCCCATTGCTCCCACAATTTGCAACCTATGGTTGTAGGAGTCTACGACCCTTTTAAAAACCACGTGAACAGAGCACATACTGCATGGATGTATAATAATCCAGGAAAAACGATGGCAATTTATGACATCCGAAGTGTAGTGAAGGAGTCATTATCACTTTCCTTGAACCTTGCAAATATCATCAGTGGATTTAAAGCTTCTGGTATTTGGTCTTTGAATGTTTATATTTTCCAAGATAGTGACTTTGCGCCCTTTTATGTTACTGATCGTCCAGATCCTACAGAACAATCAGAAAATGTTCTAAATGAAAGTGAGAATTTATCGTTGAATCTTGAACATCCACAACTATTTATTACATTCTGCTCCTGAAGTGGATATCACCACAACAGAAATATACGCCACATTGAAACTGCGAACAAACCAACTCCAAGTTGCTCTGGTCAAAATCAATTTTCCCAATGAAAGATTAGACCATTACCAAAGGCGCCACCACGAAAAACAAATATAATTTGCAGACACAAAAGGAAGTCTCCTATTCTGACAGATACACCTGAAAAAGAAGCTTTGAGAGTGGAATATGAAGAAAAGATGAAGAAAAAGCAAAAAAAGATGATAAAGAAAAGCGAAAGGGGAAAGGAAAAGTTAAAAAATCTGCGAAAAATAAAGATTGAAGGTGTCATATTGTTGTTTTTTTTGTTGTTACTACTTGCCCCAACAGCTGTTACAACTAGCCCCAACCACGGGGTAAGTTGTAACACTTCCCTTTTTTCAAAAAAATCATAATTGTGAGATAGTTACATATAGATTTGATAATATTTCAATTCGACTTCATAGATTAATAGTTAGAGTATCGATCAAAGTTTATTTGGTAATAATTTAGCCAATACACTTCATGATATTCAATTATTTGTTAAAATTGTTACAACTAACCCCTCGCTCCCCTACTATTGGTTGCTTTTGAATTATAAGCATGTAAATTTACTTAGTCGTTATCTGTATGACTGAGGTCATAGGTTCAAATCCCATATTTTTTTTAATTGTTTCAGTTGCCGTAGTAGCTCAACGTTGCAACTCCATTCTTCTTAAAAGATTCAGATGGGAAATGCTGATAAGTGATAACTATGAAAACTAACGGTGAAATTTTACCGTACCAACACACCTGGTCCAGCAATCCATCAGGGCCTCGTAACCTTCCCAGTGTGGAGACCATATTATGATTTGAGCTGGGAATTGTACCTGATGAATCAGGCGTAATTTTCCAGTTACGAAATCGCTATGGTCTAAATCCTTCTGTATAGATTGTCTGCAAGTTGTTGAATAAATAAAATTTCTGTTCTCTATTATTTTGCAATGAATATTTAATAATGTTCTGTGTATTTTATTATGACTTCTTAGTTTCCAGTTAAGTTTTTAATGCACTTTCGAATACAAGTACGGAAGTATCGTTAACTTTAGCACAATGAAATTGAAGGCGAGCCGGATCTGAAACTAATTAACACATTAATTTGTCTTTGGAAATTTCAACTCGACGTCAGTTTTCTATTTTTATTCGAAATTTAATCTCGGAAACATTTCATAATTCGCTTTTCAGTGTTATTGATTAATCTCCCTATTTAAAAATAAATCGAATTGCACCGTATCATCTAAAGTATTTAAATCTCGTGTGAGAAAGAGACGAAAGAGTAATTAGAGTGTAATTAATATTGATTCATTAAGAATGATTTAATATTAAACATCTACCGCTGATTTAGTAAAAGTAATATTAAATGGGTACCCATTAAAGCAAAGCAACAAAACGAAGGACGCAATAAGACTTATCATGTCGCTACACTATTACAGTTGACCAATCACAATGAACGACGCCGTCATTTCGTCTTTCATTCTCCAATCTCGGTCTCTTTTATGTGTTTGTGTATTGTTATGTATATTATAAAACATTAGAATATAACAACATTAAAACCTATTATAATTGGAAGTAAACAGTATAACTGTTTTATTATTGTACTTAGAAAGCAAATAACGACTATGGTAAGAGAATATTAAAGTATTTACTGCCGTGGCTAATAAATTAGTCCATTTATTACTCAGTATTTTGCTTACTAAGTTTTCTTCCTTCTATGAATAATAATATAAACTGTAAGTGCCTGTAGCTAATAGTTATAACGTCACTGTTCTCCGAAATAATGGAAAAAATGGAAATCATTTTTATCGGCCTCCTGAGGTATCTAGAGGACCACCAGCTGATTAGCCATTGTCAGTATAGCTTTCGTAGTGGTCGCACAGCTAGTGACCTTTTTGTATTCCTTACACATAGATGGGCAGCAGCAATTAAGTGTAAGGGCCTCCCCCTTTGCAACCGGTTAGTTTGGATATAGCGGAAGCCTTCAGATTCCAGCGTATGGGCTCCCCGAGTAACAACGATTGGATTTCCAGCTTTATGGCTGATCGGAGCAACAAGGTAGTCATTGACGGAGCATCTTCCGACCCTATGTTGTGAATGTTGGATGAATCCCCAAGGCTGTGTTCTATCCCCAACCCTGTTTCTTCTGCATATCAATGATATGTTGCAGCACTGGGGATACTCTTTACACTGGCCATGCAGGTCTTTTTCGATTAGTACCGGAACAAACTGTGTTTTTCGAATTTGTCACTCTTCTCTAAGCCAAAGCAAGCATCGGAATACTTGGTGCTGACATATCGAACGACATTCAGTTTCGCAGTCATTTAGAGGGAAAGGCTAAAGTAGCCTTCAAGAGTCTTGGTGTGCTCAGCACGGCTAGGTGATACTATTGATTACGGTTTACCTTACCATGGAGAGTGTTCAGAGGAGTTGTTCGGTTTAATACTTGCAGATGAGTTTCATCATCGGACGTCATAGCAGAATACGAAATACCACCCGTTTCACCACGACATTCGTCGTACCTCAACTGAGCCAGTTTTTGCCGCCCACATCCACAATTTGGAAACGGATGGAATCTCTTCGGAAGCCTATCCATTTCCACTTGCGTCGCTTGATTAGCTGGCTAATCGGGTTTCTCGCCCTGCCCTCTCTGTTAGAGATTTTATCGGTCCCAGATTACAGCGAAGACAGCGGTTATTCACGATCACGACCCACGAGTTCTCGGGCCTTGGCAACGCGTGAAGAAATATCTTCTTCTGTACGTCCACTCTCCAGTTTCAGACACGACGCTTCCGAGGTAAACAAATGTATGAATGCTTTCTCTCATCCGCAATGGGGTGCTATTCACACGCATTTCTTTCCTTATTCGGGTGTTGATTTTTAGTCCCGCATATCCCGCCTCGCGTACAAGGCCATACAACTTGGATTGCATGAGTGTGTGTGACTCACCAGAAATAGTTCATCGGCATGATCCGTCGTCGTACCTTAGATTGCCAAAATCTGGATCAGCGAAAAGTTTCCGGAGGTCTCTAACCGGGGGCTTCTTATAACTGTGTCCAAAAAAGGTGACTTGTTCGAAATCAATTTCATTCGTTAAAACATTTTATTCATAATGTTTTATACTTTTAAATTTATTGCATGCTAATAAACTCGTTTAAAAATTTTCCCGTAAATTTCACCTTAAGAGGGAAGGTTCTTGTGAAATAGTAAGAATTATTGTTATTCATATCCTGTTGAATATGCAAGAGTATTCATGACTGGCTCGTTAGCAAGGGGCCGCATTTATGTAAAGTATAACATTAACTTGGATTTTTATGGATCGATAGAAAATTTAAAATATGTGTTTTATTTAAATAAAACTTTATTAGTTAAGTAAATGCTAATTTTACTCGACGTTAAGAGTGGTTTTTGACAATAAGAGATAGACAGCAAGTGATATCCATTCTTCTAACGACAAACATTTTATCCAATCGCTGCTACTTTGTTTTGTGTTAGTGTTATTTTGTCTCTTTCCACAAAATTGTATTCACGCTGTGGTACATTAAAATATTAATACAAAAAATAAAAAACAGTAAAGTCTTTAATAGGGTTAGATTTTTTAGCGAATTAAATTTATTAAAAAGTTTGACGGCTCATTGGTCTAGTGGTTAGTACCCCTGACTGCGAATCCATGGGTCCCGGTTTCGATCCCCGGCTGAGACAAATATCGATGTGATGAGCATTTGGTGTTGTGCTTAGGTCTTGGGTGTTTAAATATGTATTTATATGTCTATCTATCTATAATATGTATGTATATCCGTTGCCTAGTACCCATAACACAAGCTTCACCAGCTTAGCATGGGACTAGGTCAATTGGTGTGAATTGTCCAATATATATAAATCTATATACCTATATAGTTACAGAAGAAGAAAGAAGTAAGCCTGTAAAGAACTGTAGATTTGTCATACTAATTAAAAAAAAATTAAAATACAAATGATAAATATTGTTGAAAACAAACAAAACATCGCTTTCTTCGAAGAAAATAACATTGAGATAGATATAACTCCATCAATGTTATTTGAAGGGACGAGTTGCCCTTATATTTTTAGGCCCGTGAAATGTTATCCGAGGATTTGAAGAATACTTTCATTTATTCCTTTATGGGTGCTTGTGAAAAGGCTTTTATGGGAAATAAATCACACAATAAATAACTTAATATTGAAACTTACAATAATACGTAATTAAATGTGTGGCTGTCTTTACGGGATCCTTAATGATATAGAGAGCGTAAAGCAAAGCTTAAGTGAGCAACTAATTATACATAATTCAATAAAAGTCTGCTCATGGTGTAAAAATGGTTGTCCTGATTTCAAATCTCCGTTGAAACGGTTTCAAGTTAGTAGAGCAAAAGTCTGACGCCTGAAGAGAACATTCGTCTACACTAATATTATAAAGAGGAAAACTTTATTTGTTTGTTTGATTGTAATGAATAGGTTTTAAACTACTGGACCGATTTTAAAAATTCTTTCACCATTCGAAAGCTACATTATCCACGAGTAATATAGGCTATATTTAATTTTAAACAAAAATAGGGTTCCGTAAGATATTAGGGTTTTTCGGACACAAGGTGTAAAAAATCAACCAAAAAAGTTACTTATTTTGCGTACCCTGCCTAAACTATTGAAGATAGAACCATAAAATGTTCTAAGTAATTGTAGATCTTATAAATATCTACAAAAAAGTCCGCGACATAATAATATAATGACATGGCAAAACGGCGTTTGCCGGATCAGCTAGTAATTAATAAAAAAACATTTGTTATTATTATTTACATAACTCGACATGTTTTCCTTTCAGTAACCGAGAGACGTTCATAGACGTTAATGATTTTATTATATGCTAGCTGACCAGGCAAAGCTCGTTTTTCCATGTATATTATTTTTAGGATTTTTTTTTAGTTCAATATAAATAACTATCTACAATAATAAAAAATAGGGGTTGTATGTATTATTGGATGTTGTATCATACAGAAATAAAAATAAATGTTGAGGGTGGATAATGGACATCACTTAGGAAATTGAAAGATAGATAGTAGCCGATTCTCAGACTTACTACATATGCAAAAAAAATTCATAAGAATCGGTAGAGCCGTTTCGGAAGAGTCTGGGAACGAACATAGTGCCACGAGAATTGTATATATTAGAAACTAGCTGCCCCCTCGAACTTTGTTTCTCCTTAATGCCTAACATACCTTTTTAGCACATACCGACATGGAACATTTTGCTATACTACCCCAGAGACTGTTCGGTTTTCCGGAATGAAAACTTTTTAGGTTTTTCTGTGATATTTCTCTATATAAACCTCACAGTTCAAGTTATAAGTTCTTAACTAACAAATTAAAAATAGGGGTTTATTGTAGAGGGTAGATGAAAATTAAGGATTGTATGTATTTTTGTATGTTGTACCATAAAAAAACAAAAACAAAAAAAATTGTGGCAATAATAAAAAAAAATATTTCGGGGTGGACACCCCTTATCACTTAAGGGTTTGAAAGATAGATAGTAGCCGATTCTCAGACTCACTGAATATGCATAAAAAAAATCATAAGAATCGGTCGAGCCGTTTCGGAGGAGTCTGAGAACGAATACTGTGACACGAGAATTTTATATATTAGATTTATTTACTTGGATCAAGACACTAAAAACCTAGTTGAGCAAACATATACGATAATTCCTGAATGAAATTTATAATAAACATATTCCGAGAGCGATCTATTCAATTGCTTGAAAAGTAACTCCGCCTATTGGTATCTAATGTTCCTGGTAGCGAGAAGTGGATGAAATAAACACAAAAAGGAGCCGCATTCAAATACTTGACTCGGTAAATACGACCATGTGTTAAGGCATATAAGAATGTATACGGTTTCAGGAAATGCTGGTGGATTTATTTGGGCTGAGAGAGGTCAAACACTTAAAGTTTCGAGATACAAGATTGCTCGAGTGCAAACGCGAAATAAGAATGTGGGATTTTTAACCGTGGTTTATAATTTGCTTGTTTATTTCTATTGAATTCCATGGATGTATACATATTTTATTTATTTTTAATATGATTCATGCACCTTCTGATTTATGCTGTAAGGACGGGACTAAATATGAACGATGTTTACAGTTCGAAGATACGTTTAATACTCCCTGCTCTAATACAATGCATGTGAATTTATACTAATATACTTAATCATTAATATAGATATAAGGCATAGGTAGGTACACCACATGCCCCACCAAAAAAAAAGTAAAATATAGAAACTTTTTTTTTATTACATAATGTCAGTAATATTAATAATATGAGCACACATTACAAGGCTACTCATACAATTTAAAATGTTAAACGAAATTCAACAAATATAGTATTTTTTTTAAATATTAAAAATAATCTAAATTTAAAATACAATAAAGAACAAAGTGCAATTAACGAAGTTTACTTTTATAATAATTGCTACAAAAATTCAATATTCAAAAATCACTTATTAATTTAGGTAACGCAATGTACACTTACGACAATATATTAAATGCTTCATATTTTATATTTACTGCCAGTTCTCAAATCAAGGAGTACAACGGGCGAGAAGAACTGGCAATAAACTCTCCGCCACTCTTTTAAATCGCCAAGTTTTTTGTTTTACCAAATATTTGTAAGGAGCTGAAACCATTTCACTATCTTCCACATGACATCTTAAGTGATTAACTAAAAAGAAAATTAAAAAAAAAAAACAAAGATTTGTCCTCTATCAGTACTAGGCATAGAAAATAAATAAGAGAAAATAAATTCTCGTGGGAAGCCTTTATGTACAGCCTTTTAGGTCTGGGCCTTAGATTTTTGTAGCTGTTTCGTGATCATTGGCTTAGTTTAATAGGTAGCTTTTGGTGCCTGACACACGTCGTCGATTTTTAGGTCTATTCGAAAATACTTTGGGTTCGTGCACAGCCAGGATTTAAACCTTTGAAATGTGAGTCGTACGCTGAAACCACTAGGCCAATACTGCCTACTTTATCATATATCATATCATCTCTTTATAATTATACAACGTTTGACTTGAAATGATCACTTGTTCATTATAAGTCCGTCCGTTCCCCTCCTAATTACATCCAAACGTTTAGTATTTTATGCAAATAAGTAAATTTATGAATAAAATGGGTATTAACCTTGAACTTTAAATGTAATATTTACGACAGACACCCAATCATTAAACTGTACAATTAATATTAATATACATACTTTAGATTATAAATTAGAATTAGAGATAGATAGTCCCTATTCAGTCGTACGCGTGGGCTCGATCAGGTTCTAACAAAATTTTCTGACCCGATGTTTAATAAACGTAACGGTGACATTCCTAAAAGAATGTTTATTCCTTAAATAAATAATAGTTTAAAAAAACTAGAACACACTTTTAAAGCACATCAAGCAAAAAATACAGTATTTTTTGTTCATTACCATTTTCAGCCTAAATTAGGAATTATTTTTCACTTTTTAGTTTGATGTGCTTTAAAAGCGTGTGTTCTGGTTTTTTTTTAACTATTATTTATTTTTTTCTTTTCGGATTATTGTATTGTCAACGATCTTTGACAGGTGCGCAAAGTTTGAATTAAATCTGTCCGTTAAAAGTGAGTCAAATATACACATACATACATACATACATAAGGAGTCGGTTACATACATACAGGTGAAGCTAATATAAAGCGTGTAAAAATGCTTTCCTTGTCCCTTAGTAACCTGTCAAGCATGGAAAATATAATAATCTGCGATTCCTTTTATGATCGTAGGCACGCATTTTCGAGTGTGACACTATGATGTTTATTCGAATGGAAGTCTACAGTGTATAAGGAAAATGTGTAAGACTTATTTCTGAAGCGACAAGGCGTGAACGACACATCACCTACGTGTAAAGGAACGCAAATAACGCACTTTTAAGTGTGCGTTTGAATCGACTCATTCACTGCCCTTCTGTCAACATATGAACGGATAACGATGGTATTCTGGGATGTTTCAGTATTTTTTATATATATGTAAGATTTTGTTTGATGGATATATGTGTTTTAATACAGTAACAATTGCATATATATGAATTTCAAGATGGTACAAAAAAACATTTGAATGAATCGTTGCTTTTTTGTTTTTTTACAAAATCTTGTTATTGCAAACAAATGGTAAAATGTATGGACCCCGTCAACCACATCAACCAGATTATAAAGATAATAAATATTTTAATTATATTCTACTTCACAATAATTTTACTTGCTTATATATGTATTATGGATTCATATAAGTGCAATACTGGATGCCTATATTAGTTTCTTCACATATTCAGCTAGTAACAAAGCGCGTAATTTTGTCATTAAACAAAACAAAAATACTCCGACAAACAAAAATATTAAAAATTGTCTCACACTATCGGGTAGTTGTATTAAATTTTGAATAATTGTTATAACAAAACATAAGAACACCTTATTAATATACCGGATCTTGGTTTGAGGATTAGTAGCGAAATCTAATCCTCAAACCGCTTTCACGTTGCTTATTAATATGTTTTGTACCTAGCATGCGTAGCTTAGCGTAGAGCTTTCTATTCATACACAGAATATTAAACACAATTCGTAGTTCAAATTATTTGCAGAATCGGAATATAACATACCGATAAAGTTTTTATTTAGAGCGTACCATTTGACGACTCATTGGTCTAGTGGTTAGTAGCCCTGACTGCGAATCCATGGGTCCCGGGTTCGATCCCCGTCTGTGACGAATATCGATGTGATGAGCATTTGGTGTTGTGCTTAGGTCTTGGGTGTTTAAATATGTATTTATATGTCTATCTATCTATAATATGTATGTATATCCGTTGCCTAGTACCCATAACACAAGTTTCACCAGCTTAGCATGGGACTAGGTCAATTGGTGTGAATTGTCTAAAAAAAAAAATCTTAAAAGGCCGGCAACGCACTCGCAAGCCCTCTGGCATTGAGAGTGTCCATGGGCGGTATCATTTAACATCAGATGAGCCTCCTGCCCGTTTGGCCCCCGTTCTATAAAAAAAAAACATTTTATAGTTTATGGGATCTTCATGGATTTGGTTTTTCGGCGTATCCTGGAGATTTTGGGTTCAATTCTGGCAGAAACATAACTTTTGTAGATACGTAAGGCATGGTGGTATTAGTTGCGTTCAAACCCATTGATTGACTTACGAAGGGTTTGTACCCAATTGTTTCGCAAAGTCAAAAAACTTTATAGGTAAAATAATTTTATAAATTCCTTCCCCAACGGTTTTCCTCATAGATGCATCTTAAACATGCAATGTAATTGGCGTAAAAAATCTATAAAATTTTGCCGACCGAAGTAAGCTCGAAGCCTAAGCTAAATACAGGAATAACACTGCCTCGCCGTCGGATTGCACAATTTCTAATTACCTCAAGTCGCCGGTTGTAACACATCAACTATATGATATATAGTAGTGAACAGATGCCGCCAGCGAGCTCATTTTATTTCTTTTTCTTTGAGGGAACCCTCGCGATCTTATCAGAAGAAACAGTGCTCAAGGCGAAATAACCAAAGAGCAGTGATATATGTTTTAGTATATTATTTTGTTTCTTATGATCATTGCTATTTTGTTTTACCGTACTTGATTTAGAAGTAACAAAGTTATCAAAACTCTGGTTTGTATTTTTTATAACTGGTTGCAAGCGGATGATTTAAAATGATACCGCCGCCCATAGACACATTGCCAAAGGGCTCGCAAGTGCGTTGCCGGCCTTATAGGATTGGTATTTTCCGTTTTTGAAGGACCCTTAGTCGAATTGGTTCGGAAATACTTCGTTGGGCAGCTGGACATTGTGACGTGCATCTGTGATTATTTTTTTACTTCGTAAATTATGGAAACAGCCGCTTAATATTTTGTATTAAAAAAATTACTGCAGAACAGTTCCTAATTTTATATGTTTTTCAAATTAATAGTTTTTATTTGATTTATTTTATTACAATGCATTAAAAAAATTAGATTTTTATCTGAATTAACACAGCTGTGATATCGCTATTTTAGTTATGTTAGTTAGTTTATATAAATATTCATACACATACTATATTAATATTATGTGCAAACTGTATGCCATTCTGACAATAAATAACCAGATTTCTGCGTTAGTTAAAAACTTTTTTTACATCACCGTTTCGCCAGAAATCGATGAAAATATTTGGAACTATTAAAATAAAAAAAGTAAGCTTACAGCGTTTAATTGCAGAGATTTTGGTCATTGGAATCACTAGCGATCGAATAAATGGGTATGCAATCAAATGAAAAATGTGTTACTGAAAGGATACTGTCAGGTGGGAACAACCGATGCTTCACAAACGCTTGGACAAATGATACCGTTTTCAATTTACGTTACACGCTTCCGGTTTACTTTCTATTGTAACTATCACAATAGACACGAGCTAATAGATAAAATGATAAAGTGCTGACTGTTCTCTATTGGCAGATGAATGTACAAGTATGTAACCATTTTTATATTATACGTTTGATAAAAAAATATTTGGGAAACTATTTTAGGCGCATGAGGGTAAAAATTTGACGGATGAAACGCAATAATTATATAAGCATCACGAAGATGTGCAGCGTTTTTGTCGAAAGGGGAGAGACCGATTCTATTTTTAAAATTAAAATTTCGTAGAGAATTTATGAAATATTAGTATTTTATATTTTATGCTAAATAATTTATTGAAATCCGAAATACCGAATTGAAAATTAAAATTAAAATACCACGTGTTTTCATTATCGTAAAAATTAAATAAAAAAAATTATAATTTGTATTAATTTTCGACACTTAATATTTTAATAACAATTAAATTCCTAACATTCCTTTTCCCTCCCTCGCAAGTCTCGGAAATCTAAAGTTTTAGATTTGTATAAATATGAACAAGACTTAAATTTTTGCTTGCCAAAGAAGTTTCATTTCTGGCATGTGTACTTTGTACGCACGCACTTTTTTTGCGTTAAGGTTTCACGGGCTTATTGAGTCAACTTGACGTGACCTAAGAAGCCTTCTATGGTTACTACGTTACGGCCTCAATTGACCTGTACAAGGTGCTGTCAAGGGAGTATAAATAGTTTTTTATTTCAATAGTAAAGGACTAAGAACACTTTTTAATAGATCAGTCACATTTTGACAAATTTCCACAATCACTAACATATATATTACGTGAAAAGTCTCACTATTTTAATATTATTAAAGGTAAAATATAATTTCAAACAAAATACAATAAGCGGATTCAACAACATTGTGTTTCTCTGTTTTCTTTTGAAATGAACTTTTCTAGTTTCAAAGTACAGTTGAAACACAAACAGTCAATAACAGAAGTATATATATTATCTTGTTGTTTCTTCCTTGTGTTAGTTACTTTCATTTTAATTAACTTATTTCTTAACCTATGTAAACATATACATAATATTCATTCCCTGACCGTTGACATATGAATATCCCTACTAATATTATAAATGCGAAAGTAACTCTGTCTGTCTGTTACCTTTTCACGCCTAAACCGCTGAACCGATTTTGATGAATTTTGGTATAGAGATAGATGGAACCTTGGGAAAGGACATAGGATACTTTTTATCCATCCCGATCCCGATCCCGATCCCGGAATTATACGGGTGAAAACGCGGGGTGCAGTTATGTATCGCATAATTCAAATACTCCTAGCCAGCTTTTAGAATACTTTCTGCCTGACATGTACATCAGGCCCATCGGCCTATACACTATGAATGTGTGAGTGTGACGATGCATGGTGTGGTGTGGCGGGGCTGGCGGGCGCGGGCGCGCTGCGCGGCGCGGCGGCAAAGACGTGCGGGGGACGCGGATGGCTCGGTGGGAGGAGTGTAGATCACAAAGTATGCTTACCCGAACGGGCAGACACGTGAGGGCAGACGTCGTTGGCGGACGCATGCGATATCTACAATTTTGAGCTGCAACGTATTCGCTTTCTTTACGTTTTCATTGGTGTTTAGGGTTTCTTGGATAAGCATTTTGTGTTATTTACTTAGTTGTTTTGGTTGTTATTATTAGTTTAGCATAAGTTAGTAGTAGGTAAAATTATAGTTAATAGGTAAAATAAATACTTTAATTCATTTTTTAGGATAGGTATAAAATTGTAGTAGATTAGTAGGCAGGTTTTTTTAAGTTTTTTCACATTTAGTAAGTAGTTACGGTACCTAAGAAGGTCAGCATAGTTTTTATTGAGTATTAATAGGTAAGTAATGTTGTTTTGTGAATAAAATAGTTCCAGTAGTTTCGCATATAATTTTATCGATTCATTTTGTTTTATTCCATGTAGATAGTATATTTTTTTTAACATTTAGTTTTAGTTTTGTTTTTGTTTTATTTCATGTGTATAAGTACCTACCTTAAGTATAGTTTCGTACTCAGTACCTTTAACTAAATTATTTGTCAGCTAAAGAATTTTTTTTTGCATAAGTACTTACCTGTTTTTATTACTTTAGGTAGGTAACTGGTTAAGTAATATGCCTCGCAAGCGTAAATCTAATTTAGCGCGTAGCTCTAAAAGAGCTCGAACTGCGCAAGTAGCTAGATCCCAAGAATCTGAGGAGCAGACTCAGGCCCGGCAGATTTTAGATGCTGAGCGACACGCAACGCAAAGAGCTGCCGAGACCTATGAACAAACTCAGGCCCGGCAGATTTTAGATGCTGAGCGACACGCAACGCAAAGAGCTGCCGAGACCTATGAACAAACTCAGGCCCGGCAGATTTTAGATGCTGAGCGACACGCAACGCAAAGAGCTGCCGAGACCTATGAACAAACTCAGGCCCGGCAGATTTTAGATGCTGAGCGACACGCAACGCAAAGAGCTGCCGAGACCTATGAACAGACTCAGGCCCGGCAGATTTTAGATGCTGAGCGACACGCAACGCAAAGAGCTGCCGAGACCTATGAACAAACTCAGGCCCGGCAGATTTTAGATGCTGAGCGACACGCAACGCAAAGAGCTGCCGAAACCTATGAACAGACTCAGGCCCGGCAGATTTTAGATGCTGAGCGACACGCATCATTGATAGCTGCAGAGATGCCAGAAGAATCCCAAAGACGACGTGTGTTAAATGCTGAACGGCAGTCAGAAAGGAGAAATGCGTTTACAATGTATACATGGGGAGCATTCCACAATGCTGCTTTTGATTATGACCCATCGATTGAGTATAATAACCATCGATTACTTCTCATAGGTGGAATGGATAAAAAATGTATACATTGTGAAGCACTCAAGTGGAAAGAAGAAACTCCGGGTATGTGTTGTTCTGGTGGCAAGGTTTCAATTCCAATACTTGGAGAACCAGAGGAATCATTGAAGTCTTTACTTTTAGGTGATAACAACGAATCGCGGCGTTTTTTAATCAAAATAAGGAAATATAATTCATGCTTTCAAATGACGTCATTTGGTGTAGAAAATGAGGTGGTTATGCCTGGGTTTTCATCTACTTTTACAATCCAAGGTCAAATCTATCATAGGATTGGTTCTTTGCTTCCTACTTTCAAATGACGTCATTTGGTGTAGAAAATGAGGTGGTTATGCCTGGGTTTTCATCTACTTTTACAATCCAAGGTCAAATCTATCATAGGATTGGTTCTTTGCTTCCTACAAATAATGAGCAACCAAAATTTTTACAGATTTATTTTATGGGAAATGAAAACGACGAGGTTGACCGCAGGTGTCAAAACATTCAATTAGTAGAAAAGGATATTGTCTTAAAGATTCAGAGAATGTTGCATGAACATAACCGCCTAATAAACACTTTCACAACAGCCTTAGAAAGAATGCCGGGAGATGATTATAAGTTGGTGATTCACCCAGATCGTACACCAAGTGGGGAACACGAAAGACGATATAATGCACCTTTAATAAATGAAGTCGCAGCCATGGTTTGTGGTGAACAGTTTTCTTCCCGTGATATAGTTTTACATGCCCGTGATAACACACTAACTAGGGTGCCGGATACACATAAATTTTACGATGCGTTACAATATCCGCTAATATTTAGCAAAGGGCAAGAAGGGTATCACTTTCAAATTCCACAAGTCGATCCTGTAACTGGCCTGCCCTTGCCTAACAAAAAGGTATCATGTATGGACTTTTATGCCTTTCATATCATGATTAGAGAAAATGATTTTAATATTATATCACGATGCAGGCAACTGGCCAATCAGTTTTATGTTGATATGTAGGTTAAGGTAGAAAGTGAACGATTACGATACATAACATTAAATCAAACTAAATTAAGAGCAGAAAATTATATCCACCTTCAAGACGCAGTAGCGAATGACGCTAATCTAAATCCAAATGATATTGGTAGAATGATAATTTTACCGTCTTCATTTGTAAATAGTCCGAGGTACTTACACGAATATACTCAGGATGCGTTTGCTTATGTACGTACATATGGTCGCCCTGACTTATTCGTTACGTTTACTTGCAACCCAGCATGGCCGGAAATAGTAAATGAATTAATGCCGGGTCAAAGCGCGATTGATAGGCATGATGTAGTCGCAAGAGTTTTTAGGTTGAAAGTTAAAAAACTTATGTCTGTTATTTCCAAAGGCAGAATATTTGGAGAAGTGATCTGCTTTATGTATTCCATAGAGTGGCAGAAGCGTGGCCTACCACATGTCCACATATTATTGTGGTTAAAAGACAAGTTGAGACCCGATCAAATTGATAATATTATCAGCGCAGAAATACCCGATCCAAGCACTGACAAGACACTTCATGATATTATAGTTAAAAACATGATTCATGGTCCATGTGGACCTGAAAATCCTCAGTGCCCTTGCATGAAAGATGGAAAATGCACAAAGAAATTTCCTCGCAAATTACACAAAGACACTGTCCACAGTGAAAACGGATACCCACTCTATCGTAGAAGAGCACCAGCAGACGGAGGTCGAACGGCATCTGTGAAACTACGAAATGGGAGTTACGTCACTATTGATAATAGTTGGGTGGTCCCTTATTCCGCTATTCTATTAAAAATATTTAACGCCCATATAAATGTTGAGGCTTGCAGTTCAGTGCGCGCTATCAAATATATCTGCAAATATATTAACAAAGGCAGTGACCAAGCTATTTTCAATTTTAGGAGCACAGAGCTTGCAAATCGCGTAAATGAAGTACATACATATCAATCTGGTCGTTATGTTAGCAGCAACGAAGCCGTGTGGCGGTTATTAGGGTTCCCGTTGCACGAAAGGCACCCCACCGTTACACATCTAAGTGTACACTTAGAGAACGGTGAACGAGTTTATTTTACAGAAGATAATTTCCACGAGCGACTATCTACTCGACCAAAAACCACCCTTACAGCTTTTTTTGAACTTTGCATAAGAGATGAGTTTGCAAGAACTAGAATAATCCCTACCGATTTGCCATTCCAATTCAAAAGAGTACAATTTCCCCTGAAAGCAGCATTCGCTATGACGATAAACAAAGCTCAAGGACAGACACTCAAAGTAGCTGGTGTTCATTTAGAAAAAAACTGTTTCTCCCATGGGCAACTGTATGTGGCGTGCTCATGAGTATCGAGTCCACAAAACCTACATGTTTTGACCAAAGAAGGAAAAACAAAAAATGTCGTATACAAAAACGTATTAAACTAAGTTAAGTCAGGGATCAGGGTCAGGAAAAGTCTACCTATGTTAATCTCAATAATTCAATGTGCCGGCTTCATTAGAATCGTTTCATTATAGTTTCAGAGCCTATTCAGTCCAAACAAATTTACACGAAGTAGTAGTTCTACGCAGACGAAGTCGCGGGTAACAGCTAGTCATCTATAAATCACTTATAATAAGAAAATATATGTTTTTTTTATAAACCACTTCCATTTGAAATCATCAATATCGAACCTTTAATAAAGTATAAATACCATATTTGCAGTATCATGTAAAATAAATATACGCCGTACGTTGTATACGTACGTATACGTTGCGAACTAGCGATCTGTGGAATCGACTCCCGGTAGGGGACTTCCCTGTGAGATACGACCTCCAGCTATTCAAAATTCGAGTGTAATTTAAACAAAAATGGGTGTCTATGGGCTGCGATGACTACCCTTTTTGGGAGTTCTGCAGGCTCGTTTGCCCCCCTATTATAAAAAAATAATAATCGGATACTTGCAGTATGATAGCATAATTGCTGCAATTCAATATAAAATTCACGAAAGCGTATCAAAGTAATTGATGAGGTAACTGTTTTTAAGCCTTAATAAATCTTTATAACAAGTTTGCTTGAAAGATTGGAATGTTTTGGATTAGTTGTATATATGTTTACTTGCACGGATTTTGCTAGCTTGCAAAAAGCGCTACGCTGCTGCCGAGACAGGGACAACAATGATACCCAAAGGACAGAGTCTGATAACACCGCCTTTTCTTTTGTGAAGAAGCGAATAGCACTATTATTATATTATTAACATTGTTTATATATTTTATTCAGTGTTGGCCTAGTAGCTTCAGCGTGCGACTCTCATCCGTGAGGTCGTGTGTTCGATCCCTGGCTGTGCACCAATGGACTTTCTTTCTATGTGTGCATTTAACATTCGCTCGAACGGTGAACGAAAACATCGTGAGGAAACCGACTTGCCTTAGACCCAAAAAGTCGACGGCGTCCGTCAGGCACAGAAGGATGATCACCTACTTGCCTATTAGACTAACAGATGATGATGAAACAGATACAGAAATCTGAGGCCCAGACCTAAAAAGGTTGTAGGGCTATTGATTTATTTTATTTTTTAATATATTTTATTTAATGCTTTATTTTACGTATGTTGTTCTCGTGCATTCAGAAAATACTTATATAATTAAAGGTGAAACACACTTGGGAATTAATACTAAGATCGCTGCAATAACAGAACCTACGCCATCCAATATAACGCCTAAGCACAAAGTCTTATTGCATTCCATAGACAGAGATTACAGATGCAATATCTATGATTATCTATAATCCTGACCCACCGTTTTTGTTTCCTTTATTTTCTTAGTAGGTATCAAAATCAAAAGTCAATTTTTATACCAACGAAACTAAAATATAAAATAAAATAAATTTACTAGTTATTTTGAGCAATGTAATGTCAGAGTATAATTTCTTTCTATATTATAAATGAAAATTTATTTGGTTGATCAATTTAGCTACCTCCTTATAAAATGAATATTCTGTATTCATACAAGTATTGTTTAAAATTTCTGGAGCATTTTTGCGTTAATCTTTTTGTAAATCAACTTGACTTTAAACCTAAGAAGTTCCTTCCTCACCTTCAAATAATCCGTAATAATAATATATTATTTGAAAGTTGATTAAAACGTATACAGCGTACGGTGCATCGTCTTGAGACCCTCAAGTAAAAAGGAACTCACGTCGCCATGTAAATATTTGTCATTGTAGTCTATGAATTGGTCGAGTGGTAGTAGTTCGATGTAGGAATACTTTCTAAGCGCCATTTTTTATGGTTGAGGTGTGAATGCGACTGTTTTTGGAGAATGGTCTCATAATAGTATTAATACTCTGAGCTAATAATACTATATTAATACTATCTAGCTGACCCGAGAAACATTGTATTGCCATATTATTTCTGAGAAACATTGTTTTAGTTCAATAAAAAATAACTATCTGCTATAATTAAAAATAGGAATTGATCGTAGAGGAAATTAAGAGTTGTATGTATTTTTGTATGCTATATCATAAAAAAATAAAAACAACATTTTGTCTAAAAAATAAAAATATTTTTTTTGGGGTGGATACCCCTTATCACTTAGGGGTTTCAAAGATATATAAATATATAGATAGTAGCCAATTCTCAGAATGTCTGAATATGCAAAAAATATGAACATGGTGACACGAGAATTTTATATATAGAGAGATTATATATATGTAATCATAACTCAATATAATACTTCAAAAAAGACATATCATACGACAAAAGTTATCTAGCAGCGATGGAAGTGATTGTAAATCACCGGCGGGCGAAGTTCACAGAGCCCCGATAAATCCAGAACTAACATTAATCGCCACTTCAATAATTATTTCCCGGGCTAACTTTGTCTGTTCTGTTTCCTATATTGTTTTGCAAGATTATTCCTTAACCGTTAACTATGCTTTCTAGTTAATTATTTTAACAGTATAAATGGCATTTTGCGTTTCTTTAATTTTGGTGAAATTTTGCGTATATGCTGTATTTTTGTATAAATTGTCTCTGGACTGAGACATTTTTTAACAATACCATCAAGCCTAACTTGAGACTAATAAGTAATTTAAGTCATCTGATGTAAATACAAAGTCTATCAATGCCAGAGGGCGAGTGCGTTGCCGGCCTTTTAATAATTGGTACGCTCTTTTCTTGAAGGACACTAAATCAATTGGCTCGGATTCCCGAGCTGAAGTATTCACTTCAGTGGGCAGCTGGTTCCACATAGTGGTTTTGCGAGACATAAACTGCCTTGAAAAACGCTCAGTTGTGGAACGGCGGACTATGAGGTGATACTAGTGAAATTTCGTATTCTGCCTCAACGTCCTTCTAATATCTCCTCTGAACACTCTCTATAGTAAACGCAGTAGGACTTCTTCACTAGAAAGTGTCCAAAAACACTACTTCCAGTCTATTAAGAAGAACTCACTGTGTTCTTGCGCACAATGTTTTTCACTTACTTCTGTTTAGCACTTTAGACTAACCATTCACTTATCTTCTCACTAGGCTTGTGGTGGCAAGAAGTTAACTAGCCTCGACATTCACGTGTTAGTGAGTGTATATTTGCTGTAAATAAATTAAGGTGAATCATACACTTTAATGCCCGTATCAATGAAATTAACATCAAATCATTTTTTGTATGAAATTTGACATATTTGAGAGAGTTCATTAGGAGATCGTAACTCGAGATACGAAATAAAACATGTTACTATCGTTGGATTCAGAGCTTTTTACCTATAAGTGTAAGCGAAAAAAGACTAGGATTTTCATAGATCATCCAAGAATAAAGATCTCAGCCCTAAATATAGGGTTGAAGTTACTGGAATATCTAAAAATAGATTCCAACACCAATTTAGTAAGAGTGACGTTAATCTTAAATGAAAGTAATTCGGGGGCAATTTTGTGCGATCGTTTTTACTTACATACAACGATTGATTGATGAACTCTATTGTAAGCGATACTAGATGCTTAGTATGAGTTGACGTCGAATCTTATAAACATTAACTATTAAAAGCGTCCAGATGATCGTATATCTCGTCAAAATGTGTTTGTTGGTCTAGGCTATCTTTAAACACACGTCCACATGTTAAAGGCCTGATCAGCTGCTTCTTTGGAATAAAGATTCCTTAACAACTTATACGAATTAGACAGGTCTATGTCTGAACATGAACTATATCTTTGCCAACGTTAACTCATCCTAGGCATATTGAGTATCTCTCCTAATGTTTTAACCGTATAAAACGTGGCATTATCTTTTTATAGAATTATACAGAATGTTTTATTCTTGTCGATATAAATATTGAAAATTCTAAGTACGTTATTTCCAACCGTTCTCATACGAGATACAAGAATCGATTCAATTCGCCTCTGTCGGCTTCATACTGATTCTATTAATAAGATGCTCATTGACAAAATATATGGAATAATAGTGCGATATAAAAATATAAACATTCCTTCTGTAGCAGTGTTGGCTTCAGCGTGCAACTCTTACCTTTGAGTTCGTAGGTTCGATCCCCAACTGTGCACCAATGTACTTTCTATATGCACATTTAACATTGGCTCGAACGGTGAAGGAAAACATCGTGAGGAAATCGGCTTGCCTTGGACCCAAAAAGTCGACGTCGTATGTTTTTTTTTATATCAGAAGGGGCAAACGGGCAGGATCACCTGATCTTAAGTGATATCGCCCATCCATGGACACTCTCAATGCCAGAGGGATCGCGAGTACGTTTTAAGAATTGGTACGCTCTTTTCTGGAAGGACCTTAAGTCAAATTGGTTCGGAAATACTTCAGTGGATAGCTGGTTCCACAAAGTGGTGGTGTGCGGCAAAAACCGCCTTAAAAACGCTCAGTTGTGGAATGGCGGATATCGAGGTGATACGGGAAAAAGTATGTCAGGCACACGAGGCTGATCACCTACTTACCTATTACAGTTATAAAATATGATTATGAAACTCATACAGAAATCTGAGGCTTTATTTATTTTACCTTCCATACTGACTAAGCGTAGTAATGTTTCCAACCTCAAACATACGACTAGAACTTTAATTTTCACCGCGGTCGGGACATTCTCATGCGTTTACAACACAATAATACTATCAGTTATTTTTTACTCCATTATTAATAATCAAATAAAACTACACAAAACAGAAATAAGAGTAATGAACGTTGCATTTGCTAAAAATCTCTTTGTTAGTGCAATTAAAACTTAGTTCGTTTAATTATGTCCTACACAGGAGTTCGCCAACTGTCTAAGTACAATTCTGGCAGCTGGGTCTTTAAATTCATTATAACAACTTCATCATTGTTTTTCTTTATAATTGTCTCTAAGTGGCTTCATAGTCCGCTACTTTGTACATGCGTACAGCTACACCTTGACACATAGATGAACAGTAATTTTAAATTTACACGATAAATAAAATTTCTACCGAATTATTTCGACGGGAACCAATTGCGTCAATATGGGTATTTTACAAAGTGTTGAAGACAGTTCTGAAGAACTGTTTGGGCTGATTCCTGCAGCCTCGTTTCATTGCCGGAAGAATCGAAATAATTCCAGGTTTTTTCAGCATCACCTCGATGGTCAGTCAGTATTTTCTTGGCATTTCCTTTTGCGAATTGGCAAGATGTAGAATCGACTTCCAGTTTGATACGACCTCCAAACTTAAAAAAAGGCCATATTTAAATGAGCGTGCATGGGCTGTCTTTTATGGGTATTTTTGTACCTTATTTGGTATTAGTATGCCCTTATAAGGTACTAAGTATTATAATGAAACGAGGCTCTTCAGGACACGACTATTTAATACGATTGTTGGTACAATATTGATCTATATTAAAACATTGAAGCATTTATATTAATTATGTAGGCACATTCTGTAGGTTAATTCACTTTTCAACTTCAAACAAATATGTCACAAATATTCCAAAACAGAAAATATCAATTAAATCACTAAAATGCCTGTTGGTTATTGGGATTTATCAATTTTTCGCATACGATTATAAAGTTAACGGCGAACGGATTGAGCGGTATGATTGAAATGCCACTCAAAAATTGACTGGTATGAATATTACACTCGCTGTGTGTTAATTAAAATTTGTTTTTGTGTATGCCTCACAGCTTTGCTCACCTAATTAAGAGAAACAATAAAAACCAATTAGTACAAAATTTCGTGTGTTGTACATTATACGACTGTGCTTATTAATAAATTATATGCTTCAATTCGTCCATTTGAAAGGCAACGAAAAATTGTCCTTTTATTTATATTTCTTCGCGACTTAGTGGTTAGGCTGCGTCCCCCAGTAGGCAAACAGTTAGCGGCTGACTGAGTGAGCCGCAAATTTGCAGCGAACTGAAATTTGAGTTAGCTGCAGACTCAAATCAATTTTCGTGCGTCGCAAGCAAACTGTTAAGAGTTAGCCGCTTATTTAGCCGACCGACTAAATTATCACTTTACTTTTGTTGTACGAAGAGAGTGGTTGTGTTGGTCACGATGGATATTTTTGAAGTAATTGGTATCTTAGAACCTGGTGGGAGTCGGCCGCTCACTAAGATAGTCGGCGTGCATAACGCTGCAGCAAAACTGCGTACAGTGAGCGCAAAACTAGCAAACTGTGAACACTCCGTTTGAAATATATGGAAGGGCGTACTTAACCGATACGCCGCTAACTGTTTGCCTACTGGGGACGCAGCCTTAACGTACTGTTTCCCAGCGGAATACGAATTGTTAAGAGTTATTATGAATACGACGCTATGTCTCAGTCCATTCAAGCCATATTGGAAAACGACATGACAAGGATATGTTGAATAATATAGATATAAGAGTACATTTACGCTTATGATAGGACATCTCAAACACATTTAACGCAACAAATATAGGATAAACTCTTATTATTTTGTCGAATAAAGATCTATTTAATTTTATCTAATTAAAATGTAAATTTAATTTGATTACGACATAAATAAGTCACTAATGAGCTGCCTGTAAAATGTAATCAGTGAATACACTGCGCCTCGCAAATTAGATAAAAACAAACGCTAGCAAATATGAAACGATAATGAATGCAAAATATCGTAGTGGTCAGTGAAAGCGGAAGCAAATTCAATGAATACCGCAATAGCAATCTACCTGTTCGTAATTTCAGGATAAAATATATTATATCGGCAGTGTGCGATTATGTTTATCGTCCCTAAAATGGCGTTGGTCATTAAGTCGGAGTGCCCTCATTTAGGTCCGTGGCGCGTAAACAGTAACGGAAGGAAAGCTAAAAGCCCCTGGATGTGGGTACTGGTGCAGCTTGCAAATTAGCTACGCTCGCTGAAACACGTGAGTACGGACTAAGAGATTACTTTCGGAATGACAATGTCCTATTTGAATACTGAGATAAAAGGAAAAGTTTGTAACTAGTGGTCGAGTTCTACGTGTTCTTTGTAGACGTTTTTGCGTAGCCTTGATTTGTCTAACGGCTACGTCGTAGCGGTACGCCAATACCGGCTTCTGTCTTGCAAGATCTAATTACGATCGTGTAGTAGTTTGCCTAAACTCGTAGATTAAAAATTTAAATTAGCTTGTTACAAATGTAAGTAGTTGAATTGGAATTACGCGAACGATATTTTACTTGTGTAAGTATTTAAACCCATAACAGGTCGTAGCGCCTAGTAGTGTGTTCTTTATTTTCCTCACTTCGCTGAAAATCGAACCCATTTTATTTGATATTTACCATATATGCGTTACTACTATACTACTACTAGCCCACGGAGGTAAAATAAATACGGTGTTTAGATAATAATTCAGAATTTTTCTAAAGTGAAGCATGTTATAAATTTTAATAATTTATTACTTTTTATATTATTATTATAAAAATGAATTTATTTTCTATGTTTGTTTATAACTCAACGAATACACTCAAAAACTATTGGACCGATTCAATATTCTTGCAGAATTACATTATCGCTAAATATATTTGTCATAATATAAAAATCAATGTCTAGCCGTACAGACCCTAGTTATTCAAAAACTTAACGTAACACATAAAATATTAAATAGTATATATACTTTACCTTGAACAAGGTAACGGTAGATTTAAGGAAAAATTATGAGAGTAAATTTTTACGACGCGCGCGCTCACCGTCACAAAAAACTGACACCCTGAAGTTAGCTATAGTCAACATCCTAGTTTTTTTTAAGTTATACTTCATTTGGCGCGTTAGGGAAAAATGATGAGGGTTAATTTTTTTCTACGTAACGTAGAATAAGGCGAAAGATTTTCTTGTTACGCCAAAGAAGTATAAATTCTAACGCGTGTACATAAGTACACACACGTTTTTTATTTCACTTAGCTACTTAAATAAATAAAAAAACATTAATATTCATTTAGATAAGTGTGTAATCAGTCTCCTGACACATAATTGGGTTTAAAACATGCCGGTTACCTCATAAGGTCATTAATAGTGCGTATATAAAGAATAATCTAGATGCACATCCAGGATTCAAGCTCTGTACGGCTGTGGGTGAAAGTCACACGCCACGCGTTTGGATCAACAGTATTCCATTTAAAATTTTTACTTACAGACCACTCTTGGGCTACCACAGAGCTGCCCAGATGGATCAGGCTGGTCATCTAGTGTAGACCAGATGACTCTCTGAAGGAGATTAATCCTTAACTAAGTACGTACAGATAATGTGGCGTATTATATTTTGTAGTAATCGTTTAACGTTTCAAAGACCACAGAATCACAAAGGGACCCGAATCCAATTGTCAAAAGTTTCAAATCAATTTGTTTTAAATTTATTTTACACAACATATTCATTTGAATCAAACTAACGTAAAGTATAAAACTATGATAGTTATTAGTTCAAATAATTAATACTCATAAACATACAATAAACGTGATTAACGGACGCACTGTAAAAATATCAATACATAAAAATAAACTTATTAAAACTCAAAACTTACGAGAAAATGTCCCGAGGATACCAGACAAAGATAAGGATGTGGGTGTGTAAATCTTGCTTTTCTATAAGGAATTTCTTCGATTGCGAAAAATATCACATATGTGAAAAATATTGTTCTAATTGATTATGTCTTAACCAAAAATAGAACAGTTGCAGAGCTTATAAATTAATTAGTGGCGTATAAATTAATTAGAAGCGTTTTAAATAATATTTCGAATTTTAATTACACAATACACAAATATGAAATACGCTTTTTTATTACAAGCGTTTCACCAGAGCAGGTCATTAAAACGAATGTATTGGTGTGAGTTATTGAAGCAAAGAAAAGCAGTCTAGCGAAATATACCGATAAAACATGGATTTCCCAACAGACAACTGCTGCAAAACAAAATTGGATCATATTGTACGATGCTGCTATTGAGCTAAAGCCATGCTATCTCATACAGTAAAAGAAGATGAGATTCGTATACTTTTAAAATAATTTGATTTGTCATTATCACTGTTTCCGGTTGACTTGAACTTGAACCTTTTGGATACAAATTAAATGTTCTAAATTTAAACGTAAATATTTAATTGCTATTAACAATGTCCAATAATTTATTATTCAATTCATAATATTACTAATTATTAGTAAATAATTTAGTCTGTAGAATTTATACTTTTTGTTTTTGTTTAAGCGTTTTTGCAAGCTAATGTACTAGACTTTACCTTACAAATACAGGGAGACTATAGAGATATAACACGGTACTCTTATAACGCATTTTCATAATATACGTACATATATCGCGGTGATGTCACGCGTTATATTGCTGTACTGTGACATTTATAATGATTTGTACGCACTTATTTCGTTCATAACATATTTTTTTCTTAATATACGATTTAAAGCCCTTTTAACGAAAAAATGTAAACATTTGTACATATGGGGTCACACGCGCGTTATGCGAGAATACTCCTAAAACACGGTTCGAATCAACCGTATTATAAAAGGGATTGCTGTTTTTGTCTAAACCAAAATCTATGTACGCGCATAACCTTTGAACAATTGCACTAAGTCGGATATTTTGTTGATATGAGAAAGTTTGTATAAAAAAATAGATCACATTTTATAAAGTTAGTGAGTGAGTGGTAGATTACTGTTAGAGATCTACAATATTTAACTAAACTAGAGGGCAGTACATTTATTAAGATATGCTGTATAACCAAAACTTAAGTTTATCGTAGATAATGGACACAGTGCAGTCTCTGGAAATTTTAAAGAAAAAACTTATTTTAACGCATGAGAGTTCAAAAGTTTTTCTTTATAAGTAAGACCTGGTGCAAGTTTACAGATTTGTTTAGAATTATTATACTTCAGAAGATTTTTTTATGTCTTTTGATACACAAATTAAATTTATTAATTCCTCATAATCATAATAGTAATAAATACATAATTTATTTCGCCTTGATTGTTAGGATTTTCTTAATTCAATTAATATACTTAAATTTTATACTTGTAACTGTGATTTGTGTTTTATTTAGGTTTTTGTTTAATTTAGTGACTGAATATTCTAATGATATAACGATTTTCACATGTTTATTTGATTATTCATATTAAAAAAACAAATTAAAAATAATTAATGTCAAATCAGTGTAGTAGCACGTGCAATGCAACCCGTCCTTCGAACCCGTTCATGTGTATAATAAAGAAAAAAAATACGCGAGGAAACTGGGCATATATCGTTGACGTGTGGATAGACTCGGGTAATGACATGCATGCACTAAGTTAAGATTCCTAAGATTCTTTTACATTATTAATTACGTTTTAAAACTAATTTTCTCAGGAAAATCAATCTTAAGCACGACGCTTAAAATAACGTTTGTTGTTTTGGCCGTCATCCAACTGCTTGTTAAGGAAAGGGAGGACTTACGTTGAGTTGGCGGCTATTGTTTCTTGCTGTGTACATTAGGCGCTGGTGATATGTTGCTGGAATAGGTAATTAGCATCGACATATAACGACACACACCGTATATATTTTTTTAAATGAGATATATATAAATTTAGTTACTTATTTCCAAAACACAAATATATAGTATTTCCACTATTCTTATTTTAGATAGTATAGCAATAATAATTAAAAATTAATAAACAGGAAATTAAAAAGTTTGGTCCCTGTGGCAGTGTACCTTTAACGCTGGCAGCATTTCCTCGCTGTATTACGATACATTCATCATTATTGTAATGTCCTGCTTCTTGGAGTGATTTACGGCTCACCAACACCACAACACTTGTACAAACATTCTACACACAACCGCTCCGTTCGGATGTCGGATTACGACTGACTGTCTGACAAATGACGTGGGCGCATGAGACAACCAAGCAACACTTTATTTAGTCAATACACTACATCCCTTTTTTGTTTTATTTGTTTTTATTGATTAGATCTCCCTGATTACTCATGAATGTAACTTATATTAGATTTCATGTATATAATGGATTTTACATGAATCAAACATAATTAATGAAATTAAAGTTTTATGCAGCTAAACTAGGGTTAAGTTCCGACATTCATTTCCTCGTCGTTAACTTCATTTCTTTTCAGACATTCCATTCCCCTTGAACTCTTTTCCAATGTACAACGTCCCTCCTTCGAGTTTGACCGGTTTCATCGTTTCTTACCGTGATATCATCTCCTTTCGTGATTTCCAATGTGTGTGTTTCTGGATTTATTTATTTTAATTTTATTATAATTTATTTCCTTTATTCATATTTTTATATACACTTTGCTCTTGGTATTAAATCACACTATTCAGCCTTCCGTTTCCTGTCTCCGTTTCCTTTTCCCGTTTTTTTCTTTCTTTTTTTTTATTTTTTTTTTTGATCTCTATCCTTAACCTAAGTGTCTTGTGCTGTCCTCTCTATTGTATCGTTTACCATAGGTAATTTATCTCCAAACAGCCTTTTGAAGAAATGTTCTGATGGGGTTCTTCCAGTAAACATGGTTAAATATTCCAGTAAACTTTCCTTCCAGTCTGTATTTTCAGCTATACTTATTTTAAGACGTTTAAGTATGTCACGGTTTTGTCTTTCGACCTCTCCATTTTGTTGCGGCCAGTATGGTACTGTATTGAAAAGAATAATGTTTCTTTCTGTTAGAAATGATTTAAACTCTTCGCTGATGAATTGTCTTCCATTATCTGCAGTTATTGATTTCCTAATCGACTGAATATTCCTTTAAGTTTGGCTACAATTTCAGTAGAGGTAATTTTGCGACAAATCTTCACTTCTTTATACCTGCCGTAATAATCGACTACAACAAATATGTGGTCACTACTTGTAATGAATTGCAATATCAATCCAAGTTTATTCTGGCAACTCACGCCGTTTCATAGGGTTTGGTGAACATGGTGCAGATACAAGAGTACATCCTTTACAGGCTTTTACAGTATTCTCAGCCTCTTTGTCGCATCTAGGCCACCAGACTTTCGTACGAAGTCTCGGCTTCATTGACTCGATACCTGGATGTCCCTCGAGTGCCGAGGGAACCATAATTCTCATTCCTCTCAATAATATACCCTCACGAAAACAAAGTTCATTTTGTAAGATTTTAAACAACTTCACGTCGTCGTTCTATATGTTCCGACTAGCATCTGCTATGTCAATCGTACGATCGCTAACATTATAATACCCTAAGCTAGGAATATTTGTCATGATTTCCTTCAACGACTTAAAATACCCCTTTTGTTCTGGTCCCCAGTTTTCGGTTACATGATATGCCAAAAAGGAGTCTCTTGTATATGAATAAGCCTTTACTCGTTATAAAGGTGGTTATGTTTCTTGAAGCAGGATCTATTTCAAGTTGGTGAAATGCGTCTTTAATATCCAATTTATAAATACTTTTGCATTTTTCATTTTAGGTAGCAACTTGTCCATCGTCGGCAATGGGTGATTTACACAATGTCGTACAATGGCTCCATTTTCTTTCAGCACCGGCACTACAGGGGACCCCCATTTAGAATAACCCACTACCGGCTCTATAATATCCCTATGTTTAAGTTCTTCTTCCTGTCGAAACGACCTTTCTTTTGTTCATGTCTATATTATTATAATATTTGAACTTTCCGCTTCAACATCTGTTTCGTTTGGGAGTATTGTCTGAAATGCCCCCATAAGACCACACCTTAGGCATTCTTTATTCCTTTTCCATTTCCAGCAAGTCTAAGTTTACTAACATTTACCGAATCCATGTAGAAAATTCTTTAATTTATCAAAGTTCCTTTTAAATTTACTATCCATCCTGTTTACTTCTTGATTCTCATTTGATTTCAGTTGGTTTTTAAACTCGTCTAATTGTTAATTAACAACTTCAAGAGTATTTGCTTCGGTGATTAATTGCTCTAATGTAATTTCATCCCCAAAATCGTTTTTCTCAGTTCGGGTAGAAAACATTTTTCGTTATTTGGTCGATAATGTTTTCATCTCTGTCGGCAAACTAATATTTATCAGCTTGTTTTCTCAGTCTCACTTAAATTTTTTATTTTTTTTTCGTCAGGTTCTTGTTTAAGGAGCCTGAATATATGTCTCTCGTATACTTTGCTCTGTTTTGGTGCAAAGTAGGCATCAAGTTTAGATATTGCTACTTCAAACACGTCTTTGCCTTCAGTTGGTTCGACATTAGCTCCAGGAATGTTGTAAAACACTTCCTGTAAGTCTAGCCTACCGAAATGTAGAAGGGAGGCCCTTTGCTTTACGTCTTTGTCAATGTTAGATGCTTCGAGGTAAATGAATAGTGCTCGTTTCCATCGGCCCCATCGTGCACCCATTGAGGTAGATTTACCGTTACAGTCGAACTTTTCCAGTGAAAGGATTGACATCTTTGGGGAAACCAGGAATTATCAATTTAATGATTCAGATATCTATGTATCTGCAGTTAGATTTGATCTCAGATGCTTTCATCTCGTATCAATTTAATGATCGGATTATATTTTTATCCGCATAAAGCTACTTAAGCCGTCCATACCAACAAACGTATAAATTTAATTATCACATTTTTAATCTGCTAAGTTAGTAGATTTTATTTTAGATGATCTTGTATCAATTTAATGATCGGATTATATTTTTATCCGCATAAAGCTACTTAAGCCGTCCGTACCAACAAACGTATAAATTTAATTATCAGATTTTGAATCTGCTAAGTTAGTACCTACTAACGTACAATAATAATTTTATTGTAAAGCTTTTATTTTATTTACTGGTATCAATTTAATGATCAGACTTTTAATCTGCTTTTATTTTTATTCACTGGTATCAATTTAATGATCAGACTTTTAATCTGCTTTTATTTTAATTTATTGGTATCAATTTAATGATCAGACTTTTAATCTGCTTTTATTTTTATTCACTGGTATCAATTTAATGATCAGACTTTTAGTCTGCTTTAATTTTTTATTTACTGGTATCAATTTAATGATCAGACTTTTAGTCTGCTTTAATTTTTTATTTGCTGGTATCAATTTAATGATCAGACTTTTAGTCTGCTTTTATTTTATTTACTGGTATCAATTTAACGATCAGACTTTTAGTCTGCTTTTATTTACTGGTATCAATTTAATGATCAGACTTTTAGTCTGCTTTTATTTACAGGTATCAATTTAATGATCAGACTTTTAGTCTGCTTTTATTTTATTTACTGGTATCAATTTAATGATCAGACTTTTAGTCTGCTTTTATTTACTGGTATCAATTTAATGATCAGACTTTTAGTCTGCTTTTATTTACTGGTATCAATTTAATGATCAGACTTTTAGTCTGCTTTTATTTTATTTACTGGTATCAATTTAATGATCAGACTTTTAGTCTGCTTTTATTTACTGGTATCAATTTAATGATCAGACTTTTAATCTGCTTTTACTTACTGGTATCAATTTAATGATCAGACTTTTAGTCTGTTTTTATTTTATTTACTGGTATCAATTTAATGATCAGACTTTTAGTCTGCTTTTATTTACTGGTATCAATTTAATGATCAGACTTTTAGTCTGCTTTTATTTACTGGTATCAATTTAATGATCAGACTTTTAGTCTGCTTTTATTTTATTTACTGGTATCAATTTAATGATCAGACTTTTAGTCTGCTTTTATTTACTGGTATCAATTTAATGATCAGACTTTTAGTCTGCTTTTATTTTATTTACTGGTATCAATTTAATGATCAGACTTTTAGTCTGCTTTTACTTACTGGTATCAATTTAATGATCAGACTTTTAGTCTGCTTTTATTTACTGGTATCAATTTAATGATCAGACTTTTAGTCTGCTTTTATTTACTGGTATCAATTTAATGATCAGACTTTTAGTCTGCTTTTATTTCTATTTACTGGCATCAATTTAATGATCAGACTTTTAGTCTGCTTTTATTTTTATTTACTGGCATCAATTTAATGATCAGACTTTTAGTGTGCTTTTATTTTTGATTACTGGCATCAATTTAATGATCAGTTGGGTTCCAACTGCTTTGAGTAGATACTCCCTTTTGTTTTACAGTATTAATCACAACCACATAGTTTTAATTAATTTAGTGAACCAGATCCAATTAAGGGTCTTTGTTAAATCTGCGTTAGTTAGGTAGACAGGTACCTACAGATTTAACGGTCAACGGTTGTAAATAAACCTTGCTATTATTTTTATTATTATTATTTTATTTTTTTTAGACAAATAGAAACATCACTAAACACAAGCATAATATTAGTATATATAAATTACTGGTCACATTGTTTGCCCGCTATGGACTCCTAAACTACCGAACCGATATCAATCAAATTTGCACACCGTGTGCAGTTTGATCTTACTTAAAAGATAGGATACATCTCAATTTATACCCGCAATATTATTTTATTGCAAAATATTTGTTTCTTATTTAATAGTCACCATTCTAACAGATGGCGCTGTGTTAAAAGTACCAACGTTTCATATAATTCTATCAACGTTTCTACAATTTAATGGCATAAGCACCATAAAGCATGGTGGTCCCCATGATTGGTGTTCTCGTACCGTTTCCCTTGAATAGTTTACTACTTTGTAATATAACAAAAACCTTAGCCACAGCAACGCTTGGCCGGTCTACTAGTACAATATATTTCTATCACTATGTAGGTAGGTGCTACAAAGCAATCGTACATTCAATGTAGGTGCCCGTAGTTTAGATTAGCTGAACCTATAGGTAATTATTTGTTTATATCCTTAGCTCAGTAATTGCAGAGGTTTGTTGCTTACTGTTTAAATGTAGGTACGACAATATTAAATATTGTAATACAAATTCATATTTCCCGTCAGCAATAAAATTATCTACATTCGTTCAGAAGTCAAGAAGCAACTGTTTCTGCTATTAATAGCTAATGATTAAAACAACCGGGTCATAGTAAATTATAGGCAAAGGACTCTGGGAATGACGTCACTTGTTTACTGCACCGTATCTTTCCCTTTTGTTTTTGTTTTACTAATGTGTACTCACTTTTTTCCTCGTCGCCACATGTAATGTCCTGCTTCTTGGAGTGATTTACGGCTCACCAACACCACAACACTTGTACAAACATTCTACACACAACCGCTCCGTTCGGATGTCGGATTACGACTGACTGTCTGACAAATGACGTGGGCGCATGAGACAACCAAGCAACACTTTATTTAGTCAATACACTACAATTATATTTTTGGTCAATCAAGATTACCATTTGAATACCTGGATGTGCAAATATTAGATTCATAAGATCATATGTACCAGCGCCACTCACATTGTGGCCCTGAAAACAAGTGCTTATCGCATTATTTTTGTACTGTATTTTAACGGTACTTTTTTATTATTATTGATTTAAATAATTACTGTCGGTAATTTATTACACGACTATGTTACGAATGCTTAACTTTAGATACTAGGCGGGCGTAATCATTGAATTTAATTGTTTTAATATGTTTAGGTCTAACAGTCCCTAAACCTAGTCTTACAAAACGACGAAGATTACGACTTGTAATTGCAACGAGTGGAGTTAATAATGTTTATTTCATTACTTTTTTCTTCTATGTAACTGTGACTTAATTTATTTTAAGGACACAACGGGCAAAAGTTTACGTAAGAAAGAAAGAAAAACTTTATAACACATAAAAAAATGATGTTTAGTTAAAAGAAAAAGTGCACTAAGATTCTTTGTGTCGTGGGCTAGCTGCCCACGACACAAAGAATCATAGTAATCTTTTAAGTTACTTGACGTATATCTCCATAGCACTTATATTATAGTTTTATAATAAGACTACTGTTGCACAAGAAGAATACTTTCCGACTGCATAGGGCTGGTTGAGAAAATGTTGTTTAAGATTGTTAGTGAATGTAAAAAGAAAATAACTCTTCGTTTGACAGTCAATGGAAACTATTAAGTTAAACTAATGAAAGATTTGTATTTGTTCGTATGTACTATTATTTAAAAATTGTCAATTCCATATTTGAATGTGGAATACAAATATTTTATAAGCACTTAAGAGTTTACGAATTTATTGCAGTCACATTTCGATTCTGAAAATAGAGTAGATAAAATGAATTTTTAATCTGAATATACCAGTAAAAAAGTTCTTTCCATTTCCTGTCGATAATTGGTAGATTGTCTTTTTGTATTACTTCCGGAACAGATGAATCAAAGTCCCAATTAAAATAACTAAAAAGGATCAGACACGAACGACTTGAATGTTATTTTTGTCTTTTTTTCTCATACTATAAATAAATTGATATAGCACGTTAATATGATATATAAGATATATTGCCTATATGATATTTGCATAAATTTTATGATATAACAAATATTTAGGCCGATAAGAGTCGTAAAACATATGCTATTAAAACACGTTATGTGATGCACAGTTATGCACGATAGTATAAAATTATTATTATTATTTTTTTTTAATTTCTACTAATACTAGTATTATAAAAACTATTTACTTATTATTCCATTTACGCCGCGTCAGTTCTTCGTGACACATCAGAAGCAGTACTCTGTAACTTCACATAGCGATCCCGGCATTTTTATTCAATTTCGTTGTCCACTTATACAGCCTATCAACAACACAATACAACGTTACTATCGCTATTTCTAAGGCGCTCTAAGTCGCAGCCCTCTGCCGCCTGGTCGCGTTCACGAACATCAATGCACAGCGCCAGTCCTTACATTCTAAAAGTATTGTTTGTAGGTTAAGAAGATATTATGTCTTTTAACAGTGTGTTTTTTTATTGTGTGCCTAACCCATCCAAAAGAGATTCTACTACTTCTAATAGCGACAGTGATATCGATTCCAACGTAATTGTATGCAAGTTGGGTTTAGTTCTCTCAATATCCGTAGCACTGATGTCGCAACCTTGCAGTCGATAAAAACTCTAACAATGACGTCTCGCTATCGCTTTTGGGAGTTGCAGAGTACGAGGAAATGGCGCGTTCCGTGTGGTTATCAACACCATCTTTATAAGCCTTAACACGCGACACGCGTCTTAATATTACGATTGAGGCACTCACAACGAACGTTATGTTTACATTCACCACCCATCTATAAATCGCTGTATTTTTGAGCCTAATCTCTACACGACACGATATCCTGTTACGTATTCACGTTTGAATTAAATTCAAATCCGAGATTGATGCTCAGATGGTACTAGCCTAAATAAGTAATCCCTGAACACAATCTGAATAGATGATTTCAGCTCACTGTTTGCATTTACATTTTTCTCGTATACATTTCAATGATGCGGATTGAAATAAAAATCGCACCGAAATTCCAATGTGTCACGCTTTCCGCTTGTAAAAAGAAATCCAATCAAATTCAATTCGATTGTGAACTGACACACTTAGCTAAAGCGATTCAATGATTTTTTCACTAAGTAATGATAATCTTGAGTTTTGAAACTATTTACAGATCATACAAGTCTTAGGAAATTTAAGGGCTGCTGTTATATTTGATGTAACGGATCATTCGCGTGTAGTATAAAACACCTAATCCTCGCTGTAGAATTATATTCTCGTATGTCCAGAGAAAGAAACATTACGGGAAACGAAATAATGTTTTATTTCGTCAATGTTCGTTAAAATATGTGTTTCTGTCCATAGTTTTAGATGGTGACTTTTTTATTAATAACATAAATAAGTCCTTACTTCATGATTACCAGTTAAACGACATAAGAGTCTAAGAATAAAAAATAAATGGTTTTTTGACATACATTCATAACATAAAGTTATTTTGTTCCGTTCGAGTGCTTGGACACTACAGATAGATCTGCTATTGAGTTGTTAAATTAAATACCAACCTTAAAAAAAGTTATTATTGTGAACAAGGAAGAATTATACGCATCAGAAATGCGTTGTTATTTCAAAACTATTTAATAGATTTGACTCTGATCCATATTCTAATTGATATCTCAAGACATAGTTTTGGCTTGAGCGCTGTCAAATATCTCAAACTTCATACAGAAAAAATAGTTTGAAAGCACTTGAAAGTAGATGTAAGGTTGATTGACGTTCTATATTAATTGCCTTAAACTTCCTATACCCAACGTATACGGTTTAATAATTTCGACTCATAACATGTTACCGAGATATCTACGGACAAAATATATACACTTAATATTATTCAACACATAAAATATCACATTTAGTATGTGTCTCCTTTTTAGAAAAGCTTTATAACTAAAATACCCTGTAATAGAGCTGCATTATTTCAGAGTTCATTTTATTGATCATTTCGAGGTTGATAAAATTATATAAATAAAATCAGTCAATTCCAACGATATTTTCCTTCTCTGTTCGGGCAAATGTTAAATGCGGACATAGAAAGAAAGTCCAGTGGTGCACAGCCGGGGTCGAACCTACGATCTCAGGGATGAGAGGCGCTTTAGCCACAAGGCCAACACTGCTCTTCTACTTCAACTTGTTAAACTACATAAAACCATTTATCCAGGAAATCATAAGTATATAAACCATATAAGTAATAATACCCTTTGATATTTTCTAAAACACCTTATTTTTAAATATATAATTTAATTTTCTGAAATTTTGTAAATTTGCTGGTAGTAGGATATATTTCACGCTGTCCCGCCCACGACTTCTCTTGGTTTTGTCATAGCAAGCCAGTTTATCTTCCGGCTTTTATATTTTCTACGAAATTTCTATAAGAGTAAATTTACTTTAAAAGATGTCTCAAGATTTTACAGAAAATATACTTGTTCAACTTTGGCATTAAATAAATTATTCCTTTGAAACCTTTTTAAACAACGTAGCACTTCAATAGCAATTTTTAAATAGCATTACATCATACTAGTCATAAATAATGCATGACACATACATGACTCATTAATGTACATAAAATAATATGTTGAAACATTATTTTTTACAAATATTATAGTTAATATTTGTAAAAAGTAAGAAGTTATTTATTATTAAGAACTATCTTAATTATATATAACTTCATAATATTGTATATTCACTAGCGCAACCGAAAGACGTTGTCCAGTAGACACGTCATAAATACTAAAAATTCTGTTTAAAAAATAATAATTCATTGTAAATCAAAACTATTTTTAAATTCACTTAAACACACAAAGTATCTCATCAAATTCATCCGTTTAGGAGGAGATTAATAACACATGTACAATGTACATGTATATAAAGATATTAAATGATTTACATGACATATTTTGTGGTTAAAAGATAAAAATATGATTATTCTAAAATTTCACGAAAAAGTTTACTACAGTGTGGATTTACAGATATAAATAAACTAAATTATATCTATTTTCTTTTATTGACATAACCTTTACACATTTAAAGAAAAACTTTTTAACCGGATTGAAGTTATGTTTTTTTTTTCAATTAATTTACATAATTTTAAATTTAACTGACGCTTCGCCTGCTGTACAGCGTCACCGTGACCACAAATTTAAATACACATTTCACAGTCCACTGGCTCGCATCTACTTCTGACAAGTAAGTCTTAATTTCCCACCGAACACAAAACGTTATAACAAATAAAATTACACTATAAATTAATTAATTCAAGAAATAAAATAAATGTCAAGGAATACATTAAAGTGCGGAAAGATGTTCATTCTCCCTCAAATAATATTTTCCCGCTAATGCGTTGTGCAAGTTCGTGGGTACGTCCTCGATTCTGTCGTAGCGAGGCCGAGTAGCGATAATTTTCTGAAAATGGCTGCCTTGTCGACAGCAGACTGCCACGGCTGAAATAATAACTACATTATGATTTTAGACGCCCAACGCTTAGTGTTTGAAGGTGCTAGAAAGCATGGCTTTGTGTGAAATGTGTGCTTCTGTCACCTTAGTCCATTAATTTGTCCTTTTTGGTAGGTTCAATGTGGTCTCATTTTCGTGTGATTTATCAGCAACTTTATAGGAAGTAGCTAATATGCATTGGGCGTTTTAAAACCTAGGGTTGTCTTAAGTGAAATGATTAGGGTACGATTTTTAAGCAATAAATCAAATATTACTAGCGCTACAACCTTTTAGGTCTGGGCCTCAGATTTCTCTATCTGTTTCATGATCATTGTCCATCTGTGATCAGGCTTCTGTGCCTGACACACGCCACATACAATATATAACATATACATCTTTTTAAAGTAAAGTCAAGAATCACAAAAATTACAAATTCTACAAATTGTAGGTACACTTCTTTTCTTTAATTAAATTTAATTTAATCACTACGGTTCTTTAATTAAAAATTACATTTTTATGTGTCATCTGTCAACAATCAAATATGTTGTATGGGAGTGTGTGCGTTTTTATAATTTTATAAAAACCTATCAATACATACGAAAAAAGCAAGCGCCAAAGAAAGCTTTTGTTGCCGAATTTTTAATAATATTAAGTTAATTTGATCCTCACGTAATTGCCATTGTTAGGCAATAAATATTTATAACTTCGAATACAAAGCATTGCAACTATTATTATTTAAACTTTCATTAGCATCAAAAAGGAATAATATTTTAAATTTTTTCCAGCAACCATTTTTATGTTTAGTTTCGTTTCAGACATTGATTAAAAATAGCACTGAGTTTTTTGTTGCACTTAATTAAAAATGGTTCATGTTATTAAGTTTCAAAGTCGTTTAACGTATAAATTAGATTTCGTACAAATATGCAAATCAAAGGGTCGTTATTGGCATATATTTTACGGCTTTACGAACCTCTCACATCGACGTTGCCAGAGTAACAAAGAAATTAATTTGCCCCGTCTCGGCTTTCAGAAGTAATTATTTGAAAACAGATTGCGCCTGTCACAAAGCGCTACGCTGTCTACGCCAAAGATTTGTTGCACTTTCAACAGATTTAAAAGTATACTTTTACTGGATTTAGAAACGTAATAAACGCCCGTTGGATAAGTTCATGTACTAAGACCAAATACAATACGACCAATTATTGTATTATACATACACATGTAATTGGAATTCCAAAATATAAATAAAAATTAAATATATTACTTTATATTTTTGTTTAATTAGATTTAACATTAAAACTACTTCTAAACTCTTCTTCAACTTATCTTCCTATTGTTTTAATGTTCTGCTAAAGGGGCTCCCTAGTAGGTATAGGGACTAGCGTCCAATGTTATCACATATTTCGTAATAAATAAATGTTATTATTATAATTACTAATTTCTCGAGAAATCGTGGGCAATGTAAATGAAAGTGATATGTGTATATAGTACTAGATCTCGGAGATGATTTTCCGACTTTCCGCTAAGACGCCAGAGCCCAGATTATCCGCACGCTGGAAGAAAATTAAAAGTGCCTGGAAATTGGACTCTTACGTTATATCAAGGATTATTTTCAACGAGCGAATGTACTAAGTCTAAACATATGAAGTCGGGAATTACGTAATTATCATATCGCTTTTCATCTCCGTTATATTAATTTTGTAAGCTAATAAAGTTGTTTCGAGACAGTCTTGAACAATGATCGTTGACACATACATATACGTTTCTGTATATAAAATTGTTAACAATAATAATAGTCTTTATTCATTTTTCTTACAAAAACATAGTACATAAACAAGTGACAGTTATTTATGCTATTATAAATCAATAATTGTCTTTCTTCTATTTAGACAAAATGCTAGTTTGTGTGAGACTAACGCTTGCTAAAGGTAAGAGTACCTGTGTTACAGGTCATCAGGCCTCCACCACTTCGGAAGGTCTTAAAAAGAAGAGAAAAATCTAGTGAGAATAAACAATAATTATTATGTAGGCTGCAACGTTACCAAAAAAATATTTATAAGGAAACCACTTGGGGTATGTGTGTGTGTATGTGTGTGGGTGTGTGTCTGAGTGTTAGTGTGTGTACGTGAGTGTGTGTCTGTGTATGAATTATTACTTAATTGTTAATCTAATAAACCTAAAACTATTCCACTATAAATAATTGTTACCTAACATTAAACATAAAATTTAGTATCAACTTTATACTCAACTATTTAATTATAGTTAGCATTTTTTCTGTATCCTCATTGGTAAAGCAGTATCTTAGAAAAATCTTCGACTCTAGACTCTTTTGAACTAGTTTTTGATTTTTGGTCACTTAGAGTTGGGACTTAAGCGTGACTTCTCTCTATCAACAGACATATAAAAGCCTTGCAACCTTTTAGGTCTGGGCCTCAGATTTCTGTTTTTGTTTCGTGATCATTTGTTTTTTAAAATAGGCAAGTAGGTGAGCTTTTCTTTGCCTGACATGCCGTTGACTTTTTCGGTCTCAGGTGCGCCGGTCTTTACAATGTTTCCTTTATCGTACGAGCGAGTGTTAAATGCGTTCTTAGAAGAGCCATTAATGCACAGTTGGAGATTCAATCTACGACCTCAGGGATGTGAGTCGTATGCTGAAGTTTGTTTGTTAAGACATTATAGATAAAAAATCCTATAGATGTAGATAGATATATGTATTTATAAAAATAAACCAGTGGCGCTACAATTTCTTTAGGTCTGGGCCTCAGATGTCTGAATCTGTTTCATGATATTTTTTTAATCTAATAGGCAACTAGGTGATCAGCCTCCTGTGCCTATCACACCATTGACTTTTTAGGTCTAAAGCAAGCCGGTTTCCTCACAATGTTTTCCTTCACCGTTCGAGCGAATGTTAAATGCGCACATAGAAAGAAAGTCCATTGGTGCACAGCCGGGGATCGAACCTACGACTTCAGGTATGAAGCCACTAGGCCAACACTGCTCTCTATATGTATTTATACTACATTTATTACAGAACATTCATTTATTTTTTTAAATATTCCTCTATTTTGTTCATCAAAAGCAGGAAAAGTAGGAAACTTCCGACGGGAAACGGGAACGAAAGAATGTTGCGTCATATCACGCGTTGCTAAGCAATAAAGGTGACGTCACAAACAGTCATTTTCTCCACGATTGAAATTAAATATCGGCTTACTACATTGAAACATTTCATGAACAGAATATTGGATTTTTTTGCTATTATCTGAGACTACGTAATAATAGCATAAAAATCTTCCTATTTATAAAAGAATATAAAGTGAAAATTGTTTAAATAATATATTATTAAATACGTTTTTGGTCTTCGTCTGTACAGTAAGGTGGTCAGTACGATACTAAAACGAACCACGCTGAGTGTCAGCGCTGACGAACTACGCGCTGATTTATGAGCGCTGACGGTGAGCGTGAGACTAAATTCAGCCTAAATGTATTTTTTAATATGCACCCACAGATCATAGGTGCAAATTCTATAATTCAGCAACTAAATTAATAAATCACTATTAGAAATATTTTAGTAAAAGATTGTTCTTTACATGAACCTATGACTTAATTATTATATTCTTTTTGTAGAACAGGGGACAAACGATCAGGAGGCACAGCTGATCATAATTGTTACCGCCTATAGTCACTCTTCAGAGGTCTCAATACTCTCTAGCCCTCTAATTAGCCTTTCTATGTCACTATTAAAAAACAAAGTTTACAATAAAGTAAAACACTTAATAAATTACCATTATGCTGTTTACTTTGTTCATAACTCACATAAATTCACATTATATTGATGCAAAAATAAGCTCATACGAAATAGAAAAATAAATTTCTATTTTTATAAAGTTGTTCGTGCCAGGCGGTTTTTAAAGGACGATTTGTCTCGTACAATAGCTTACTTGAAGCAGCTGTCTTCACTCCACACTTCTTGCGATAAGACGAAATTTTGTTTGCTACTTTCCGCCAAAAGTGCCGTAATTTATACATGTTGCGATGCTTTTATAATAATTTTAAATGTATTTGATTATTTATAATTATTATTACGAGTATGTACAACTTATATCTATATATATCATTGGAAATATCAATCACTCAATCCGCTGGAGTAGCCACCCAAAGGGATCCTTGGACTCCAAAACTTGAGAAAACCACCTTTTCTGATAGTGCGTAATCGCTTTCCAAACTCGCGGAATTCCTTCTCTACAGATACTTTTCAGCGATATCTGGGAATATTCTAATACTTTTGTTTTTTTTTGAAGAAATCTATTAAGTGTGAGGGTGTGCAATTATTAATTACCGTCTAAAATTAATAGTAGCGCGTTTAAACAATTCAAAAGGTCATTAAAGATATATATCAGAATGAGAGTAGACTTAAATTGGGACGGATGATGGCGACGTGTATCTCGTTCGTATATACATTAAGTTTCTCATGTAAATAAAAAAAAAAGTAATGAGAAATAAAGTTCTATAAACATTTAAAAAAAATGGTGCGTGTACTTATGTACGCGCGTAAGAAGTTATACTTCATTGGCTTTCTTGATTTTTTTAAAATATTAAATAATTAATAATCAATATTAAGCGTTAATAATTTAACAATATTTAATATTTATTCAATTATTAATTAATATTAATAATAATTATTATTATATTATATTTTTAATTCAATTTAATAACTAAGTATGTTTCATAACCTTTTAACTAAGTATAAATAGGTCTTTGTGAAAAAGCATTGCTGAATTTCTTTGAAAAAATAATTAAAACTGCTTTATTTGTTTAAAAGGTACTACAAGGAGATTGTGTTATTCCCATCTCGCTCGCGCACGCTCGGCGCCCATACTGAATTTTGTGTCACGGTGCGCGCGCATCGTAAAATTTCACTCTCATAAATTTTTCCTAACGCGCCTAAAGAAGTATAACTTCGAAAAAAATATTCACAAACAACGAAAATGCCAACTGGTATTTTTTTTTTTTTAATTCCTTTATTTTACGAAATAATATAATACAATCATAATAGGTTATATTAGATAACCGCTGTGGTTTGTATTAATGTAACTATAGCAGTCTTGTTTAGGAGCGCGACAAATGCATAAAAAGCAGTTTTTTAATTTACTGTTTATATTGGTATCGTATTAACTTGTCAATTGTCAATTTAATGACATTGTTATTATTAGATTGACCATTCGTATACGTTACTTTCGTACAAAAACGACCATTGGGCTGGGTTTGCATGGCCGAGGGTTTCGAATCGCTTGCCTCGCTATATTCTATATTGTCAATCATTAATATTGTAATCATAGTATTATAGAACACTCCAAGATAATTGATACGTGCACGTCATGAAATCCATGTATTGTACGTGTATTTGGTTTGCTATTACTAACATATCAGTACATTATCTGACAATCGCGTTAATACAATAGTGTGTAACATGTTAGTGTGTTTTGTAAACCCATTTCTCTTGTACTTTTGGGTACATTAAATTTTAGATAAAGAAGCATAGAGAGTTTGTTGACTTATAGTAATTCCAATAAAAATTAAATAATCGTAAACGACATTGTACGTACATATATTTAATGGTCCGTTAGCTCTTAGTTAACTCGTCTACATCCCAATTCATGAATAGAAAGGAAAAAAATATTGCAAATTATAAAAAAGGATCTATAGTTACTACACTAGGATTCCCTGTGTCATGGTCAGATAGTCCCTTGCATTTGACATATTATTGGTTTTAGACTTCACTACTACATTCTTCATAATATTTAGAATTTTACAATCAAACTACTATTGCACAAAAAGAATACTCTCCATTTCAGCATAGGACAGGTTGAGAAGATTTTTCTTACGATTATTAGTGAATGTATAAAGATTGGAATCGATAGTGAAAATTAATCAGTGTTATTGCTCTGTTTTAACTAAAGTACTCAAACTCAAATCTTTATTGTCTCATGCCTTATGTACATACAATAATGAATAAGGACCTTGGCTAGGCACAGCAAAGTTGTGAGAGGGCATGCTTCATTATAGTTCATTATATTCTTATACATTCCTATTCTTATAAAATACATTATTTATTTGGTAAATTTACTTTGGTTTCACGTTGCGAAAAGGTATTTACTTAACATTATTTATAAACTTAACTTTTATAAATATATTAAAATCTATCAGTCAGTTTTTTTAATAGAACGGGCAGGAGGCTCATCTGACACTCTTAATGCCAGAGGCCTCGGGAGTGCGTTACCGGCCTTTTAAGAATTTGTGCGCTCTTTTCTTGAAGAACCTTAAGTCGAATTGGTTCGGAAATACTTCAGTGGGCAGCTGGTTCCACTTAGTGGTGGTGCGCGGCAAAAACTGCCTTGAAAAAACGCTCAGTTATGGAACGGCGGACGTCGAGGTGATACGGGTGGAATTTCGTATTCTGCCTCGACGTCCGATGATGAAACTCAGCTGCAGGTATTAATCCGAACAACTCCTCTGAACACTCTCCATGGTAAATGCGGTAGAAGATGCAGAGTGACCCCACATCTCTACGCAACGCCAAAGGATCAAGCCGCTCGGAGAGGGATTGGTCGTCGACGATTCGAACCGCGTTGTATACGGTCAAGTGGAAGGAGCTGGTACTGGGGAGCCCCCGCCCAGAGGTGAGTACTCTATGTGGGGCCGAATTTGGGCTTTATATAGTTGTATGCGGTGGCCCGGAGTGAAGTACTATCTCGCCTTGCTGAGCACACCAAGCTTTTTGGAGGCTAATTTAGCCTTTCCCTCCAAGTGTCCACGAAATTGAACGTTGTTCGGTATGTCAGCACCAAGTATTCCAATGCTGGCTGTGGTTTTCAGAAGAGTGTTTTCGAAAAGAGGAGTAGCGACAAAGGGTGTTTTTGAGCGGAAAACGCGCAAACTTGTGTCTTCTTGGGGTTAAGATCAGATACTCTGTAACAGTGTAATAACATTTCTTATATAATAATTTCTTTAGAAATCTATCTCTTTCTCTTTCCCTTAAATAGTTTTTAATGCTGTGATTAAAAGAGACAAATCAATCCATTCGTAAAGCCGTATTCTGATTTAGTTATGAAACTTCTACTTCTACTAATATAATCAAGCATAATGTCCGTCTCACAATCGAAAAAAAATGAAGATCGTATAATTCTTAATTCAAGCTGCAACCTACTTGGCTTCAAGATGCTAACTAGGGTGGAAAGCGTTATAAATTTATGTGCCTACCTGAGTAAGCGCGTATCTTACACGGTGTAATTCATGCGAAATTTACGAAGTTACCACATTACGTCATACAATATTTACGACAACACTATGCTCCACGTCTTATCGAGATGATGCATATCCGACGTTTGTCGTCTAAATATACCTGCAATATGTATATGAACTTCTGTGAACCTAGTTAAACCATCTGTTCAAATTTATGCAAAAGAATTGGTTTTCGACCGCGTTTAGATTAATGCTAATTAATTATATGGTATAAAATGCTGATGAGGCTGCGGCTATACTCTTGGGGCTAACTCCGACGATTAAGACGAAATATATGCCAAGGAAAAGTTGTAGTCATACCATTAAGTAACATTTTATTACGTAATAATTAAAATCCAGTGGCGCTAAAACCATATATGGCCTAAGAATGCAATCGTATCTTTGATAATTATTTTTTATATTGTAATCATGAAGTCTGATATGTCGTCGATTTTTGAGTTTAACACGCGCCAGTTTCTTCACACCTTCGCGGTAGTATAATAATAATAGCCTTTTAATTCAGATAATAAAAAATTAATCGCGACAGTAGCAAGTGTTAGCATAGAAAGAACAATCCATTTGTTTAGACGTGATTCAACGAAACACTCCTTACTAAATTATTTTATTTAATACTCGCCTGTTGCTTTTAGAATCGAAAATACTTCCGAACTCAGTCTCAAATGGTAATATGCAAGCGTATTGTAGGGGTTTATGTATACAACACATTTTGTATTGCGACAGTATGTAGCGTTCAATTGATAGCGCCGGTCGTTCTTCCATATTATTAAATATTAGCTACTAATAATATTTAATTTCCTACACACACTTAATAAATGAGGCTTAGCCGCAAGTATCTAACGCCTTCGCAAACTCTCTTGTGCCTCTTGCGTCGAACTTCGAACACCTATCGTTTCGAGCTCCTTGTAAACTCCATCCCACCAACGCAGCCTCGGTCAACCCAGTTTTCTCTCTCTCTAAAGAAGAGAAGAGAGGAAGCTATCTTCTTTCTTTTTCTCTTCTGTCCTCCACCTTTCGGTGCATGTGTCCCAATCACTTGAGCCTGATGCATTTTTTTATGTTTTAAATGTTTATTTTTAAGTCCTCCTGGCACCAAGATCAGACCCTCCAATGTAGTTAAACTGAATCTATTATTAAATTTATGAATGTGAAATATATATATATATATCGTATAATTATAAAAACCTTTTAAGTGCCATGAACTTAACAAAGTTCATTATTATAAAATAGTTTACCGTAACCCCTCCCTGTAAAAATAACAACAATTTTATAAAGTATTTGTAAAAAATAGTCGCCACGCAAAAAATAAAGCTCGCTTGATTTACAGTCATCCTTAGTAACCGGAACAAGCGATCCTCAAATTAAGATTTACCCAGTACATTAATTTTGCCTTTTTACATGAAAAGTGTAATATTTTGCACCCTCTTGAGTCGAGTCACTCATTTAACTTAGACGTTATAAGAATTTTAATGTCAGAGCCCATTTTGTAAATCGATTTGTTTATAGGACAATTAAACGTTTCCCTTTTTTTCAAAACGATTTAAAAGATTTTTACAGTTAATAAAAATTACAGCTAAACGGAGTAAAATATTATTAAAATAAAATTTATATTCATTACAAGTCATGTATGCTTTACAGATTATAACAACATTGTACGCGTAAACGCGACGTAATTCGTAGAATGAGAACAAGAAAAGTTCTAATATTAAATTTAGATTGAAAGCTTTTTTTTTGGTCTGCAATATATTGTTAGATAAAGAGTTTCATAATTTTAGGGAAATAAATCTAAATATCTAATCTAATCTAATCTAAATTACTTTATTTAGAAAAATTAAACCAATTTCAAATACCTGTCAACACACCTATACAGGTCTCGAAATTCGTGGATATGAAAAACTACTCAACTGATTTTGATAAATGTTTCTTAAGTTGGCATATACCTAACTGATTCCAATATCAACTATTACTTGCCGAAAAATTTATAAAGAAATCAGAAAACTAAGCCCTGAAAAAGACCATGATACTCAAATATTACAAGAGGTCAAACTAATCTATACTAATATTACTATAAAGAGGAAAGATGTGTATGTAAGTTTTTCTTTATTTTTTTTTATAGAACGGGGGGCAAACGGGCAGGAGGCTCACCTGATGTTAAGTGATACCGCCGCCCATGGACACTCTCAATGCCGGAGGGCTCGCGAGTGCGTTGCCGGCCTTTTAAGAATAGGTACGCTCTTTTCTTGAAGGACCCTAAGTCGAATTGGTTCGGAAATACTTCAGTGGGCAGCTGGTTCCACATAGTGGTGGTGCGCGGCAAAAGCTGCCTTGAAAAACGCTCAGTTGTGGAACGGCGGACGTCGAAGTATTAGTATGTTTATAACGAATTTGCTCAAAAAGTACTGGACCGATTTTAAAAATTATTTTACCATCACTGATTAATATAAGCTGTTTTAATTGCAAGGAAAGAATAAGGATCACTACTAAAACTAAAAAAATGTTACCAAAGGTGTAAAAAATGCCTATACAATATATTTCATCGCATGCGCTGCAAAACTATTGATGATAGAACAAAAAACTGTTCCACAATATCAAAGAACAAATCTACAATTTTTTTTAAAACATACATATTGATTCGAGCGAAGCCGGGATGGGCCGCTAGTATTTTATAAAGATTTAACCGAATTAATTCAAAATGAAACTAACTTATAAATCATATTAACAATACAAGTATAACGTTAAGCACATTCTAACCTTTTCAATATGAGTAATAGGCGCACGTCAGGACCGACTTGGAAGTAGAAAAAAATACGTAGCAGCTGTTCCAGTGAAAAATAACACGTCATTAATCATAGGGATGAAAGAAACGGCTTTCAGGACAAATATCTACATCAGAATGCTGGGCCATGCATTTACACGGCCGTTGGCATGCGAACCGAAATTGCTCGATAACTGCCATAGTTATTGTACGTTCGTGGTACATCAAGTTTTAGTACATTATTCAGTACTAGACTGAGGAAATAATCACTTATTCGTGTACTCTGTACGCGTTTTAAAGTCAAAAATCGAATGTCACAAATTTTTTAGTGACAAGACATGGCACTGTTAATGTCAGAGGGCTAGCCAGTGCGTTGCCGGCCTTTTAAGAATTAGTGCGTTCTTTTCTTGAAGGATTTGACACCTCGTTTTTACAATTACTGCCACTTTTCTTAGAAACTCTCCGTGAAGATTTTTCATGTTTTTTTCATGAAATGCTCATTTTAAGAAACAAAGATGTACAATGCGAGTAAGATATGTTTTAAATATTATCTTATGCGTATGTATATTTAAAAAACATCATCACAAACACGAAGAAATTGTGGTTAGAGACAAATCAAGGTGTATGTAATATCCGCGTTTATATCCGTTTAAAGAACAAAGATCTTTAGTTTGTATAGGTTTTCTTTTTTAAAAATTAGACATTTCTCCAAAAATAATTAATTATATATAACGATCTGTCATAACATGTGTGATTCTATCAAAACCTCTAGTTGGTTCGGTTTTTAAATCACCAACCATATGATAAGCAACTTTACATAAAAACACATTTTAAGGGTAATTTAAAAGGGTCGTTTAACCTTTCTTCATTTTTATTCCTTACCCTATATTATCATTTAAATGAAAATGAAGTTCAACTGAATGGGACTGATTAAATTATATCAAAACGTAAGTATTAAGTACCCTTGTCGTATAAATGAGAAAAGGGTCTCTATTTACATGACGTATTATTAATTAGCATTAACGCTTGCCCATCTTGATAATAAAAGTAATTTATTTCTTCACATATTATAAAATATCCTAGGCCGCGTTCCTACGTCTATATGAACATTTGTTGGTAAGTTTTCGGGCTTACTTTTCTGTTAAAGTGCGCACTCGCTCGTGCGAAGGAAAACAATGTGAGGAAACACACCAGCCCTTGACCAAAAAAGTCGACAACGTGGTCAGTAACAGAAGTCTGACCTATTTGCCATTTAGAAAAACAAATGATAGGTTTAAAGAAAAAAGCTTTTACCGGATTAAAGTTATGTATTATTATAAATTTACAATTATTTGACATAATTTTATTCATTTTATTATTTTATTTTTTTTACAATTTTATTTATTTTCAGAGCCATTGTTGCCAAAAACCTCCATCTTTTAGTCGATACCAACTCCGGGGAAATAAATACAGATAATGCAACTTTCTCTGCAGCTGTGATACTTTTTGACATTCAACATCTTTTGTCTTCAGTCAGTAAAAGCTTTTTTCTTTAAATGTGTAAAGGTTATGTTAATCAAAGACAATACTAAATGATAGGTTCCACCACCATGATAGGTTGCCACTCGTTTGTTTATTTGTTTGGCCCGTAAGGAAGGTTACGGGCTATACATTTTTTGCTTTTGTGTAAATTAGAAAGATATAACGATCATTGGAAGTGTCAGAAAATGTCAAGGTATCTGGTACCCCTGTGCAAAGCCAGAGCGGATTTGTAAAAATATAAAAGTTTTCGACAGCAGTCTTCATATCGAAACCGCAGCGACCTAAAAAATAGAATATCTTTATAAGCTTAATTTTAATCTACTTATTGATATTAAAAAAAATGATAAAGTCAGCCTTGTCATGGACAGAAATCGTGCTTCGAAAGCACGTTCCTAGTTGTTCAACATTCTACTACGTAAAATACCTTTGTTTGCAGCTTCTGGATAACATCGTTATGAAACCTATAGGGAAAGACTACAAGTCGAGACGAACTGTGTTTAGACCTCAAAATTAATGATGCAGAGATATAACGTATATCTATTAGGAGATAGTGGTGCTATTTCTTATTATATATAATATATATAAAGTAACATGAAGTTGTGCATTATTATGAAGAGACAGGAAGTCCGGTTTGCGAGAGCACAACGGAACATGTAAAACTAAAGTTTCGCAAGTACATTGGTATTACGAATTCTCGACTGTAATTTTGTGAAATCAGCAGAGAAAACGCGATGCTTCCTGCTTAGAAATCTCGTCTAGCATTGAATTTACTGCTGTTTACCCAAATTGATAAAGTTAGAAGCTAACTGCAGCGCTTGGTATAAGCGAATTAGAATTCTGCATACCTGTTTTAAATACATATAAGTCTTCCAGTTAGCTCTGATTGTTCACGTGCTTTCAGACCTTAGCATATGAGGACTACGAAGTGTGTCAGAAAATTAATATGTAGAGGTAATAATATTTAAAATACTGTTTACGTGTCAAAAGGAAGAGACTGGCTGCCCACAACACAGGGAATCCTAGTGTGGGGGCCAGTGCACTTTATCTTGTATATTGTGCATAATAAAGTTTTTTCTTTCTTTCTTTCTTCAGGTAAATTACTCTTGTCTGAAACGCTGAATTATCAGGCTTAGAAGTTGTCCTTGCAAAATGAACAAGCAGGCATTATTAAATATATATATTAATTACATCTTAGTAACTAATCTAACATATAAATATAATGTTAAAACTCATAAATTGGGTACATAAAATCCTCGCAAAGTTACGGTCGTAGGATTGTAATTAGTAAACTTTTTGTTTGTCAGAAACAATGATTTACAAAAAAGGATTCATCGGGTTTTCAGATGAATCTGTCGGACACAGTTCATTATTTTCATAGCTGAGTGGATGCGATCCAAATTCATATCGCATATTGCGATCAATGTACATCCTAAAAATAGTACATAAATCTAGATTTTAATTGTCTACTGAGTTATTATTCAAACAAAGGTAGCAGAAATATTGTGATATTAAACTTTTAGGTTATTTTTTACAAAAATACACTTTATATCACAAATAGACTTCTACATAAATATTGTTATTATATTTAGAAGATTGGACTTTGAGAAATAATAACGATTTATAAATTCTTTATGCATATTAGAGTTACATGCTAAACAGTGAAAATGATATAATTATTAGATTTACGGTTCTGGGGATATGAGATTCACGCACGCAAATACTGCCTTTCTCAATAATTGGCATTTCCACTCTTTTCTCAATACATTGAAGATCCATCTCTCAAGCACCCAATCATCATATAGGCTACAAAATATATTTCAATTATACAAACGTTTACCCGACAATAACGAACACAAAAAGGAATTATCAACTTTGGTACAGCTGCTCGGACTTATGCACGACGCGAAATCTTTATGTAAATAGATTAAGAGTGTTCTAATAAGTACTGTATTGGACACTATTATTATATTTATATTGTGTAAAATTAAATTGCATATAATGTAAAAGATAACCTTAAACTTAAATATATTATTAAAAGGAGTCCCTTAGGTAAGGTACCAAAGATACAATTATATACTATATAATTTTATCTAATTTGGTTGTTGTATATTTAGTCGTAAATTAAAGTATTAATGCTACTGATATATTATATTTATTGCATATATAACTCATTAGCTACATTAATTAAAATTTCGAGTCTCAGCGATAAAATTTAGTAAATTAAAAGCACTTATGACTAAAAATATATCTAGGAAGGTTCTACGAACATATGAGATACGATGTATACAATATACATAGGTATACAAAACAAGGCGAAACATCTCACTCAGGCCGATGTTTAACATATAAATTGCTATCAATTTTTTAGATTTATATTCGCGGGGCTGCTCGGCAGAGATAAGCTTCGGGGCGACGCCACCGTGGTTTTATTGCATAAGTACAAGGTTCATATCCGTTCGAATGGTATCGAGCGCGATTACAGAAATAACCATTTTTATAACGAAAAAATTGATTAAACTCTACAGATTCAATTTCGTTTCGCGGTATTAAATCGAATTTTGCTGTTTGGAATATCAATTACGTAAAAAAATTATTAAGGTGTACATGGATATACTTCTTCTTCAAACTTCAAAGATTCGACTTAATTGAAAAATTACTTAGCAATACGCCTAGACACACATCTGGTTTATGAAGTTATTAAAAAAATTATAATAATTTGAATTGGAATAGAATTAATTCCATATATGTCTATACTCTAAGGATTAAACTCTAAGCTTTGAATGTGTACGAGGATATCTGTGCATTGGACATGTCGAAGTGTTTAACACAATTTCGATAACTATGTCGGAGCGACTGACTCGGGAGTTAACAGAACGTCATTAGTTCATCAGTATGGTACACTAGTTTGCTAACTGCGTTTATTACTACTAAGCCATATTCGAATATTGCCTTGCTCTTGTGGATATGATAATTTTGATATGAATTACATTAATGTGATGGCCATGATACATGTGATAATAATACATATGGGCCTTGGCCTCAGTAGAGTTCTTTTTTAATAGACAAAGAGATTATTGCCAGTTCTCCTCTTCCGTGCGTCCTTGATTTGAGAACTGGCACTAAATGTAGAATTAGAAGCATATGTATTTCTTTACTGACAAGTCATAAGTGTACAATGTACCTATATGATTAAATGATTTTTGAATTTGAGATTGTCTTTCTATGTCTGTGACATGTTGATTTTTGAATCAACAATTTCTTTTCCTTTGAGTAAAAACGTGCATTGGCGGCGTACACGCACTATATATATTAGTTCTTTGTATTTCAAACGGTTAACGTATTGAAATTGGTCCTTACTTATTACATATAAATGGGGCAGGTATTTATTATGAATTAAGGAAATCATAGCATAATTCTGTAAGTTGTAAGTTAGTGTGTAATCGAAACCTCGAAATGGTGCTTGAGGTGTTCATTGTCGTACATTTTTTAGACACCGTTTCGCTTAGTTTAACATTACATAGCATGCTAAAGATTATCAAAAATAATAAGATAGGCCCCACTTCAAATATGTTTACGTATATAAACTCGGATCCAATGATTAGTATTTTTACATAGTTTCAATTAAAATAATAATGTACCGCTTTCTATCAATGTTTAGACTACAAACAAAACGGCTTAAAACAATTCTATAAGGTTTATTTGGTTTTTAAAACTAATATTCAACAACTTTGATCACTTTTATATTTTTTTTAATACATGTGTCTTAAGTAAGAAGACCTCATGGAAAATAACGATCTAACCTAACTTTAAACTGATAAATAAATTTACTAATAATTTAACATAATAAAGGGTCCAATAACAATTATAGTCTCTATTAAATGGAAGACACTCTGTTCTTGAGTTTTCTTTTGTTTACTTACCACTGTTAAGCAGTTAGTGTTAGTGCACGTTAGTCGTGCACTAACACTAATTCTCTTGTTCAAATGGTTTTATCATATTCAGTCTTCTCAATAGGCTTGTGGTGTCGAGGAGTTGAATAGCCTCGAGAATCACGTGATGGCGGAGCCTAGGTTCGTGGGCGTGGTTCTGTTTTATTATTGTGGCGACGTCATTTTCGTAAATATAGACAAAAAATCTTTAATAAATTAAAAGGATTTCCCAATAGAGTGTCGGGCGAAATATGAAAATGAATTTCAGTAGCGCAAATTCTCAATATCGGAGTTTTATTTAATTATATCGTAAAGGTAGCGTGTGCTTACAAGTGGTAAGAATGAGATTGATGACGCGCTTATCGTGATGAATACATCGTTGCAGTGGGTCATTCATCTTATTTATTACTTTCATTCGAGTTCTATAAGAGGCAATTAGTTTTAACAAGATAAGTTCCATTCAGGGAACGTAATAAATTGTATATTAATAATTGTTTGTTTGAATGAGTTTGTTTATAATAACTGGTTATATGAAAATTGAAATAAAGGTAGGCTTTATAACTAAACGTTTCAGTTGATATATTTTATATATATATGTGAAGGTTGGTCACAAATAATAAAGAAACAGATAATAACGTATTTGATAGTATATTTTTATTTTCCCTGTTATAAATGGAAAATTTTGTATTTACATAACTTTAATATATTTATATATTCTTGAGGTTTTTTATTTTTGTTTTGGTTTTTTATATTTTCAATTACTGAAATTATAATTCTCTTTTGTAAAATTATATTTACATGGGTTATATTATAGCTATTTTGTGGATACTAACAACAAAATATTCCAAGAAATGCTCGTCTTAAAAATATTCTGAATTCAAAAAAATATAATTCGAAGCATTTTATCAAGCACCCTGGACGAGAAAATGCATTTCCCGATAGAAATTTACATATTTCCAGGTTCAAAAATGTCAACATCAACGTGGGACCATCAATCATAATCGTTCAAAAGAAAGACGTGGAACTCCGACTAACTGTTTTTGGCATTTCTTTGTTTCTTCGCATTTTCAATGAATTTATTTGAAATGTAGCATGTCATATTCTGTTGTATTTTATTTATGGGCGGATGCCCTTCATTATTAGAATCAGCCATATCTTAATAATTTTAATGTTGGTCACCAAACTCAAAATCTATTAACTATTAATTAGGAAATCTCTTAAGCAAGCACTTTCAATTAGTTTTGTAACAAAAAGACACCAGATTAAAAGCGATTCGTCGCAGACGTGGTGCGCTCGCCGTTGACGTTCGAAAAACTCCAAACGATTCAACATGGCCGCGCTGACCATCGATACGACGCTCCGCCAGACTTGACAACTGTCAAATCTCGTTCCAATATTTGCAGTATTTCTTAACATGGCGCTAGGAATGCGCCGTCATATTTGTATTTAAAAAGCTATCGGTGACTGTTATTTTTATAATTATGTTAGAAAAACTACTACTTTCAATGTTGTTGAAAAAACTACTACGTTGAAGTGGCTTCGGATGCGACTCTCATCCCAAAGATTCGATTTGCACTTTCTATGTGCGCATTTAACACTCGCTTGTACGGTGAAATTCTTAGAAATAAAAAGTCGACGCTTGTGTCAGCTACAGAAAGCTATCTACTTGCCTATAGAAAAAAACTTTATAAACAAACAAAAATTGCATGATAAATAAATTTCTACGATGAAGTCCCGCATCCCGTAACATATATTGTTCCGATTCTCATTTGTTATACCAATTGGTCGTTTAGCTAAGCTTTCTATGTCTGAAACAATAATTGAACAAAAACAATTGTTTCACCATAAACATCTTGTTCATATCATACATAAGTATATAGGCACAATATAAATAATAGAAACAAAGTGCTTACATCTTGTAATAAAGACTTGACGATTAAATAGTAGCGGAGAGTTTTTCAGTGTGAGTTACATGAATAAATTTTGTTTGATTTGATTGATTAACCTGATCGAAGAAGGCAGTATGGTCACAACATTGTAAAAAATAGTATCTGAGTGCATTGAACGATGTTTTATTTTTATGCCCTCGTTTTTGTGATACAGGTCATAAAAGGTCCTGGCGGAATAAAGTTTAGTAACTCAGAGTGGCGGAAAAGTAACACAATTTACAATGTTACGAAGATAAATCCGTTCGAGTAATATTATTCAGGGCGCGTCCTCTAGCGGTCAGTGTACGAACGAAATATATAAAAGACACTTGAAACATGTTTGAATAGCTCCGTTTTAGGTTTTCTATGATTATTTTTATTTAAATTGCATTGACACTTTTTGGCATAATGAACATTAAAATTTGAAAATATTTCTTTTATTTTTCATATATTGGTCATACAATAAGCTATTATCTCCAGGATTTGGCATTCTAATAAACAATAAACTACAAGCTTCCTCCTTATCAGAATGCCAAATCGTAAAATGACTGCTTCACGACTGATTTGAGCGCGACCGCCGCTGCGAAAACCGCTGTGTGAGTTCGAAAAGTGAGTTACAGAATCGCAAGGCTGGTCTCTGGTCCGGGTTTTTTTAGCGTGTGAAGAAAAACATCGAGTACGTCCAGGCATAAAAGCTTGACTTATTTACCTATAAAAAAATATTAATGGGTCATGGATGATTCAGAGGTCTGACTAAAGACGAAATGCGACTACTGTATGTTAAGATTCAATACGTTTTTGATAAACAGAAGATATGCAATAATTAAAATTACCCAATCTGAGATAGTCTATCCAGATACAAACTCACACATCCCATAATAATTACGCTAGCTGAATTGGATTCGATCTACAGAATCGAATCTACAGAGGCCTAATACATATATAGGCATGACTCTGACGCGCCAAAAACACAGACACAGCGCACGCTTATAACAACTCTTAGCTACACACACCCATTCACACATACTTAGTTTGATTAGTTGCAACACTAAAGCTACTTTTTCTCAAAACACTGTTTTTTAACATGTACCACGTACCACAACGCAGGGACTCCTTAGAGTGGGGACTAGCGATATATGGATTTTGTCATAACCATATGTCATGAATAAAGTGTTTATTATTATCACAGGGCTAATTCTCGAGTCTGAATCTTACCCATAGAGAGATATATATGAACAATACTGTTTCACACTGGGTACGTTCATGAATACGTGCGTATCGCGTCAAAACAACAGTATATCGCGTTCGTGTTTATAATATCGTTGAAGATAATGTTATTGCTTAGAATATTAAACGTCATACACAATCGACATTCGTAAGATTATCACGTACAGTGCATTAATATTGCTAACCAGTTTTGGGTAAACTTTGAGATATAGCTCCCCTACTCGATATAACAAATAGCAAATATTCACATTAATAAAACACGTCATTCGACGATGCGAATGCGAAAGCGTAATGTTTTATTTAATAACTTGTTAAAGAAAAATCCTGTTTTGATATTTTTTATTTCACTTTATTTATAAATGTTACACTAATAAACGCTTTCACTAATGTGTACCGGATATGGAAACTGTACTTTTAAGTCACGCCTCAAACCACTGGCGCTACAACCTTTTTAGGTTTGGGCCCTTCTGTGCCTGACACTCGCCATCAATTGGTTGGATCTATCTATCACATATGTTATATATATGGAATGTGGCTTATAATTCAACAAAAAATCAACCTTTAGATAAAAATTAACTCCATCGCTGAAAAGCATCACTCAATCGCATAAAAGTTTTAATTAAATGGAGTACTTTTAACGTACTATCTCTATATATACAATTCTCGTGTCACAATGTTCGTTCCCATACTCCTGCGAAACGACTCGAAGGATTCTTATGAATTTTTTATGCATATTCAGTAAGTCTAAGAAACGGCTACTATCTATATTTTAAACCCCCAATTTTTTTATTTTTTTATGATACAGCATAAAAAAATACATACAATTTTCACCCCTCTCCGATCAACCCCTATTTTTTATGTTTCCTAGAACTAATACACATGGCAAAACAAACGTTTGCCGGGTCAGCTAGTATATATAAAAACATTATTTCTATCACGACATACGCCATATGTATGTAAATGTAAATGTTCCCATTACATTAAAGTATGGATTATGTAAATTGGTTTTAACATATGGCATGAAGAGTACATACAATAAGAGAGCTTCAATCACATCTATTTACCCTACGACGGAATTTATTTGCGAAACTCTCGAGGGGTCGTCTTGTAATGTCCGCCTAGTTTCCGAACGAAAGCTGAACAAGCATTCAGTCCAGAGCAATTAATGAGGGCGATATACGTTTATATTATTTCCTATGGCCAATAGTTATAGATTATTTCGGAGATATGGGAATAGAGGTTTTTAAGGATGGATTGGAGGATTTTTAAGATTCTAATCCTTGAGATTGATTTGCTCCAGTTCATACAATTTGTATGACTTAAAACTGAGCGATTAAAAAGAGTGGCGGAGAGTTCCTTACCCGCTCTACGCCCTTGCGAGCTGGTAATAAATGACAATATAAATATAAATTTACAATTAATTTAACTTTTTTTTGACGTCATAAGTGTATTTGTTTACCTATATGAAAAAATATATTTTGAGTTCGAGTAAGCTTCACAACAAAATGTATGTAAATCGTTATAGTTGTTAGTGGTTAAGAAACTCACTTTTGCTTTTGACAGGTAAAGGGACCATAATACATAATTAAATATTTATTATAATATAAAGTAATAATAACAAAAGTCTACCAAAATACCCCAGCAGTTTAAATGAAAATTTCTACGCACACCATGGAACTGCGTACAAGATGGACGACCTGGTCAGTACTCTGTAACTTTCATAAATACATAAATCAGTGGCGCTACAACCTCCATAGGTCTGTGCCTCAGATTTCTGATTCGGGCTCATGATCAATTTTCAATCTAATAGGCAAGTAGCTGATCAGCCTCCTGTGCCTGACACACGCCGTCGACTTTTTCGGTCTAAGACATGTCAGCTTCCTCACGATGTTTTCGAATTTTAAATGCGCACATAGAAAGAGGCCATTGGTGCCCAGCCGGGGATCGAACCTGCGACCTCAAGGATGAGAGTCGCACGCTGAAGCCACTAGGCCAACACTGCTCTTTAATAGTCACAATAATACTGACGTTTACTGTATGCAAGTTCGTTGTTCTCTCAATATACGTAACAAAAACTTATTGTAGGAATCGGGATCGCTATTGGTGTCGCTTTTGGAAGTTACAGTGTAAGGGCCCCAACACAAAAAACGCTACTGATCGTGAAACCGGTCGTATTGGAAATTAAGGGGAGACACCTAAGCGTCAACATGATGAGGAGAAACTACTAAATATAATAAAAACTTTAGAGGTGTCAAGGGACACCAGGATGGAACGAAATTCCTTTCGATTAATTTAGATTTTCTCGACACCAATCTTACGACGAAAAAAAAAGAAACATCACGAGGTGTTCCCAGGCGGTCACCCATCCAAGTACTGACCTCGCCCGACGTTGCTTAACTTCGGTGATCGGACGAGAACCGGTGTATTACAATAGCAAATACCAAAAAACTGTCGTGACCACTTTTCGTAAGATTTTTTTCCGTCTAGCCCCCTTTCACAACGCGCGATAAGGAACTTCGTTCCAATAAACTGCTCAGTATTTATTTATTGCTATTTTTCATTAACTTGATTAGTCCCTTTATTAATCCCTTTCCGAGCAGCTTGATCCGGGATGTGGGGTCACTCTGCATCTTCTACCGCATTTACCATGGGGAGTAACACGTCAAAGCAGAATATGAAATTCCTCCCGTATCACCTCGATCTCTTTAGTATTTCCGAACTAATTCTACTTATTACTAGGTATACTATAACACTTACTACTCAAGGGTCCTTCAAGAAAAGTGCGTACCAATTCTTAATAGGTCGGCAACGCACTCGCGAGCCCTCTGGCATCATCAGGTGAGCCTCCTGTACGTTTGCCCTCTGTTCTATAAAAAGTTAAACTTGTGGAGTAATAACTACAAGTAAATGAGACATAATATAATTATGAATACATATATATTAAAGTATAAACTATGTTAACAAGCGGACAGGCAATTTAAACTCGGCAAAGATCTACGAACTGTACGTATTGATAAAGAAATTCCCAGTTCTTATATTTTTTATTGAAAGCGTTGAACAGTTGTCGGAAACTTACAGAACAGCACAATAGGAACGTTGCAACGATAATACGAGTACATTTACCGACGATTCAGAAATATTTACTTTCATGGAAATATTATCGTGTATCTGATGCTATAACTTTATTATATTATTGTAGGACTTCTGAACTCACGCTACTAATTGTTTTATAGAAATCGGCTACGAAATATAATAAAAAAGGGTGTACGCGCGTAAGAAGTTATACTTCTTTGGCATTATTAAAAATAATTTTTGATTGCATGCAAATAATTAATTACAATTAAATAATCAAAGACCGGAAAGGGAGTCATTATAGTCAATAAAGTTCAGTTTACATTTGAAAAATTAAATAAATAAATATTTATTGTCATTCTCTTACATTTAATGTAACATAAATTCTATTATTATTCGAATGATGTTTTTAAATTGTGTCCAATGCCATAGCATCTTCCGTGGGCAACTTCATTCTGTTAATTTTGTGTCACGGTGCGCGCGCATCGTAAAATTTCACTCTCATCAATTTTTCATAACGCGCCTAAAGAAGTATAACTTCAAAAAGCCGTGGCGCTACTATGATTTAGTTCTGTGCCTCAGTTTTCTGTTTTTGTTTCGTGATTATTTGTTTTTTCTAATAAGTGATTAGCCTGCCTTGGGTCTAAGGCATGCTGATTTCCTTCATCGTACGAGCGATGAATTACACATGTGCAATGTAATTTGGTGCTCAGCAACATATTGAACCTACGACCTCGGAGATGAACGTCGAAACCACTAGGCCACTTCTCACTTATACATGTTAGAAAACCCAAAACTCTTAAATTATTAAAATGTGGTTTATGAATGCAAAACCTTAGTGAGGCAAAATATGCATTCCAGAAGGTATGCTTTAGACAAGAAATAATTTACTTAAATTAATATGCAATATAGAATAATGTAGTCTTGGTAACTTTAAAACTTTGTGTTACAACTTTATCTGGCTTACGCAGTAAGTTTAAGTTCTGTTACGTTTATAATAACTTTAAGTCAAACATATAATCTATTCAGTCCCAAGTGAAATTAGATAATTATTATTATTATAGCCTCTTTATTTCCATAATGAATAATATATTAAACAAGTATATCATATGATTAATCATTATATAATATGTGCATGCATTAAAAAAACATATATTACTATTAATAATCCTTAAATTTAAATTCCAATCATAATTAATAATTTCAATGTATATAAAGGAATTAGATATTTATCACTGAATAAATTCAAAACTCTCGTTAAACGTAAATTAATCAATAAAGCATTTTTATAAATTTGACGAATATTTAAATGATCGTAATCCTTGGGATTGATTTGCACCAGTTCAAACAATTTAAGACTCAAAATGTAGCGATTAAAAAGAATGGCGGAAAGTATCTTGCCAGTCCTTCTTGCCCGCTTTACGCGCTTGCTATGCGAACTGGTAGTTAATGTAAATTTAGAATCAATTTAACATATTTTCTGTTGACGTTCATAAGTGTACTTGTTTACCTTTATGAATAAAGTTATTTTGAGTATAAATATTATACAATTATATCCATGTGCTACGTATGTGTAGCATTTCGTTAAGCCTCAATGCGAAAAGAATAGCGTGTATAGAGCCGGCATAAACAATACACTGAGTTGTCGCGTCTCCAAGGTTTTGTCTAAGCTATATACTTTATTCCCCATGAAAACCACCTTAAAACAACAGTCTGGCTTGTAACAAATGCGTTGAGACGGCACTCATTCAATGATACTCAAAAACATTTCAACCTGCCGGTAGCTGAGGGGCGCTCTCAAACACGCATAAGTCTAACACTGAAATGTAAAAAATGAATGCGAAACCACTCGTTAGACAAGGCAGGTATGTGACAAGTAAAAATTTGAAGTGAAAACGCGTGGAGGTCGTTTAAATAAATCCTTTATCAAGTTTCCCGTAAATGCGGCTGTTTTTGGGTGCGTGAAATGTTTACGCATTTTTTGAATATCGCATATGCTTTGAGTCACGACTTTTTAATAGCAAGTAAAAATCAAAGTTTGCATGAAAAACTGTATATTAAAACTAAAGTTACTAAATTTTTTAACTATAGATTAATAATGTGATGAAAATTAGATAGACATATTTAAATTAAGATTAGATTTCTTAAGATTAAATTATATTATATCTTTGAAAAATTTAAAGAGTAAACGATTTACATACTGTAAAGCATTTGTATCGTAAGAAGAAAAGTATGTAGAGCGAAGGCAAATTGCCTTTTTAAAACCGTTCTCATGTTCCTATGTAGGTCATAAATATAGTTAATACAGTAAACATATATTGCGAAAATACCTAGTTTCGATTCCCGATAAACCATTATTGTTGAAAGCTTAAGACTTAGCTTCAAATAACCTTAGTTTTTTCAAATGACTGCTGAATCTATATTATATTTGAACATATTCATCGAACTAATTTTTCAGTGTTGATATTTATTTTTTAATCTAGAAACTGTTGTTTAATTGGTTATAAATGCATAGTGCTTTATGTGTGTTTCTGTTTGTCTGAACAGCTTGTTAGTATACCCTTTTACATATACTTAATTTTTTTATCTAAAACATCACCAACATCACATATAAACATTTCAGTCAAGAACATTCTATCGCATAGTCGCACAATTGTGATTTTCCTTGATACACCTAGTAAAATTCTCAGTCTAAGTACCTTGTGAGGGGCAATCGAGTCGTCTATAGAATCGCTTTAGTCATACGTCTGCGATATAAATGATCGCGTCTGAAAGGATATATTTGAGATATGTCTTTGGAAAGTTTGGCAAATGTTGGAGAATCGTATTCAAGCTTTAGAATCTTATGACAAATGACAATCGTAGATTATTTTATGTAATCATTAAGCTTTAGCTTAATAACGCAGTTTGATAATTATGTTTATGTTATAAGATTGTCTTTATTGCATTTCAATAGTATTATTTCGTTAATTTGATTTCACTTTGTAGAAATAAGAAAATAAACACTTACTTTAAATAGCAATGTAGTATATACAAACATTATATATGACACTTTTCCGGATTAATATTTATATTTAATAACATTATTTATATTAAGCTTTGTAATAAAATATTTCAAAAGTCAAATCAGAATACAAACAGGACAAATCAGGAAGTAAATTTGAATGGAAAAATAATTTTCCAAATGAATTATTATGGAGTGAGATTGATTACCTTTAGAAATTCATGCGACATTTTATCTTTTCATCGTTATTTCGGGACAAATGTATGGGGATACGTTTTTAAAGAAAAATAATAGTTTAGGTAAGCTTTAAAAGTTTAGTACTGTAAAAAAGAATATCTAATTGAGTTACTCTTTGAAATACTTTGTATAGATTTCCGAAACCTCTCATATACTTACATAATATTATAAAATGAAGTCTCAAAAATCATTTGAAATCCACTAAGGTTAAGTCAAGTGAAAGCTAGTTTGTAAGATATAACCGAACCGCAAATAAGGAAGGTTCTAGCATCTCACAATATCTTCAAACTATAGCTCACACACCATATATTCCCGAGCTCCTAACACAAGTCTCACATGAGTTGATAAAAATTAAGATATTATTAAAAATCCTAAATAACTATAGAGCTTTAACAAGACTGATTTGATTTCAGTCCAATAAGGAAAGCCTGTTGAAGGGTTTTGTTAATTGGCTCGCTTCAATCATCCCAGTCGGCACTTCCCCTTTCATTTGACGGATGAGAGACATCCCCTAGACTCTGAAAAATCACTATTGGTCCTTTTATAATTAAATAACTGCTAAATCGACAAAAAACCAAAAACTATTTTTAAGTTTCAATAATTAAAGGCATTTGTGTGGACACAAAGAAACAATTGTGAGACCTTAATAGTAAATAAATTAATTCCATTAAGGGTATAAAAATCGCTTTTCCAATCTTAATTTTATACTTGGAAAATGGGAATGATATTGGGAAATAATAAAAGTAGACTTAGTCTCCAACTAATATTTTTATTAAACTCTGTGTCTTAGAGACTACGACATACATAATACTTAACATTATTTAGATTATATATTAAATAGTCTATACACTACACGGTCAGCTGCTGCGAACTATAGGCGCCGCCATATTGGCCTTGGCTGCTATGACGAGCGCCATTCACTTTATCCCTACTCCGCGGCCGACCGTCACGCGACATCCAACACACAGACGAAAAAGTTTGAGACGATGTAATAAAAGTTTCACTTTAAAATAGGAAATTTTTATATTCTCGTATAAACCTGTACATAACTGTATGTTTAGTATTGATATTCGAACACCAGTAGTAACAAACACATATGGTAAAATTGAAATGTTTAAGAATGCAAATTAAAAGTACAACATACACTGTGCTAACATGTTTTATTTTAGTTATTATTATGTAAAAAAAATCATTTTTCCCTAAAGTAATTTTGTGAAAGGTTTTATAATTCTAAATCAGTGGTCAATTAGTACCAATTCTGTGGTATGCGATTTTATAATTATCACTTTATTGATAAGAACAAAACATAATAGCTGTTATATTGCGATAAAAATATATTTATTTTTATGTATAAAAAAGAAGTTACGGGCGCAAACAAAATCTAATTGGCGAATGAACCTCTTGAAACGTACTACGAAATTCGTTAATATCATCAACCTGCTGACTACCATGACATTTGATAAAAATGGCTTGTCCTACTTTTCCGCAGATTACATCAAACGTTTGAGAGCCCAACAGTAAATTGAATTACCATTAAAACGTTCCTGAACTCTGAAACATTTTATCAAATAATTTAGCTTTGATTTCAATATTCTTTGAATCCATATTGAACTTTTGCAAGCTCTGAAATTTCATATTTACTTATTGTAAAATGTTTACGTGATTAAAATTCAACTCCGTGATCCACTCAACTTAGGTTACGTGAAATCCAAAAACTCCATACCATGTAGGTACTCTATTCTTCTTTATTTCTTATTGTTCTTTATTTCATTAAATAAAAGGAGTTGAAAATTTATATTATTATTGATAACGATCTTATGAGTTAATACGAGACAAATATATATAACATATTTATGTTCAAAACGTTGTATCTGGTATCTCCAAGTTTCTTATTATTATACCATCGTAAATCTAAGTTAATAATACAAAATATACAAAATCTTTAATGATTTTCCTACTTGCTAGCTTGTTCTAACAGGATAGAGTTACAGAAGCCAATAAACCTATGTAGTTATTAATCCTCAATAGTTAATATGTATAGTCTGAGGGCGTGAGAGAGCCGGCACTCACAGCCCTTCGCGCGTGATAAAGCATAGCCCTCACTTCCACTAATGTGATTACGAACCCCACCGTTTTTGCCATTGAAATTGATTCCACTTCTCACCAGACAAAATACACTTATGTTTTGTTCCTTGATCTAACTACTTTATAAGGGAAATCCCTTTTTCATAAACCTAGAAATTCTTCCGACACGATCCTTGTCTATCATTGTTACCACTTTTATATGAAAATAACATCATGATGTTAGTTTAATTACAGTTAAACTATATGTTGTGTCGTAAAACATAGTGTTACAGCCATCCCCAATAAACAGAGGCACTACACAAATTTTTTTTTCAGTTGATACTACTAATATGAGCGCATTCAAATAAACAACCATTAAAACAAAACTAGTAGCATGCCAAAAAACACTGAAAACAAGCGTAGGTACTAAAAACAAGAGGCATCCAAAAAGTAAAAAGACGTCCTACATTAGAAGTGGTAATGGGCGGTGTATACAGCAAGATGCAAAGATAAAAGATCGACTTTAAAGGTTAAAAAAGGGCGCCCTTGAAAATGGTGGAGAAGATATACAAGCATTATCAGGAAAAAATGAAGAAAGAACGAGAAATATGAAAAATGCTGCAGGAGGCCTTTACCCAGTTAGGATAACAAGGAACACGAAAAAAATGTGTATAAAAAATTTAACCTGCATATTGTTAACATTTGTAAAGATTGGAAGTTAACGGACTTTATTATCTAATATATAAAATTCTCGTGTCACATATGTATATTCTCGTGTCACTCGTATAGTTTCGTTCCCATACTCCTCCGAAACGACTGGACAGATTCTTATGAATTTTTTAATGCATTTTCAGTAAGTCTGAGAATCGGCTACTATCTATCTTTCAAACCCCTAACTGATAAGGGGTGTCCACCCCAAAATTTATATTTTTTATTTTTTTAGACAATTTTTTTTTGTATGCTGTATACAAAAATACATACAACCCTTAATTTTCTTCTACCCTCTACAATCAACCCCTATTTTTTATTTGTTAGTTAAGAAATTATAACTTAAACTCTGAGGTTTATATAGAGAAAAATCACAGATGAACCTAATAAGTTTTAATTCCCGAAGGCAGAACAGTCTCTGGGGTGGCATAGCAAAATGTTCCATGTTGGTATGTACTAAAAAGGTAGGCTAGGCATTAAGGAGAAAAGAAGTTCATGGGGCCGGCTAGTTATTATTATAATAGTATAGATAAAATAGATAATTGAATTATTAACCTATGAATGAATATGTATTTTTATCAACTCGACTCGACGTTAACTTCTTTTAGCACAGAGCCTGAAATATTTCCAGCGGAAAAAAGGAGTTTTATCAATCGTTCGGCGACGCTTGTCTCGTTAATGAACACACACACAATTAGGTTTTATTACTGCAGCGGGGCTCCGTTCAATTTGCCGCGAAAATGTGACCGCATTTGAGTTTGGCGCCATCTATTTATTTTTAATGTACGCTTGTTTTGTTATATGTGAAAAGCAGACTGGCTAGGCGACTTTCAGCCCTGAGTCAAACAGACAGTGCTAGATACTAATACGGCGTAGGAACACAATGTTTGGAAACCAGCTCGTCCAAGACCCAAACATCAGACATAAATAAATAAAAAACTGGTTATTCATTTTAAGTACATATGCATTACAATGTGTAAGATTAAGTAAGAAATACCAGTGTCAGGGTTCCCAGCTCTTCCATAACAAATTTAAGTATAAATTCCTTAAAATATATTTATATATAATTTAATTACATCTTTTATTTTATTTTACTTACTCTTCAACTGTTATCAACACGCCTGAGTGCATGAGTGATTGTGTGGGTGTGTGGGTACAAATGTGTGAGTGAGTGTGTGAGTGTGTGAGTGAATGAAAACAAAAAAAAAGCGTGTGTCAAGTACAGTACGCTGATCAATAGCCTATGAATCAAAACGATCAAGGAACAAATACAGTCATTTAAGGACCAAAAATGTAATTTTGACTTCCTGTTTACCACAATTATTCTATAGATAGCTTTTTATTCGTACAATACAGAGTAAAATAAATAATATATGTATTATTAGTATGTTACGTTATGCAAAGCTTGCGTGTCCTTATCCCATTAATCGAAGGACCGAAATAGAGTGGTCAAGAACCCTCATTTTTCAAGGAAGCATTCCTAATTTTATCAATAAATACACAACACAATGAATTGTACGATTATTATTAACCTTACATTATACAGTAGTAATACAATCAAGTATTTTATTTGTTTACTTCTTTTATTTAGATATAATTGCACAGTTTACCTATACATTGAAAGTCATACTTAACTAAGTATGGACTCTGCATCTTACCCTTACTTTTCACGGTTGTGAAAGATTATAGTATGTGCGCTGTAGCATGGTATGGGTGACAGTTTCAGTAACGTTTCGTTTCACCCTTGAAATTCTAACTTAGTATTAAACTATTAATAACTGTAGTAACTTAAATGAATAAAGGAGCTGTTCATCATCAAAATAAGGCAGCATACAAAATACCATCCGTATCACCTTGACGTCCGTCGTTCCACAACTGAGCGTTTCTCAAGCCGCGCACCACCACTATGTGAAACCAGCTGCCCACTGAAGTATTTCCGAACCAATTCGACTTAGGGTCCTTCAAGAAAAGAGCGTACTAATTCTTAAATAATACCGAAGTTTAGAACTAATAACGGTAGAAAAACATTGAGCGTTGGGGGAGTGTTGCGTTACAATAGACTACCACAAAATATAAAAAGTGCAGACAGCCTGGCGATATTTAAACTTAAACTAAAAGACCATCTTCTGAGTGATCCTAATTACCTACGCAAATGACAGTCCGCCCAAGTTATACTTCGATGATTGATCCTTGACGCTTAAACACGACGTGATATATTGTATTTTTAGTCTATAAGTCTCATGTAAGTGACCATTGTCTGTAAGGAGAAAAATAAATGTCTTTAAACCTAAATGGCCGGCAGCGCCTTCTGGCATTGCGAGTGTCCATCTGTGGCGGTATAACTTAACATCAGGTGAGCCTGACAAAGAAAAAATAAGCCTGTCATCCGCACCATGTTAAAGCGCACATAGTGTAGGTGTGTTCGTGATATCTATGTTAATATTACTAATAGTAATAATAGAAGTAAAACTTAAAAGAAAGGAAGTATTACTTTAACTATTTTTGCGATGCTAATTTGTATTTATTCGTTATCTTACGAACATAATTTAAAATTGAATTCTAAATTTCATCAGTAAGTGTCACACAAATTTCTCAGACTATTAAAATATTACCAAAACTTTATTGTCAATACACTTTAACACTTTATTTATTTATTTTCTCACAAAAACTTAAACTTCGGACATAAGCAAGTGACAGTTATATTTTTACTTCTGTTAATGGAAAAAGGTAGTCTGTGTGAGACTGATGCCTGCTAAAGGTAAGAGTACCTGTGTTACAGGTCATCAGGCCTCCACCACTACGGATCGACAGAAGATCTTATACATACAATACATTACAATATTTAAGGAAACCACATGGGGTGTATGTGTAAATTATGTGTGTGTCTGTGTATGTTTTATATTTATTACTTAAGTGTAAATCTAGTAAAGCTAAAACTATTATACTATAAATTTATTCCCTATTATTAACAAAGATTAGAATCAGTTTTAAACTCAACTATTTAATTATTGTCAGCATTTTTTCTGTTTCCTCATAGTTGAGGTCCAGTAGTCTAAATATAAAAACTTTTGCAATAAGCTAAAACGTACACAATAATACACAAATTATTACAACTTCAACTGTAACCACAGATGTCTTAAGCAACGGCCCTGTCTTCACAAAGAATAATCTAATAAAAAATGTTCTTTGAATTTCTAAAATTCATCATCTGAAGGTGACAGGTGCAAAGTAACAATGTAATTACGGGAACAAAGGCAAACACACCTAGAAGCTTTTGTAAATAAACGAAAACAGCCCCTCACTACGAAAATAAAAACAATGCGATATAAAATGAAGGAAGAGCAGGGATTAGAAGAATTGTACCGGGACATTTCTAATGAATAAGTCAATTCATATTTTTTACGTCCAGTAGGTATTAATACATATTATTATTTTGAATTTAATAATTACATAGAACATTTCTAAAATCGTAACTGAATCAATTTTTCAGAGATTATTTTGTATGAAAAAAAACTTCAAATTTTATTGTTTAGTTTTTTTGAGAGAGAGAGAAGGTCAGCACCATAAATTACACTATCAACTTACTAAAAAAAATTCTTCTGTTCCATTTCATCACAAAAATCGAAAGAAACGAATAAAAGCGTAACTGAAACCAGTGTAATACGGCATTTAACATTACACGTGCTTCCTTAATTAAATCTATTTAAAGACCGGCAACACACTTTCGAGCCTTCTGGCAATGTGAGTGCTTAAAAATATCTTTGTGTTTCATTATTTCAGTATCGTGTTTGTTTTTAATCCCAACGCCAAAGGAGTTCAAAATTTTAATACTAATTTTAAAATTTTAAATTATAATCACTATCGTGTATTGCTTAAACTAGCAGAGATTTCTCTAGAAAAGTTTACAATAAAAAATACACACATAAAAACATCCATGAATTACCTGACACAAAAGTGAAATTATATGATAACTTGATAATGAAATCAGAATTGTGATCGAAATCGCTTTTGAAAAACAGAATAAGTCTGCTCAATTGTGGTTCATGCGTATTAAATTTAATTAATTATATGTATCGGAATTTAATATACAATGTAAAAATTAACGATGTAACAAATTGGGTCGGCAGGAATCACTTTAAACGAGTACTCAGTTGTACCGTAACGTCAATGAGGAGCTTTTTAGACCGCGCTTTTTACCGTAAGTGTTTTTTAAAACTCATGGGCTTGTAGGTTTGAAATGTAGTGAAATTATACCCGAAACCAGTTTTTATATTACTAATCTGAATGGTGTATACAGCTTTCCTTAGCCACATTGATATCTTCAAGCTGCTGAGTTATAAAGCAGATTTAAACTTTCATAAGAAAGCTGCATACTAAACGGTATGTATTTTTTAATTTCAAAGCTAGTGAAGGTCGTATTACCGTAATAGTGGTAATCCACTGATTTAACGTCATGGTTTAAAAAAGTATGTTTAAAGACCAAGAAATCTTAATATCTAATTATAAATAAATACATGAGTCTGTACAGTTTGCCAGCCTGTGACTGTGAGATGCGTATTTAAATATATATGTAATAAATGCCGGGAGTATCTGCATAGTATTTGTAGTGTTTGAATTAGCAAGCTGCAATTGATAACTGAATATATAAGCGGCTTTTTGAAGTTATACTTCTTTAGGCGCGTTATGATTGATCTTGAATTGATGAGACTGAAATTTTACGATGCGCGCGCACTGTGACACAAAATTAACAGAATGAAGTTACCCACGGAAGATGCTACGGCATTGGACATAATTTGATAACAACATTCGAATAATAATAGAATTTATGTTACACTTAATGTAAGAGAATAATAATAAATATTTATTTACTTAATTTTTCAAACGTAAACTGAACTTTATTGACTATAATGACTCCTTTTCCAGTCTTTGATTATGTAATTGTAATTAATTATTTGCATGCAATCAAAAACTATTTTTAATAATGCCAAAGAAGTATAACTTCTTACGCGCGTACATAAGTACACGCATCCTTTTTTAGTAATAGGAGGCAAACGGGCAGGAGGCTCACCTGATGTTAAGTGACACCGCCACCCATGGACACTCTCTCAGAAGACTCGCTAGTGCATTGCCTTTCAAGAATTGGTACGCTCTTTTCTTGAAGGACCCTAAGTCGAATTGGTTCGGAAATACTTCAGTGGGCAACTGGTTGCACATAGTGGTGGTGCGCGGCAAAAACTGCCTTAGAAAACGCTCAGTTGTGGAACGACGGACGTCGAGGTGATACGGATGGTATTTTTTTTGGTGAGAACTAAGAAGCTACTAAAGTCAATTCAATAAGTTAGAGTTTTATACATTGTACTGTATTTAAAGGTGTTGCTTTAAAAAATAATGAACATCATCAGCTCTAAGAAGTCAGCATAATTGATGTTTATAACATTAAATTAGACCGTCACGAGGCACTTAAGAAATATGAAAAGCATTTGAATTTATTGTCCGGTGTCAGAAAACTTGAGTGTTGACACAATCTTACGAAAGCTATCCAACTTTTCTCATTAGGGCAATTTGTTTCACCACGATCGAAGCTTTCACAATATTTTCGACGAGCTTTGAAAGCCAGGGTAAAGTTACATTTTTGTTTTGTTTCGGTTTTAGTAAACACTTCCCAAATCGATTATATTTTTAGTTTTAAATCCGGTACAGAAGGCACTTAAAATATCAACGAAACAAATGTTATCTGAGTCACAGAGCAAGTACGGTATCCTTTTATTATTATTAGCAAAATTATTTACAAGTTTTCCACGTAAATAGAACTGAATATTTATTATAATGTTTGAAATTTACTTTTAATATAATCATTAATTATTACTCATATATTAATAGCAAGGTTGAAGATATTGAATAGAGTTAAGTGAATAAGTTTTTTTATAACTTGTGCCTAGTTAATGAACCATCTCATAGTAAATACGCATTTCAATCGCCACCTTTCTGACTTACCACACAACACAATATCATTAACCGGCAAACAAGTGACATTTAAGATTAGTTGTATAGTATATTGTTTTTAAAATTCTTTTTTTATAAATTTGTTTCCTTTTATTGTTCATCAAGCGAGTTTTATTGTCATCAGTCGATATCATAGCGAGCAGGCCATGGATAGTAAATGTAGAAAAATATAAATAAAGCTAGATGAGGCCTATATCCAAGATGGAGTTCCAATGTGTCCAGCAGCAAAGCCCCACCAAATAAATTGTATATACAGGGTGTCCCAAAAGTCGACGTCAAGTCGAAATTTTGTCATAGGTAATGCCACACCAGTTATCAGAAAAATTAAAAAAAAATTGTAATTTCAGAGAGATTGTTAAAAACAGACTTTGTTAACAAAAAAAAATTCTTATGGCCGATCTAAGAAATAATGGACTCAGTGTTATACCATTGTAGAATCCTTATTAAATGCGCAAACTTTTAAAGCTGCTTGCCAAACTGGAGTAGTACATTTTTTTTTCAGGACGATCAGTTGAACTAGTGCGAAAAATTAATTATGAAAACTTGGTATAAAATGACATTTTTCTACAAGTTAGAGTGATCGGCACAGGGTTTAGGATCATAGGTTACATAAAGCACTATTCGGGATGACGTAAGAGAAAAAAATTGGCAAAAAGTAAATATTTATAACAACAGGAATGAAAAAACTGTCACATGGTGTACATTTTCTGGAATAAAAGGAAAATTTCCGTAACTTCAAAAATACATGACTTAATTTTTTTTTAATTTTTCTGATAACTGGTGTGGCAGTACCTATGACAAAATTTCGACTTGACGTCGACTTTTGGGACACCCTGTATATTTTTGTGTTGTGTGTACTAAAGGAACACAACAGAATAAGTTTTCAAACAACCAGTGTCGCTGCTTTGAAATACTAATCATTTGATATTTATGCAAAATCTATTAAGTACTATTGTTTAATCACACTGGATGCATCATAGTTGCCACACGAATAAAAACCTTGTGAAAACAAGATAAGGTCGTAACTGAAAAAGTCAATATGTAGTATTCCCATATAACACGCTTTAGTGTAAATCATCTGACATATAAAAGAGTTTTGATGTTTGTTTCGGGTTCAATAAAATCACATCACAGCGCAGTATCGTTAGGGGTGATGGAATTTTAATGTGTCAAACCGCCTGTCAAAGAATATTACCTTATACAGTTTTGAGTGCATTTTAGTTAATTATGGCTCTCTAAATATATCTCTTAATACTGCATTTTGAAGTTAAAGAACATATGATTTTTGACAGAAGTATTTGTTCTCTATCACCAAATACAAATCGATAGTTTTGTAATGTAATACGTCAAAATGATTATGTCAGTTTCTTTTAACTCGAATGCATAGATATTAATCCATACTATTAAGGATTCGATAAGATCTTTGTTCCAAATGTTTTTTGTTTGATTTTCCATACTAATTGCATGTAACATATGTTGCAAGAAATACAGTAATATTAAAATTAATAAATAATAAGGAGGGCAACGGGTGGCTTTTCGATCAATCTCTTCCTGGAAATAAGATGTATTTGGTTACTTTTTTTTCTTTACTTATTTAATTATAATAAATGTTAATTTTAATCGTTTAGCGTTCTGTTCAACCAACACATACTTTTCAAAACTGTTCCAAAAAAACTTATATACTGTCTTATTACAATTTATATAATATTATACCCCACATACTTCATAGCTTTTGTTGTCAGAAAAAAACATAACAATTATTATTGTATTATAACCGTATAGTAAATAAATCTATGCCCAATGCCCATACGAGACAGATTAACATACGACATTCTTGAAGTGAGTATTCATACAATACCGCATTTGAAAATGGTTAATTACTGCAGGAGTAATTTAAATAATATTATCTCTACTGCGTGTCCCTGGCATATACCCAACAGCCCGTACTAAACGCCTCCACTTCTTGCAACTGCGTTAGTGTCGGATGAAATAACCCCTGACTAACGACTCGTATTTTTATTGGTCTTGGAAAAATGTTCCGTTTTGTTAATTATGTAAAACGTTTTGCCTGAATTGTATAAATACAAAGCTAATAAGCTTTTTTTATTTACTTTCTTTGTAATATGTATATGAAAATGTTAGATCATGTTGTTTTGACACTTGTTCTGTGGTGAAGTTTATCTATATGCACCGTGGTGAAACTGACATATGACAACCAAAAATCGACGATGTGATACAGGCTGATAACCTATTTGACTGTAATAAAAAAATCATTAGAAAGAGATGCAAAAAGAAAGTAATAAATAAAATAAAAAAGTGTATATTAATTTTAACTATACTTCTCCGAAACTTATGAAATTTTTTATGCATATACAGTAAGTTTGAGAACCGGCTATTATCTATCTTTTAAACCCCTAAGTGATAAGGGGTGTCCACCCCAATTTTTATTTTTTATGATACAGCATATAAAAATACATACAACCCTGATTTACCTCTACGATCAACCCCTATTTTTTATTATTGTACATAGTTATTTTTATTAAACTAAAAAATGGTTCCTAGAATATACGTGGCAAAACAACGTTTGCCGGGTCAGCTAGTAATGTGTAAGATTAAATGGAACTCTAAAGTAAAACATACCTGTTTCCCAGCTCAGCAGTTTTTTTTTGGTTTTACGATAACAATATTGTTTTTTTTCTACTCACAACTTTAATAGTTACATTCCAGGTGGATAAAAATAAATTTTTGGGTAGCTACGTTAAATGTTTAGTTAAACAAATCCACGAGGCAGTGCTTGTGTACTAAAAGTGCTGAGTCACAGGTGGGGCATACGAATTAGCTGCGCGGCGGCAATCGCTCTTCAGATAAAGACATATTAGCGACCTCAGTATCGGTATAAAAAAATTTAAGCCGCTAAATTCTTAGGATTTTTTTTTTTAATTTTATGGCCTGGTAACGAGACCTTTAAGCCAAAAATTCTTAGGAGAAAACCTTTCAAAGACAAATTCTCGTATTCTAGAAGATTAGTCAAACTAAAATCTATTTTCAAATATTTTTTTATGTGTGACGTTTGGCACTTAAGGCAAGATATACTTGACATAAGAATTAGAAACATTCTATAGCGATTACTGTATTACTAACTCAGTAATTACTTAAATATCTAATTCAGTAAACAAAACTCTTCTAATCCAATTAAAACGTGGACTAAAGATACCGTGTTCGTTGCCATAGTTACCATTTTTCCCTATGGTCCTTTTAAAACAATACCGATTACTTTCATCCTTTATACATTAATATAAATATAAACCTGTTAAGATCAAATAAAAAAGATAGCGGGAAAAGGTTTAAAGAGTAGCCAAAATCAGAGGCAAGTAAGTGGTATTTGGAGGAACCCCTCACTCCCGAAGGTCGTGTACTAGTATTTAATACAATCATAATTTAAACTTAAAACTGTTGTGCTCAAGTATAAGCCATATTATTTTACATTCATATCAAACGTACTGTTCATATTTAGTCTAGTTTCTAAGTCCCCGTAAGGGTATTGATCATCTCTGAATTGTATACATCTTATTTCAAAAAGCAACTCAATTGCGAATGAGACGTACACGTAAAAGCTGTACTCTATTTAGTTACTGAGATACGGACCAGTAGATACGACCTGGAACGGAAACGAACCTGGAGTATATCTGAGCTCAGATTGGCTGTAGTTTAGACATAGACATAACATTTATTACTAACAAAAACACACACACATAAACACACAAAATAACAATAATCAATGAAAAAAAAAATATAAGGAGATATAAAAAAAAGTATATTTTTTCCCCTTTTCCCATTCGGTTCGTTTCAAGTGTGTAATGTGTGTGTGCTGTGGCTGTTATTGGCCCTGGCTCACCATATGCTGAGGAGCAGAATGTTCGACGGCGCTGGTTTGGAAAACAGAATGACAGGAAATGTTATATAAAAAAAATAAAAAAAAACAAATTTTCTTTAGTGCCAGTACTTTAGCGCCACCCAGTATTTAGGATGTCATCAAGCTTCTTAGCTTAATAACGCTCCTGACATGTTTTGGGTATAGTATATTGGGGATATGAATAAAAAAAATCATAATATTAACACTCTTTAAATTATATCAAGTATAAATATTACGCAAATAAAGATATAATTAATTTGATATGTGTTACTAAACATATTCATAATCTACCCCTGACAGTCAACGGATGTATTAAATATGTTAATTGATATTATATAACATGCGTTACTGGGTTAATTGTGAGTTGTTTGCTTTAGTAAATTTATTCATGGTATCAAAATAACAATTCTCCTTTGTAAACGTATGTTGCTTGAAGTAATTTGATTTGCCGGAATAATGTTATAATACTGGCGAACGTGCTTTGTACTGGTTAAAGTGTTTTATACATATTTGTAGCTTTCAAGATTATGTAAAGTTTTATAATTTATCAATTTTTGAAAACTTAAATCACTTGGTTTTTAGTGGTAAAATAAAAAAATAACAAGATAGTCATATCGCGACGGTATTCAATAGATTTAAAAAAATAAATAAAAGAAACTTTATTGATTAAAAAAAAAATGTGTGCGTGTACTAAGTGTACACACGTAAGAAGTGAAACTTCTTTATGACCTTATTTTTCGAAAAATGATCTACTATATGCAACTTAACGAAATTGGTTAAATAAAGTTTAACAAAAGGCTTGAATACAAATAATACAATTATTTAATTTTACCTTATTACCACTAAGATTACTACAGAATTGCATAAAATGTAATAGAATTTTTAGTATCATTGTTATCGTTATTATACATTTTTGTTATTAATGATTTAGAATCAACCCTGGTAGGGACAAGAAAAAGGCGCGCGTAACGGTAAAATGTGACGCGTAACCGAAACATGTGACGCGTAACCGAAAAATGTGACGCGTAACGAAAAATGTTACACTAAATTTTTTTCCAACCCCGATAAAGAAGTTTCACTTCAAAAATACAAGTGTTATTTTAAACGGTAGTCGATATTAGACTCCTATTTAAACGGTGGTCGATGTTAGACTGAACTTAATATAATTCTATTCTTACTGCTAAAACCCTTACATGGTAAAATAATAAAACTTAGCATACGTCGTAGTAGTTGTATTAAAGCTTATGGTGCGTTCTGGGTATACGTGTGACAATGTAACTAGATTATCAATATTAAGAAACGTGTCAATCAAAATTGAATGTTGGTACCACGTACATGAATGTGACGTATAAAAAAAATATGTTGACAATTGTCAATTGTCAAACTAGTCAATATACAAATTCTGCGTCAATCTCAAAAATTGGTTCTGCAAAGAACACATTCCATTTTTAAATCAAGGAATATCAAACGAAACCTTTGCCATTATCTGTGCCTATATTTAAAGCCCTTTTCTCGATCGTATTTGAGAGTAATCGTAGAACATACTCACGTAGCTCATTTCCTTAGTAATGGAGTTATATTCCGCGGCGCAATTTTCAATTTCCTAAACTCTTTCTGCATTATATCCGGTTTTCGCACCGGCTGCGTTCGTTTTTGAGATTCTCTCTCGTTAAACCCGCTAACGAGCATAAATTTTACTGTTTAACAATTTTTAGCTTTTTTGACATTTTTAACTGTATGTTTTCCATGTATTTTTTATACTTATATTATATACTTACACTCGCATATTAGATTTTATTTGCAATACGTATAATTGATGTAGTGCTATTAAGACCAATAATTTAATACAATAAATTTTAATTGAACTATAGTGAGTTTTATAAAGTAACGAAGTATACGGTCTTGGATGTTTTAGTTATCTGTATATTCCCATCTGGCTTGCAACAAAAAATATTCAGTAGTATTTTCACCTACTAATACCGAACCTAATAATATTTATTAATTTAGCCGAGAATCAAACATAAAACTAGTTAAGTAACAAGTTTTTATGTTGTTTACACGACATGTGCTTCACCATAGAGGCTGTAATTGTTACATTCTTAAAAATATGTAGTAAATATGTATTAGTATGTTACCAAGCTTATATCACATGGACGGATTTTGCGAAGTGGGGGAAGAATTAAAAAATGAGATAGACTTGAAAAAATGTAACATTGGTACATCTGATATGTTTTTCTATGACACGTCTATGTGTTACAAAGGTGACTTACCCTTGTCTGAATAATTTGTAAAAATATTTGAATAACCTTACTTTTGGTATTTATTTAATCTTTGAACAATAGCCTTAGGAGATGACTGAATTTCCCTTGTTGCTCGTTTAGGTACATTGTGTAAATATTGTGTTTGTTTCTTTCAAAGTAATCGGTTTGTTCACCGCTGTAGCGGTCTTTGTGGCAGGTCAGTTACGAGTTTGAAATAAAAAAGTTTTTTTTTTAAACTAACAGACTGTAAATCGTAAAAAGAATTTGACATACGATCGCGTGTCGAACCCCTCCCTTGGGGTTTTTTATATGTGCAAATTACTGTTTGTACTACATATTATATATTTTTCTATGGAAGTAATGTTGTCAATTAAATATATTTCAAAATAAAGTAGTTACGACTGGTAATTTAGAAACATAATAGTTGTAATTGACATTTTATTTTATGTGAGTACAGAATCAAGTAAGTATCAGATCTTCAATTTCAGGAATATCGTACCTCCAAGGAGCTTCCATATTTTATTACTTGGTAGCATGTATTCTTAGTACCTAAAAAAAGACTATTGTATTCTTTTATCATGATAATCATAAATAAAGAAAAAACTAAATTAATTAATACGTTATTTTGTTTAATTTAAATAAAGTCAATATCTTAAAACGTATAAATGGCGCCAAAGCATAGCCACAGATTAGTAATACGAATCTGTCATTGATAATTGAAATGGCGCGAAATAAAAATTACTTGTGTCATTTTTTGGAAGCGTCATTTGATTTGTGTCGTAATATCTGTGGTGAAGTGATCTTAAAACTCTTTATATTTTCTATATAAAGCATTTTAAGTGCATTACATTACACAATTGCTTTTAATATTATCATTTGAATATTGTAACGAATTATTATTAGGAAACTACAATAAAAACTGATCCTGCGGTGATGTTTACAACAGTTACTCATGCCGTTTGCCTGACAAATGTAACTGCAATATGGCTTTTCGTTCAAATGGACGTGTTTTACGAGTGCGTCATTGTGACATATAGACTTGTTTTGTGCGAAGATATGAGCGTTAAAAGGAATTCGCTTTGGAACAACATTGTTTTGGCTGTTACAATTATTTGGTGCTGCGGAACGGTTGTGAATAAATTTTGGTAGATTTTGTTCAATGTAGCCCTAATGTATCTTTATCTGTTAAAAGTTTATAATGCTATCTCTTCTATGCCTCTAATACAATGATTGCTTGGCCAGATGCAAACCGAGGACGTTGTTTAGCATCTAAGAAACGGTGCGGTTCATAGATTGATAGTATTATATTTATTTCTATCCACAAATAATTTGTTTGTAATGTTTATATGTGCATTTTTAATGTCTATGACTACGATCCTCTTTTGTTATTCCTAAAATCCATGTGCACAATAAAAAAAGAAATTATGCGCAATAGTATAAGTGCAATGAAAAAAGTCTTCGCTAACAACACTCTGTGGAAAAAAATCGGAAAGAGCAATACAACTAACAAATGACACTTATGTAATTATATTTATAATTTGCATTTCATATATTTAAAACTCTGACACGCGACGAATTATATGTAAAAGTGTAATAACAGTAAGTATTACTTTTTGCCTATTCTTAAAAGACCAGCAACGCACTTGCGAGCCTTCTGGCAATGTGATTGTCAGGTTATATTAAAAATAATATTAACTCATTTTATCTAAATTCACTTACATATTAAAACGCGTGACTTAAACACGAACTATGGACAATCGCTATTGTTACATGTCAAAAATCGACTGCTTGAGTATTAAAAGATGATATGCCGTTGTGTAAGTGTTATGGGTTGAATGAATACAAGACAACATACCTACTAAAAGCTCGCAAAATACAATTTTAAATATACATTATGTTTTTTTTATAATTTTGATGTTTTGATTATTACTCCTTTTTTTAATTTTTTAGGAGGGTAGGCGCTAACAAAGTCGTATCGTGTTCTGTCTGTTAAAGTTATAAAATATTTTAAATATTAAAGGTTGAAAAGTAGATATCCCTGTACCCCTACACCATAAATCCATGAAAGTTTTGTCCCATGCACCTATACCACAAATCAAGAGAAATTCAAAATAATAGAAATAGAAACGTAAAAAAAAACTTAGTCCGTTTGATTTTGAAATCAAGTTTTACCATCAAGAGGGTCTGGAGATAATACAACATCTGGATTGGTTGAAATTCACACAAATAACAAAAAAATTAAACGAAGGAGTGAAATCTAAGTGACAGAATCAATAAGTGGTTAGTTTGAGTTCGAACATTACCACGGAGAGAATTTTATTGAATTTTCCTAGTCAGTCGTCAATTCAACAACAAAAAAGACACAACAGAAGGTGGACTCGGATATCCCCCAATAAAAAGGTCAAGAATTTCCACTAGTAAAATTCCCTTTATATTTTGTCACAATAGCCCTTAGTCTTTCAATATCGTTACGCTCAGTTAAGTCGGTGCAAATTTTACCTAACTCTGTACTATGCTTAAAGCACGACACGCATCGACACTAGTATCGCGTAAAATATTAGCGCCGTCGCTATTAAGGGTTAACATCAAACCGAGTGTTTTAAATATCTCTCTACCTAAGATTACGTCATACTGCAACAAATGTGAATCAACAATGACAAACGTTATTTCGGTATGGAACCCTACAAACTTCTTTTTAATCAGGGAACATCCTGAACCACTGTCAATCAGTGCTTGCAAAGTATAACTGCCTTATGCAAATTTTGATTAGAGGATGTACAAACGTTGACCAATTTTGATTGTAAATTGCAATCTTTAAATTTTTATTCTCGTTAAATAAAAGAAATAAATCAGTGGCGCTACAGCCTACAGGCCTTCAGGCCTCCGATCCCTGAACCCGCCCCATGATCAGTTTAACCGCCACATTATAAAACAAATAAAATAAGAATGTCCAAGTTTGTGGCAATTTGAACATCGCGTTCTTACTAACTATTGGCTGTTCACTAGATTTATTTACGTATAAAAATCAAAATGGGTACCCTCATTTTGATTTTTATACGTAAAAATAAACAATGTCGTTTTAAATGTCCTACCTAATCAATAAAATGGCAACGACCTGTAGTTAACTCGCATATTTTAGGGTGCTTAGAAGCATTATATTCACCACGGACCTCACATGTGAATTTCACTTAAGGTTAGGCTACGTATTCAAATGTGACACAAAACTCGTCGGAGTATTTTTTAAGTAAATCTGTGCGTACCTTAACATTACAATTTCATTGGACTCACCCAAACCTGTCTCCAGCCGGTTGATCAGCACCATTTTGTTGGTGGAATATTCAATGTAGGTCACCGCATGGTCACTCGTATAGTCCACCATATCGCGAAACAAGTCGTGAAACGTCCTTATTCCAACAAACTGAAGAGCAAGTCGGTCCTTAAACTCTTCCCAGGTACGAACACAACACACCACACACACAACACCCACAACGGGTACGAACATGGAGCCCACGACAACAACAGAACAAACGACGGTAGATAAATCTCACTAGATTTTAGCGTCCTTTTATCACCCACACTCGAAGGCTTCTCTTTTAGAAGTTCTAGGTATTTTGGAAGCCTGCCATCATATTTTGAAAATATGTTGCCCATAATTCAGGCGTAAACGTGCTGGGTCCATCGTCTTTTGACGTCGATGGACCCGCCGCTCTATTTCCTTGAGCTTCATAATCTGGTGTGAAATATTCACAATTTCCACTAGCAGGCATTGCGGTTGGCACGCAGAATGAATTTTGTATCGATCCCACTTCTGATGTCAGAGATTCAACGCGATTAATAATTTCAAAGTTGGTATCACTACCGTCGCCCGACATTATTACTTAATATTTAAACACAGTCAGTGCGCACATCCGGCGCAGGCGCCGATCGGAAAGCAACTGAAGCTCTTCACGACCGATTATACGCACTACTGACAGCTTGACTTTGACAATTGACACATTGACACTTTACAACCTGTAAGATGTCTATGATATTGCGTGGTGTTTACTTACATGGTAAACAGTACTGTGTATTATGTATGTGTACGGTAGTGTGTAGTATGTGTACGGTGATTACACCGTGTTCTATTATAACCTAATCTCTGACATATAGTCCAAGAATTATTTTAAAATTATGAAGTCCTTAAAAATCCTTAAATTCTCAACAGATCATAACAAGACTTATTTTTAATCAGATAGTCTTTTTACTAAAATGGCAATGGATCGGTCGATACCTAGACAATAGCTGAACATATAAGACAACACAGTAGAAGGAACCTCCCGGATGAAGAAGAGTGGGCAGGCCAAGGCAAGTTGACTCATGACTTGATAGACTGACAGACTCAATAACTCTCTCTGCTCTATTGTTGCCAATGCCAAGATAAGATAATAGACCCAAGAGGGGTCCACAGATAACTAACTAACATGTTACTGCTAACATTTAGCGATAAGTACTCCAACATTTGAAGTGGAACTTGGAAGATATGGAAATAAAAAAATAAAATGTGTGCGTGTACCTACTAGGTGTACACACGTAAGAAGTGAAACTTCTTTATGACCTTATTTTTCGAAAAATGATCTACTATATGCAACTTAACGAAATTGGTTAAATAAAGTTTAACAATTTGTTATTTATGGCTTCGAATCTCTTCGGATCAACCGTGGAAAAAATGTTACACTAAATTTTTTTCCAACCCCGATAAAGAAGTTTCACTTCAAAAAGGTTTGTATTAATTTAGGTTTACAAAAATGTAGTTTTACATTAATACACAAGCATAACATTACGCAACTAATAAATGCCAATCATAAACAGTCAATGTTTAGATTTTATGTACTGTTTCAATATAAGTACTACTTACAAATAGCCATTCTATCATGCCTAATTGGTATGTGCATAGAAAAGCAAAGTCTGAACCATGTTATTTTTAATAATGCCAGCGTTTGGAAAAAGCTTTAACCAAATTATATACACAAAAATGAACGTTAAAAATTGGATATGTTATTTTTTATGGAACAGGAGACAAATGAGACACCTGCAATTGGAGATATGCAAGTGCGTTGCCTTTTAATTTCAATAAGTATTGTGTAGCTTAGATTTAACTGGATAAGTAGTAAATTAAATGTCTGTTTTAGAGCAAAAGCACTAAGGTTAATAGTTCAACGAGCATTCGTATGAATTTTTAAAGACCCTTCCATTTCCTTTCAAATGTAAAAATCTTATTAAATGATTGTTTGGTAAGTATTTGTTCCGTTACTGCAACTACAACTAAAATAATTTTGATAAAAGTTCATATTGAAACATAATATCCACGGTGCTGCCGTTGCGAAATGGGATTTCATACAAAATCACGTAAACTATATTCCCGACACAATGTATTTTCATATGTATAGAAAACTTGGATATAAATACAAAATGCAGTAGGGATGTATCGGTATTTCAAATTAGTAATGTGATCCCATCGATAGCAAATTCCAGAGCCATTACGTATATTAACCACTAAACCACCGAAAAAGTTATCATAGATAATTTTTTACTCTATCAGGATTAAATGTTATTTTATTTTCAGCTCAAAAAGCTGTTTAAATATTTAATTAACACCGTTGTGTTAACTCGCAAAATATTTAACATTGGTTTTTTAAATTCATAGTGAATCATTTATCCCAATTGGCAGCGTCGGACGCCATTAAACTTAATATTGGTGGAGCTTCGCGTCCTCTAAAACAAATATTTATTCGTTAGCGCTTTTCATGCCTCTATGTTTTTTTATTTAAACCCAACATTTACTTCAATTGTATTCAAAACACGAGCATCGTTTTAATTGGACATGTTTTAGGTCGCATTTTCTTTTAAATAGTAATCTGGGATAGTTCACTGTAACATACTACTCAGTATTTATGATATGGTAAAACATGAATTTCGACGACAATCCTGAGTTTTTCAAATCATATTCAACGATTATGGTTTATATCGGACTGACTGGTCTGGATATATTTAATCGAAAGGATAAAGTCCAGTTTAAGATTAAATATTTTTATGTTTTTTATTTCTTTTGTCACATTACATCTATGCTGTGTCATTGGATGTATGTTGTTAGAGAATTCTTGAAAGGGACCAAATTGCTGGATATACCAATTGATTTCTCATATTGCAACAATAATTTGGAAGGTATGCATATTGTATATATATTTTTAAACGAATATTATAAGTCTTGCAAATATTCTTTTTTTATATTTTAGTTTTATTAGACATTTAAATCGCTTATAGGCCAGTCAAGTAGCTGATAAAGCAACTGTGCTTTAAGACGGAGTTGATTTTAAAAATAAACTGCATTAATTAACAGCTCTTTGTGGCATGTATCTCAAAGGTATCGTAGCAACTTCTGTGTGCAATTGTGGTTACACAATTTTTAGGTCAAATTAATTGTAGTAGTTATGTCGTATAAAGGTAGACAAAATTCTAAAAAAACACTGTTATTTCTGTAACAAATATAATACAATAATAATAACGTAGCCCACTATAAAATGTACTGCATTATACTCACGATTATTATTTGACCAGTATTAAACGAAAGTAACGTTCAAACCATTATATGACGACTTTAACAGTGCTAATTGGAATTCGGAGTGGAATTGTTTAGTAGAACAATTTTTATAATATCTATGCACCTACATGTGTTACGTCTATGGTATAAAAAATCAGTCAGTGCTATTATTTTATATATAGTTATATTGCTATTTATTGTGGACCTTTGAACCGGAATATAGTGAATTAAGTTATTAATTACTTAATGCAGTTCGTACTTCGAAATTTTACCGGTGTATGAGATTTGTATATTTCTGTTTCAGCGCTCTTGATATTCATTCAACTATTTATAAAAAAGGATAAAATAAATGAGTTTGTAATCAAAATGGAAAAAGAATGGCGGCGCGATGAAGATTTGTCATTAAAACTAACTAGTGTAAAGCGGAATTTGGTTAAACAAACTGATCTTTACATTCAAAGTATTTATAATGTTTATTTTTTCAATTATCTCGAAAAATTTTAAAGGAAATAAAAAAACGGTGCTGTTACGCAGTTAGGTTGTAATTACACAGTTGGCCAGTCAGTGGTTAGAAAGGTCGAGAATCCTCATCTTAGGTTGGATACTCTTCCCCAACAATGTAGACCAATGCGCGAAATGATACATCATTCCATTGGTCCAATTACAATCAAACGTCTTTCGCCCGTAACACAACTAATGTCGATGTCTATTTTTCTAACTAGCTATTACAGTAAATGAGCACAAAAGCCTTACCATTAATCATGAGTCAGTTTCACATCTTATTGTATAATTTTTGTTCAATAAATGGCGTCGTATCTGATCTATAGTAGAGTTTAATAGTCTATGACTGAACAAAGTCAAAGTCAAATTCAAAAGCATTTATCCATTTAGGTAACATATAATACACTTATGAACGTCAATAAAGAAATAAATATTTAATGCTTCAATTTTTACATTTACTGCCAGTTTCTCAAGGGCGTAGAACGGACGAGAAGAACTGGCAATAAACTCTCTGGCACTCTTTTTAATCGCAAAGTCTTGCCTCTTGTGCTTCTTGTGCCTGCCATGTCAGAGTAGATGGACCCCTTATATATAAATAACTATTTACCAATCTTCCTTCACAATATTATTAATAATGAAACAAAGAGTAATGAAACAAATAAAATGAAACAAATTAATAATGAAACAATGTAATAATGAAACAAAGTAATTTTATATTTACATTGTTTCATTATTCCTTTTTTTTATTATTACTCTGTTTCATGATTAATTTGTTTCATTATTACTTTGTTTAAACCAAGTAATAATGAAACAAATTAATAATGAAATAAAAGAGATAATGAAACAATGTAATAATGAAACAGAGATAATGAAACAAAGAGATAATTAAACAATGTAATAATGAAACAATGTAATAATGAAACAAAGTAATAAAGAAACCAAGTAATAATGAAATCGTCGTATATAACTGAGCGAAGTACCTAGAAGTTATTCTTATCTCTTCTTCTTTTGGTTCCTCTCCATGTAGGTTGCCCGTCAGAAATTCAATTATAGACATTTAAGATATCTGCTTTCCGATATATCTAAAACATTTTTTTATTTTATCCAAAAATATATTTTTTTTGTTTCAATCCATTTTGTCCTTTATTGTTAATTATAAAACAGTTGTTTGTTTACTGGATTTTAAATTTAGAAGAGCCAACAACTTTTCATAAGTAAAAATGCAGGTCATAAAGATCAATCATCTTACGTATTATCATTTGATTGTTCCAGTTTCCTGTTTATCAATATCCATTGTTTGCAGTATATATTTACTGAATCCGCTGTTTATGGTCTTGGTAAACAAGTTCATTCTTCATAGGAACGTGTCTAATACCGTTGCATTAGGATTAGCCACCCCATTTAACTACGAAGATAACTTTCTCAGTTATATTTTGCTGGTGATTGTTGAGTATCGATTGGGTATGTTTGTTTAAGTAAAGTGTTTACCACGAACTTTAAGATAAGACAAGTATCCAAATGCGTCAATACTCTTAGATTTAGATACAAGAATTGCTATACAATTTGCATAGACAATTCAATTCCATTTGAGCGGTGCATGTTTTCGTGCTTCAAATGAGTCTGATACACGTACTGAATGCTACTTAGTTTTTCCATACGTTACTATTACAGTATGATAACTATTCAATTTTTTAGCACATTGATTATTGTTTAAAATTCACTTGAATTGCATCTAAGTACTACTTGGTAAGCTTCTTGTGTGCTTAAGAGGGTTTAAATAAATTTAATAAAATGCCTGTGTATTACATATCAATTTAAATCTGTCCTAAGCTGAAGACGAAAGTATACATCCTTTTTTATTGTGTAATAAAGTTTTTTTTCCTTTCTATTTTTGAACCTTGTTTATGGAACTTACATATACAATTTCAACAGCCATGATAGTAGCCTACGAGTTGCAGTGTAGTCAATACTTCATAACAATATCTATGGACCACTTAAGAGTCTTGTTCATTCTAATACAAGACGAATTTAAGGAAGTCATTTGTTTGCCGAACGATGCAAATAAAGAGAAGAGGTTCAAAGAAACAATACAACGTCATTCTAGGTTATTGGAGTAAGTAGTCTTAAGCTGAAACATACAAAATTCCAAATAAATAAATATTAGTTATCTTAGCGACTTTCCTACTATCACTGGTTGCTTTGAAAGATTTCAATTATAATCTGACAATAACATAATATAACGATGTAACTAATAAAATCGTATTATTTGATAGTAGAGAAAAATGTTACCGAAAATTAAGACGGAACATTCTGAAGTACAAATATTAGAGGACACAAAAATAGTTGAACATCGTTTTTTTATAAAAAAAAAAATCAATTTAAGTGTTTAGGGGCTGTTCGTGTGTTATTAGCAATTTGTTCATTAAACTCTTATAGTTTAATGAACAAATTGCTAATATGACTATAGGTTAGAATCTTTACGTTTAATTTTCTCTTTGCAGATTGCTTTGGGATCTGAACGGAACATTTGGTTGTCTATTCGCAATCAATTATATTTTCCTATCATCTACAATTTGTTTTTGTGTTATATCAGCATGCGTAAGTACAACAAATTAGGCATAGGCTAGTAAATCACTCAAACTTAAACCATTCATAAGTAATCGAAAATGATTGGACATAATCATCATCCGAATCTACTATCGAATGCCTTTATGCCTTTTTTTCATAAAAATCCGTCATAGTAATTATAAATACTTTCTCGTAAGAGCATTACAGTTATCTAGGTTTTCTTTAAAAAAAGGTCTCAAAATTCGACCTAATCATTATATAATCTTTCCGGACGACTAATTTATTTTATTGGAAGCGACTAGATTGTCCAAAAATTATTATCAAATATACTAGACCGCTACGCAATTGCTTGTGCTACGCCGTAGCACCTTTGTCACGGAGACCATTGAAGTTTCAATATCGAAATCAGACAATATAGAATAGATGACAACAAAGCTTTGATACTTTAGCTTCATATTATAAACTTACAATAACGTTAGGAAACATTGTTGCAAGTAGGTGTGTTGTGACTGTGCCCTCGACTTATTGTGTCTAAGGTATGCCGATATCCTTCACCGTAGTAGCGAGTGTTATTAAAGCATTCATACAGAGTCCATCGGTGCAGCCGGGGGCCGAATATATAATTGGAATTGAACGAAAAATGCACATAGCGGTAACGTCGACATTTGGATTCGATTAAATTTCTATCTTATCTTAGAGCAGTGTTGGCCTAGTGGCTTCAGCGTGCGACTCTCATATCTGAGGTCGTAGGTTCAATCCCCGGCTGTGCCCCAATGTACTTTCTTTCTATGTGCGCATTTAACATTTGCTCGAACGGTGAATGAAAACATCGTGAGGGTCAGTTTTCCGTGTGTCTTAGACCGAAAAAAGTCGACGGCGTGTGTCAGGTACTGGAGATCTGAGGCCAAGACCTAAAGAGGTTATAGCGCCACTAATTTGTTTTTAAATATTTATCTTAAGTGCCATTACGTGTAGTACACGTAACAATTATTAATGTTTGCAGAAAATAAATCAATAACTAATAAACATCTCTATCGTACAATATACCTTAGAATTTATTATTTTATTTTATCCGTTTAAAAACCTAGTTTGAATATCCTTTAGTAAATTAGTTTAGTTTAAATTACTTATTAGTCTTAAGTTAAGCTAGATCGTAATGTTCCACACTGTCTTCACTAAGAACATTACTATGTATGTACATGTATAAAAAAACCTTTAAATCCTAGCATACCCGTTGTGCTCATTATTCATTTAAAAATATTATGTTTCCTAATAAAATAGAAGTAAGTACTAATAAATAAATATAAGTAATATCATTTAAAAGATTAATATACCTAATTACAATATCATATAACATTTCAGACGGATGGCAGCTTGGAAGATTTGAAAACGCTATGTATTTCCATTCTTGTCATCGTCAACGTGTTTTACTGTTGCAGAAGTGGTGAATATTTAGTTAACACGGTAAGCTATGTTATGTTAAAGATATATTACGATCTATATTAAGTATTTAAATAAAAAACTTTTTTTACCGGATTAAAGTTATGTATTATTATAAATTTACAATTATTTAACATACTTTTAAATTTATCCGACGTTTCGCGTGCTTTATAGCGTGCGTGGTCACCGTGGTGCGGTGATAATACATAACTTTAATCCGGTAAAAAAAGTTTTTTATTTAAATGTGTAAAGGTTATGTCAATCAAAGACAATATTATCTATATTAATGTTTTGTTGTATGCAAAGACACACGTGAACCCAATTGGAATACATGTAATTACAAATGGTAGTTTAAATATACACCCCGGGTAGGTAGATGAAAAAGGAGACAATAAAAGACGAGTGGTGCCTACTTTTTTTACCAATATAGAAAAATATTTTGTTTTAACGATATGTATTATGTATGTTTCTTTTGTGGCTTAAATGATCCATCAATATCGCTTCATTTTGCCCGTATATAAAATTGTTTTAGGATTTTTCTTAGATTAAACTCACCTAGATATACATTTTAGCCTCTCCGGTATATCACTCCACAGTATTGCTGCAGTAATGGTTGCGTTCTAAATGTAATTAGAGATTGTAAAGGTAAACAAATTACTAGTAAGTTTTATTCTTAATACATTTGTACTTAATGGCCACAAATTATAAGAGATAAGGACCTAAGTGTAAGCTATCATACAACAGATCTTAGAATAATATGTATAAAGTTTAATGTTAATACATATTTTCAGGCGTCAGAAGTTTCTACCGCCATATATGATGCACCGTGGTATGAATTACCGAACCAGTACAGGAAAGATCTAATATTTATAATGTCAAGGTGATATTAGGATAGATAAGAGTTATTATTTAATTTATTTATTTATTTACTTTAACTATAACAAGTATATAACTATTTACTTCGTTACTTTCGTTCGTTTACTACGTTAAAAGGGATGCAACGGGCGACCTTATCACTAACAAGCGATCTATTCCAGGCAACCCTAGTAAGGAAAATAACTAAATAAAAAATATGGGTAAAGTGCAAGGAGTGCCAACCAAATCTTATAAAAAAATTATAGAATCACCAACCTTAATCTAAAGTAATACAAAAAAATGTAATAAAATAAACTATTGTCACGGAGTCATGAATTGCGATGCAATACAATAGAATAAGAAATACTAGAATTACAAAAGTCACGATCGAGCAGGATAGGATATGGTTACGAAATGTTTATGTAGAAGTGTTTTAAAAGATGTTAGGGAGGTAGCCAATCGTATGGAGTGTATTCCATAACTTAATGGCGGAGATCCTAAACGAATAGCCTAAGAAGGATGAGCTGTGAGGTGGAATTTTCAAATAGCATATATTAGAGGAGATTTATCAATTGATAGATTCGGATTAAATTAAATAAAATTGGATATCGCCTTGTCGATCTAGGAAGCAGAGATAACTTATATAATATGTTGTATAAGTTAGTATATATAAAATAAAAAATAAAATAAAATATGTTTATTATGGAACATAAGATACATGTATCATTTATTCCACGTCATTAAATTTGAAGGCATCCCTACTCATCGGCAAAGAAGACAGAGGGTGTAGGCCGAGAGAAAAAGCCGGCGTAAAAAACTCTCGGTACTCTTTTAAAACAGCATATCTCTTATACGTATACATTCCTCGAAATCCATCTTGTAGGTTTCACTTCTGAAACCACAAGTACTGAAATTAATTTGTAAATTATCAGTTACACGATAATCAATACAGCAAAATTCAGAGAAATCAACGTTATTATCGCATATCAAAAATTTCATTCAAAATTCTGCTGTAAAACCGATATACATTATACAAGTATAAAGCGTACGTACGTACAGAAACACATTGTTAGGTTGTGTGTAGATTTGTGTGTTATTTAGTGAATTACTTATATTTATTTTTTGTTGTGTCTTTGTATTATTGTATCTTGTTTTAATTTGTTGTGTTTTGTAACGGTTAATAGAGATTAATTATAGGTATATAAATGTTTCTGTGTAAAAAAAATGTAAAAGTTGTAACAGATATTCTGACACGGGTATTTTTCAAGTTATACTTCTTTTGGCGCATTAGGGAAAATGATGAGAGTAAACTGTTACGATGCGCGCGCACACCGCCACAAAAAACTGACACCCGCACACCGTCACAAAAATCCGACACTGAATATCTGTGCAAACGTCGGTAAAATAGACTGGGCCGCTAGTTGGCACTTGCTCTGTTTTATCGACAAGTTGCATTGTCTGTCGTGGTGGTATTTATTAGAGTCGTGTTTATTTAAACCAAAATAATGATTTCTATACGACAAGCCCCTTTTTAATATGATAAAAATCATAGTGTTTATTGTAAAATATCATGGTGAGTACATATTATATTGTTTCGATTAAAATGGACAAGAAAAATGCAATTCGAAGTGGGAACGTCCCTCTAAAGTGCTCGAAGAAAATTATTACGCCAAAGAAGTGTACATTGTACGTTTTTTTTACTCAAAAGGGCTCCCAATTCTTACATTATAATGAATATAACCATAGATTAGGGATTCGTTCAATTTTATTGTGTGTTACACATTTAGAATCGCATTTTTATGCTTCCAAAATAAATAAATAAAAATTAACTTATACCACAGAGAATCTGTTTTGTTTACCTCGTAAGCCATATTAAATTTGGTATGGCATGCCGAGTGGGTCGCGGGTCGCACTGCTTTGCATAGTTAAACGGCAGTTTATCCACTTTTCGCCATTACTGAACTGAATTTACGCAATATATATTGATCAGTAGCCTTTGCCATGAATTTCAGTTAGCTTGAAATTAAGTAGTCCTTTTCTATAAATGAATACTTTATAGTTAGTAAAAATTACTAACAATGTTAAAAGACTAAAGACTTACTAAGTCAAGCTATGACCATGAAAGTCAGACACGTCGGGATAGTTTTTAATTTACAACAAACATAAAATTTAGTTTTTTATGAGACTAAGAATTAAGTGCTGCCGTGGACACCAGCTATGTTGGGCGGCTTGCGTGTGTGCCGGTGCCGACCTTTGAGAGCACTTATTTCAAAAATATTTACAAAAAATGATTAAGTACTATTTTATGTAAAAAATAATCATCCGATGACGATAAATCGTGTCGTTTAAAAACTTTGTCCAAATTAATGAGCAATCAAAGTAATTAACAAATGAAAATAGGGAAATGTTATGCAGCACATATTTTATTATAATTCTAAAGAAAGCTGTACTTAATAATTATAATCTATATCAATCAGTTGTTCGAGATTAAAGAGATTAAATAAAAAAAGTTCAATAACTAATGTTTTCATAAAATTTTAACTTTTTCAGTACTTACTAAATAATTATACCATAGAATAAATAGTAAAAGTACTACGTAACCGTAACGTGTTGTATGGTAATTTTAAATTTAAAATCAATTGTTTCCGATAAAAATAAAATGTATATCCATTCGTGATATTTACCATTTACTTAAACAATGAAAAGATTTGAAGTAAAAATAACTGTAATCGAATAAATTCATGAAAATAATTTCGCAGTTATCTAAACATGATTATCTTAATCAGGGTACAGCAGGTATACATGGGCCGTCGTCATTATTTAACATTAGTACCTAATGCCCTTACCCTTTGTTCTTTTGAAAAAGTAATCCTATATCATGATTATAACTGTGAAAGGTTTTTCGAAATTCTTTAATTATTGTCTGTATCTTACGTAAAACTTTTATCGCTAATTATTATTCCCTCTTAGGATATCTTTTTAAATATATGTAAAGTACTTTAATGAATAACGTATACGTGTTACTTATTTAATGTTGTATTGGGGTCCTCATAGCCTAGCGGTCTTATTAAGTGGCAGCTAGGTGAGGGGTACCGGGTTCGATTCCTTTGAGGTCAAGTTTTAATTTAATTTAAATTTGTTCTCGGCCGGGGTTGTGCGGTACCGGGCGAGTGCTTAAACCGGACAAGCACGAATGATTAAAAATCCTATACTTGACGCTGGCTAATGCACAAATCGTGCCAGAGCCATTCAAATGTATAATTGGGATATAATATAGACCTCACAGATATAGATAATTTTATTTCACACCAAAGCATTTAAAAGAGCATTTTAAATAAAAAATCACAAGATTTCTTGTCTATTAGCAACATCTTTAATATTTTATAAAAAAACATTTAATACATGAATACATTGCCTATTGTTAATCTGGAGACGTAGTTTTCAATTCATGATCATAGATTTTAAGTATTGTTTGTACAAAACATCTCAAAAACTCATGAATAATAAAGGCAGACGAAAAAGTAAATCAGCAGTTTAAAACATTGTAAGGAAAATACGAAAGATGCTAATATTTTGTTACCGTTTCTCAGATCCCAACGTGTAGCATACGTGACCTCCACGAGTTATATAAAGATATCATTGAAGACATTTATACGGGTAATAATTTATGAGCCTACAGTTACGATGTTTACTTTGTAAAGCGTTATACATATAAGTTTTCGACCACACTATGTTCCATACCCGTATAAAGGCATTTACGTTTAGCATCATTTTTTCTGTTTTGTTGTCTACGCTTTCATCGTACACGCATACTAGTAAAATTAGTGCACAGTAGTCTAACCCACAAACACAGATTTTTAGTTGTAAAATTTATACTCTAACCTTGACATTACGTATAATATATTTACTTTGTTGTGTGTATTAACACACGATTGTTAATGTGTTTGTTTTATTTTTAAATCAAACCCGTGACATTTTCAACTAACCCATAAAGTATTAATTATTGTGCCTTGATTCACTTTGATACGTGTTTGCGTGACGTACCCACAATAGTGTTTACATGCTCCTATTACACCGGGCTTTGCTGATAGAGGTGAAACATTTGGTTTTCTTATTATATATTTTATTTATTTACAATAATTAACTGCTTTAACATGTGAGGAGCTTGTATTACGTCATGCTCCTCATCACAGTTGCAGGTGTCGTAATAAAGTGCAGGTGCTTACAAACATTTTGTAAAAAAAAACCTTAGCGATTTAAAAGATTCTTTTTTCAATACTTCTCGTCCGTTCTACCCCTTTGATTTGAGAACTACTTTTGATTTTTTTGCTGAATTTCATAAGTGTACTTTTAACATATTACTTCATATGTATACAGATAAATTATACTTTGATTTGATTTTGAAACAGATCCACTTAGCAACGACTGGAATTTTACAATTCTATGTAATTCAGTTTCAGAAATTTCATTTTGAAATTAGTTTAAAACTGAAATGTTTGTTTTTGGCCAAAAACTGCGAAATGTTAGGAAAAGTTTTTAAAAGTTAAACTTGAATAATGGAGGATATTAAATATTCAATATGTTAATTTCAGACTGTATTTTTTATAAAATATAGGCAAAAGGCTAGAACTGTATTATTACCATTTAAATTTTCTGAAGTTGTTTAAAAGAGTTAATTTGGTTTATTTCAATATTAATAATTTATTGCTTCAGAATAGGACGTTTTCAGTTTGTCCTGTGGAATATTATGTTTATCATTTAGGCTTCCATGCACTTGCCAATTTCTTAAATAAGTGTAGGTTTGTTCAGAAATTTCTCGGTTATCAATATGGAGATGATTTTATTTAAAATCGTTCTCCAAGTTTCTCTGAAGTTTCATCTGAATCGAATGTTTAATATAGGTAAATTCATTTTATAGTTTTTTCATTTCAATTGATATTCGATTTTTTTTTCAGATTATGAACATGACCTGGTCATTCATCTCCCTCATAACTACAGTTTACGACACAAAATAAGAAGAAAACTTCAAGTCTTACTCTTGCACTTTTTGCACTTTCATATAGTCCCTCCATTTGCCTGGATTTCTTCTTCTTCTCTGCTATCGTCACCTAACACTGCAGTAGGCTAAAAAATAAAATAAATTAACAAAAATTACATTTTTTAATAAGGTTAGTAATAATCCATTGGCGCTACCACCATATAAGGGTCATGGATCAGATTGTATACGTTTTTTTCATCATTTAGATTACCTACTGTCGTACACATGTCGTCGATTTGAGACATGCTGGTTTCCTCACGATGTTTTCCTTTCCATACGCGCGTGTTAGATGCGAAAGACACAAAGTCCATTGGTGCACGTCCACGATCGAACCTTCAACCTCAGAAAATCGCTGAAGCCGGCCAACATTGTAGAATAAAGATACAAAACAAAATTACATATATTAATTTAATGCTCGTCGGTTTAAAGCTATATTATTGAGCTCCAATTTACCACAAATTGTTAGATTACTAATAATAAAGCCACGTTTAATTAATCACTTTGTGTATATTTTATTACTGATATTACAAACAGTCATACTGATTTATGAATAAATTTAGTTTATCGAGCAGTGCTAGTTCTTGTGGTTAGAACCCTAGTGTGTTTTTAACCACATTCGATATAGTTATTTTAATATGATATGGATGACGCTATTTTGTAATTACGTGGTGCTAAAGGGTAAGATTCATAAACAAAACTTAGACAAAGTCTGACTCCCAACTGTCAAAAATGTATAGCATAACATACGAGAATCAAAGTCATGCTAAGGCTGAATCTTCGGTATCGCTGTTGGGAGCGGTACAGATACATTCTATCCCTTAGTCTAATACAGATTTTACTATCTAATATATAAAATTCTCGTATCACAATGTTCGTTCCCATACTCCTCCGGCTCGACCGATTCTTATGAATGTTTTTATGCATATTCAGTAAGTCTGAGAATCTGCTACAATCTATCTTTCAAACCCCAAAAAAACTTTTTTATTTTTTGGATTAAATTTTTCTTTTTTATATTTTTATGATACAACAAATAAAAATACATACAATATTTGTTAATTTAAATTTTATGACTTTTAATTAACGAATATTTGTAAATTTTATGACTTGACCTTAGAGGTTTATGTAGAGAAAAATTCACAGAAAAACCTAAAAAGTTTTCATTCCGGAAAATTGAACAGTCTCCGGGGTAGCATAGCAAAATGTTCCATGTTGGTAGGTACTAAAAAGGTAGGCTAAGTAAAATCACATTAAGCAGAAACAAAGTGCGCGAAAACTAGTATGCTATACATATATTTAAGCAAGTAGGTAATTAGCCTTTTGTACCTGACACTCACCAAGGTCCGTTTCCTCGCAATGTTTTGCTTCACCGTACGCGAGTGTTAGCGTACTTAATCAGAATAATCCATTGGTGCACAGCCGGGGTTCGAACTTACGACCTAAAGTATGCATGCTCGGTCAGACCACTACAATACTGCTTATGCACACCTTGCATCGCACTCAGGCTATGATATATATAATATATCACTTTATAAAAGTTGGGTAGATCAACCACCTATTCTAAAATAATAATATCAGCAATAATACATCTACACACTTAAAATTTTAGTTATGAAAATTTAAAAGCAAAATATAATTGCGAAACGGAACTTCGTTTGTTTACTTTAAAGTAATTTATTTGCTTGATGAAATTTCCTAGAAACTCGAACGATATAAAACATTCTAAAGAGGTAAGCGAATAGAAAAAATCAAGTGCCATTAAAAGTTCCGAGTAGGTACTCTAAAGTTGGAGCAGTAATAAAATTATACTGGACTCAATATTGAACTTTCCAGGCTTTTAACTAGCTACAGTTTATATAATCAATGTCACTTTAAAACGACGGTGCTGAATCCAATTCGAAGAGTTTCGAGTTTTTTATATAACATAGCTAAAACACGTTAATACCGAAGAAGGTTTCCAATGGTATATATTTATGAGAGACCCTTAAAACAGCGTATTGTATATATATACATATATGCATATTGTCTACATACTTAGTTTTCTTGATATTTGCTCAGTGCACACAGGTGCACTGCATACATGGACATAGGAAAGAAATTGTAACGTACATTTTTTTATGCAAAGTAAAAAAAATCGATAAATTATTATTAAATTTAAATGAAATCTAATATATAAAATTCTCGTGTGTATGTTAAACTACTCCGAAACGGCTTGACCGATTCTCATGAAATTTTGTGTGCATATTGGGTATGTCTGAGAATCAGACAACATCTATTTTTCATACCCCTAAATGTTAAGGGTCACCCCCTAAATATTATTTTTTAAATTTTTAGATAGATTTTTCTGTGATACAGCATTAAAAAATACATACAACCCCTAATTTTCACCCCTCTACGATAAACCCCTATTTTTTATTATAAATGATATACATGGCAAAACGACGTATGCCGGATTAGCTAGTAAATATATATAAACCTCTTCTATATCTTAGAGGGAAGTTGTGTGCTTGCTACCCTTATATCTATTGGAGGATTTGATAGTTGACATGACGAGACATTGCGTACTGACTACCTTAATTTCTTTTTGCACACGGGTGCTTGGATGCGACGGATGTCGTAGGTCATCTTCGATTGATTTGTTTTGTAAATTAAATATTATGTACTCTTGTCTTTGATAAAAATAGAAAATTTGCAGTTATATAAAAAAAGAAATATATATTATTCCAAAGCTTTATTATTATATACCTATATAATTTAATTATTTGGTTTGATTTTTTATCTATTCGTGTTTGTTATGTTTGAATATCGGCGCTTGTCACACACAATAAAATACAATATTGATTTTATTTTTCTTATAGCGATGTATCAGTGTGCTGAGCGTTGGAAAGCTTTCATAAATAAATAAATAAAGATGGGGGTTGACAACAAACGCTAAGTAGGTTACCTAATTCGTATAATGCATTAAAATTTGACGAAATTTGAAGAAAAGTCTGAACCAATGGGTCTTTGAATTTGTTTTTATACGTTTGTAGTTTTGTCATTGATTATAAATATGTATTCTGTTTTTGTGGCGTAATTTCCCAAGAAATAATGAATAACAATAAAATTATTACGACAAAAAAAAACGCTTTAAGCTACGCAAAAAAATTGAAATGGAAATGGGCAGGACATGTTGCCAAAAGTAACTTTATGGAAAGGCCCACTAGGCAAAAGAACAAAAGGTAGACCTATTACACGATAGGAAGACGACATTAAAGTGATAGCTGGTCAAAATTGGAGTAAAGTAGCCAAAGACAGAGACAAATGGGCGTCACTGGAGGAGGCCTACACCCAACTTGGGGTTCCAGTAGATTAAAAAAAAAACTTTATAAAAAAAAATATATATAGAAATATAGGTACACATACAATTAAAGGAAAGATAAATTATACTAACATAGATTAAACTACATGAACTAACACTAAAATAAATTGTAAGAAGTGTAAACTTTAAATACTGGAAAAAAAAGGCTTTTTTTTATTATTATTTTTTTCTATTTATTACGATTTTATGGTTAACTAGTTGACCGGGCAAACGTCGTTTTGCCATATCATTTATAATAAAAAAATAGGGGTTGATTGTAAAGGGGTGAAAGTTAAGGGTTGTATGTATTTTTTAATGTTGTATCATAAAAAAATAAAAATTTTAAATTTTGTGTAAAAAATAAAAAATAAAAATTTAGGGGTGGACTACCCCTAACATTTAGGGGGATGAGAAATAGAGGTTGGCCGATTCTCATTGATACCGGATAAGCACAAAAAATTTCATCGAAATCGGTCAAGCCGTTTCGGAGGAGTATGGCAACGAAAACTGTGACACGAGAATTTTATATATTAGATTTACTGAGATTGTGCTTACCGGCATTACAAAGATCTACCAATACTTGAAAATTTCTAAAACTGAGTTTCAGATTACATTATAGTGCGAACCATAGTACTTTTTTCAATAATAAATTATATAGAACAACCAATTTGCTGTTAAAGAAACCTGGAAGCCCTAAGTTCGATTTCCAGCAAAACAGTGGTCGATACATTTAATTTTCAATGTTGTGTACACCTATTATTAGATTGCATGCTAGAATAAAACCCAATATTGTTAATTAGAGAATATATACATGTAATTTTTTTTATTTTTTTTATTTACCCTTCGTTGCAAATGAAAGAAACACAATACACAAAAATTCTATAGGATGCAACGGGCGGCCTTATCGCTAATAAGCGATCTCTTCCAAGCAACCCTAGTTAAGAGAAAAACTTAAAAAAAAAAAAAAAAGATTGCAGAATCCTTAATCTAAAGTAATACAAACTAAAAACTTAAAAGCTAATCTTACAAATACATAGACAGCGAATAGTGATGTAAAAGGATTTACATAAGAATTATACAAGTCACGATTGATGAGGATAGGATAAGGTTAAGAAATGATTATACAGAAGAGTTTTAAAAGATGACAGAGAGGTAGCCAATCGTACGGAGTCAGGCATCGTATTCCACAACTTAATGGCGGAGATCGTAAAAGAATTGCCTAAGAAGGATGAAGTGTGGGTTGGAATTTCCAATAAACATCTATTAGAAGAGCGTAACATATAGTTAGAAGGACCTAAGAATTTGAAGTGATTTTTGAGATAAGAAGGGGTTTTCGGATTGAAAAGAATTGAGTATAGAAGTTGAAGAAGAAGAAGTTGAAGAAGAAGAAGTTGAAGAAGACGAAGAAGAAGAATCTGTTGGTGTTCCTTAATAAATAAATAAATAAATAAAAATAAATTTTTACCGAGATATGGTAAAAATGAAAATTCTTAATTTTCAAGAAAACAGAATAATTGAACTGTCGCTATATATAAATCGTCAATTTAAATAAAAGGACTGTATCATTATTAATTATGACACAGATGGGTTTGCTATCCAACACAAACTACTTGATAAATGAAGACTCGTAGATATTGAGTTTCATACAAACCAGCTGAGCACTCCCTCCCTTACTTCCTGAACCCTGTTATAAATAACTTAATGTACCGAGTCCCCATTAAGTTATTTATAATAGAGAAAGTTAATAGCAAAAGTATCGTGCAACTAAAATAATTTCATACGTAAAAATTTGAGAAATAGTTTTCGAATGAAACTTCTACAATACTGGCTATATTTTTTGTAATTGTTGAACATTACTTTTTTATTTTTAACTTTAATACTAATTTATTTAAATATATAATAAATCATTATTTAATATAGATCTTTATAAATTAAAATGAATGGCAAAATATTTTAAAAAGCGCAAACCTCGTAGACGGTTGGACTAATTTAAGTAGATTTAATGTACTCCTTGAACTCTTGCATAAAAAATTGTTTTATTTATTACTCAAGAAAAGCGAACAGTCTTTGTATATATCTATCTTAGCTTCCACTGAGGTATGTTATGGTCCTATAGCTACAGCTATACGCTAAGTCAAACCTTGCAACGATGGTCGCGGGGCTATTTAATTTATAATATAACGATATCTCTGTGTTACATGGATTCTAATGTAGTTTGTACAACAATCTATATAGATAAAAACGTCTCGTTGCCGTGTGTACGCGGGAAACTTGCTGAATAATGACTGCAACCTATTATTTTTATTTGTGTTCGTTATTATCAGGACAAGGTTTTTGTAACAAAACATATTTTTAGATTCGCGAATGCCTGAACATGTGAGAGATCTTCAAAATTGTTAACAGACTAAGAAATTTATTTAAGAACCATTTCGTTCGAATTTTTTTCGTGTTACACTTAACGCTATAGGTCCATAAAAACCACTTCAGACATCCATAACTAAAGCATCTGTCCCTTATCACCACAGGTGAAAAGGTGGGAGCTTGTAGTTTATTGTTTATCAGAATGCCAAATCATAAAATGACTGCTTCACGACTGATTTGAGAGCGACCGCCGTTGCGAAAACCGCTGTGTGAGTTCGAAATGTGAGTTACAGAATCGCAGGGCTGGTAGTAAATTTAAACCTTTATGAATAAATGAATTTTTATTTGATTTTACTGAATTATAACTTGTAGTCTCTGTCTGACTAATTGTGCGTACGCTGTGATGATAAGGGACAGATGCTTTAGTTATGGATGACTGAAGTGGTTTTTATGGACCTATAGCGTTAAGTGTAACACGAAAAAAATTCCAAAATCAAGAACATATAGAGCGAGAACTGTCAAAAAACTCTCGGCCTCTCCCATATATTTAAAATTAAAAATTTATATTGCTACTTGTGATTTACAAAACCCATATTAGGCAATAACACAACAATACAAATATGTATATCCATACGGCGATTGGCCTGGCGTCGTGCCAGCGTCTCAGTCCTTCGAGTCACAATGGTTGATATTTATTATTATTTATACATGAAATTCCGTATAGCAAATGATATAATGGGGTCAGACCGTGCTTAGACCATATATTTTGCAAATCATGAAGTCAATGTAGTTAGTATGTAGTAGACATTTGTAATAATACATTGTGTATATGTCACCGTAAAATTGTAAACACCGTTAGATTGTAATCTATTTCTCGAGATTGTAAACTGTCGAATGATTGTGAACCTCAACGAACTGCTTACAATTTAACGTATTATTATTCGGTAGTTATATGAAATTGTTGGGAAGTAAAATTAATCTGTAATTGACCAAAGTAGTTTGAATGATAACTAAGATATTGTAGTACAATCTACCGAATAATAATACGTTAAATTGTAAGCAGTTCGTTGAGGTTCACAATCTTTCGACAGTTTATAATCTCGCGAGATAGATTACAATCTAACGGTGTTTACAATTTTACGTTAACATATACAATGCCAAAAATAAGTGAAATCACGGTTGGAAAGTTATCGCAATAAATGTGTACCGATTCCCCAAATAAAGTCATTCGAAACAATTTTCAAAGGATTCAGTTAAAGTGACCTTCCTTAGCCATCTGATGTTTAGTACTTTTATTTTACGTATATTTGAGGTTTATGTAAAGATCTTGTACTTCGAGCGGTTCTGGTGTTCAACAGTTAAAGTTTATTAATAAAGGCCCGTATCTGTGTTAATAATGTGTAACACTAAGAGACCTGTCTTGCTATTCTGTAACTCACAATAAGGAGGGAGCTTGTAGTTTATTGTTTATCAGAATGCCAAATCGTAAAATGACTGCTTTACGACTGATTTGAGCGCGACCGCCGCTGTGAAAACCGCTGTAAGAGTTCGAAATGTGAGTTACAGAATCGCAAGGCTGTTTAGGTTATTTTTATAGAGAATACGTTATTATCTCTATCTCTAACGAACCTCTACTTAAAATTGGTGACAACGTGAGACCCGGTCCAGGTGGTAAGTCTTATGCCAAGGTAAAGTAAAGTAAAAAGTAAAAAATCATTTAATTATATAGGTAACATAATGTACAGTGTACACTTATGACTCGTCAGTAAAGAAATACATATTAATGCTTCTAATTTTACATTTACTGCCAATCAAGGGCGTAGAACGGGAGAGAAGAACTGGCAATAAACTCTCCGCCACTCTTTTTAATCGCCATTTTTGTTTTATAAAATGTTTGTAAGGAGCTGCAACCATTACACCATCTCCCATGTGATATTTTAAGTAATTAATAATAATAACATAATTAAAACAAAGATTTGTCCTCTATCAGCAGGAGGCATGGTGAAATAGGAGCACGCACTTACATTCTCGTGGGAACAACACGCAAACACATAGTCGAAATAACCAACATCACCGCATACACGAGTTCAAGTACGACCAGTCACCACAAGCAGTGAAGAGATGACAATTAGCACTACCAGGTTACGCATCTGCTTAGTCCAGATGACACACTCAGCTTCAGTATGCTCCAGCACGTCATCTGGAGAGCCGCAGTGGTGTTCCAACGGAAGCACCTCTCTTCTATGCACCTTATCCACATATCGCCGGAAGCATCCATCCCAAGACAGTATTTGCGAAAGCCAATATCATAGTACTGTTTTATAATGAGGTTAAAATGCGCTAACGCTAAAGTTAAAAATCAAATTCCAACATCCGTGTTTCGCTTGGTTAACTGGCCAAGTTTTTTGTGTCTACCCACATTTTTGGTGCTTCTCTGTTTTCTTATTTTATATATGTACCTACATCTGTGCGCTCTAATTTTTAATCTTAGTTTTAGTTAAATATGTGTTTCTCAGTAAGTGAATTTAATTCTTATGAGAAATAAAGCTATTCTTAAACCTAAAACCTAAAAACCTAACGCCACCAAAAATACCTCAGCTCTTCACATGCCCTTCACAGGTAGACTAGTAATAGTAACAGTCCTAGGCCGAGGGTAGAAAGTAAAAAAGACGACGAATACATACATTTGAAACCTCACAGTTTCGATGACCTTAGCATACCTTATAAGTTCGACCGTGCCCGCCATGTACGGTTTAAGCACTCGCCTGGTACCACACTACCCTCCCAAAACACAAATTTAAATTTATATTACTAAATAAACAAACATTACCTGTCCTCACCGTATCCCTAACTTTTATAATACCCACTAACTGACGTGAGACTGATCTTAAATTAAATTATAATGATTCATGTGCACTTTTTATTATTAGGTATAATTTTTTTTACTTTTGTACTTTATTAGTTTTTTCTTGTTCCTGTTTAGTTTCTTTTTCTCAACAACTAAATGTAATACATGTATTTTTACACTTCTTGCCTACCTTATGTAATTTAATACTTTTTTTTTCTTTTCTCACAGTGGTTGCCTGGAAAAGATCGCTCGAAAGTGATAAGGCCGCCACTTGCTCTCCTTTTTATTTAGTTATGTCAATTGTACTATATTTATGTACATGCAACGAAGTGTTAATAAATAAATAAACTTACATAGCACTTAATATGACCGCTAGGCCCTTATCATAGTACTTTTGCGTTATCCCTGTAAGCCACTAAGCTATATTTATATCCAGAATGTCTTTTAAAATATAAATATAATTGCATCAAATTAAGCAATTGTGCACTAGCCGATAAATAATGTACAATTAAGTATGTGCAGTGTTATTTTAGTTGCGCAGTCGGTATTGTCGACTACAACGCAATTAACAACGAAACTGCGCTGCACAAAGCTAATTCGAAACATTTTTTTCTTTGTGGTTCTGGAATGTGCTAAATGTGTAATCAAATAACATGTGGAAATAACTAGGTGGTGTAACGAATGTTTGTATATAAAATATTATTTATAAACAGTCTGTTTTAGTAAAATAATTTGTATTGTCTTTGTAACTGGGAAGATAGTGAAATACAGTTCGATCTCTTTGTAATGTCTAACCACAGGAAGTTAGTTAAACATATTTTGTTTGTATTTACAGAATTTGAATCTTAATACTAGAAATATCATCGCAGTATACAAAACATTGGTTTACTTTTTTAATGGCAATAATTTAAATAATACGTAACATGGAACCTTTTTGTTAATTTTCTGGGGTTCATCACTGTCCTATCTCGTGCTTGAATTTCAGTAGTTTGTTTGTGTGGTTGGTTGAACGCGCTAATCTCAGTAACTACTGGTTCGAATTCAAAAGAATAGTGTTGGATAATCCATTAACCGAGCAAAGCTATGGACTATATAACATCGCTATTGCTAATAGGAGCGGAGCATGAATGAAACATGTTGCAAAAACGGTAAAATATATTCCTATTTGAGAGCTTTCGTTGCGTAAACTACGAAAAATACCCAAAAATCATGTATGTAAGAATTGACCTCTTAATATTTTCTAAAAAAGTTCATACATAGCTGTTTTTGATCGTCATTTGTTTATGAAAGATGGAATGTATGAGCGCTTCGTATGTGATACGTAATGCCTCCGCTTGACCAATTAAAATCGAACGCAGCTTTTTGTTTTGTGTCGTTTTTACATTCTCACTGAATGTCTCGCTAAGTTGAGCGATTCTATTAATGGTACAGTTCAAGGTGTAATACAGAACAGCTTAAGAAGACGCGCTTGATTGTATTGAATATTATACATTTTTGTAACCAAAAATTCGTTTTTTTTTAAACTTAAGATTGACTTCAACATTGTCTGAAGTAAACGCAACCGTTTTCATATGCAATGTTCCACTGCGTCTGCGCTGTTTAAGTATATATTCTATGTGTATGTACTCCCTTGAATATATTAATCAATACCAAGTTGCAAAAATAAAATCAAGACAGTTGCTTTAAATTAAACCGTCAAAAACTGTTCCTATAATTCCTGATATCAGCGTCTTGTCAATCCGCTGGCTTTAGGTCCTTAGTCATAAAATTGGCTATTATGCATTAATGAAACTTAGGTTTTATTGTAACAAAACATCCTAAATTAATGTCACTGTCATAGCAATTCTTAATATCTTTTTAATCTAAATCCAAAACTCCGGTTTCTTTGCACATGATACAAGGATCACGACTATCGATAGGTTTTTACTACTTTAACTTCCGATATCTTTGTTGTATGTGTATTTTACAATGAACAATATTTATACCTTTCTTTGAGTTCACGGTTATTTACATACAATATATTTCACCAGGAAACACATCTGATGCGCTACAAACTTATAAGATTTTTTAATCTCATTCATTAAAACTAAATCAATCTAGATTAAAGATTTAAGTTGGCGCCTGGTAGATATTACCGGTGACCCCAGAGCTGGTGCTTTCCTCGCTCAACGAATATCGCAATACAGTGAGGAAATGCTGGCAGGTACACTGCCAATGACCAACTTTTTAAATTTGTTTTTAATTCTATTAATTAATTTTTAATTATTTTTATTATAACTATGTAGGATAAGAAAATTGTAAATACTGTATATTTGATAGTTATGATTATTAATAAACATCTTATATTAATAAGGGAAAAATATTAATCACTACTACTATTACTAGTAGTAGTATTACTACACTTTGTACTATTACTACACTGTGTACTATTACTACACTGTGTACTATTATTACACTGTGTACTATTACTACACTGTGTACTATTATTACACTGTGTACTATTACTACACTGGGCACTATTACTACACTGTGCACTATTACTACACTGTGTACTATTACTTCACTTGTTTTGCTGTACAAATACAGAAAAATGTGTCACAGCTGATTCGACTGAACTTTGTCCTTTGTTATATAGATATGCATTAACACTGCTTTAATTTTTACTTATAGTTCTTATTTAAGTATCACTCTGACTGTTATTTATAAAATCTATGCACAAATACACAGGCAGTTTCATCTCGTATATAGATTTCCACTCTCGTAGCATTGGGGAGATTTCCAAGTAATTCCTATGCAGATTTACTATCCAAGATACCTCGCAGTTCAGTGTTTAGAAAGCTAAAACCACTTCTGACACGGATGGAACATTTATAGGTTCTATTTTACTTCTAGTTATATTATTCTTTTTTATATATTTACTAGCTGCCCCCGCCAACTTCATTTCCCCTTAATCACATTAAATTTTTTATTATAATAAAAACCTTCATTAGAGTTAAAGAGCATATAAAAGAAGATTAAAACTTACGTAACTTATATTGCTTTTGAGGGTTACGGGCATAAATAGATTTAGAAAGAAATAATGTATACAATTCACCCTCACACGGACAAATTGCAATTCAAAGGAATTGAAAGCAGCCCAATATGCAGCGGTCTTTGTATCAAACCATGCGAGGATATGAGCAACTACTTGCAATACCAAACTCCCGAATTCTACTAATTATTAATAGTAAATTCGTTTTAACTGCCTCATCTAAATTGATATTACTTAGTTATATTAATTAGCTATTGATTTTAACTTGTATTACGATTACTAATTAATACTTCACATATTTAATGAGATGCATAATATGTATAATTATATACCTATGTGTTCAATTCATTCGCCTTAATTTGATTGAACTTTAGCCTGTAAATGTCTTATCAAATACAACAAAAATGTTCAATTCCTTTGTAATGTTTCTAATTTGTATATTTAAATTTAATGATATACATTTTAATTATCTAAATTAACTTGGTTCTGGATTTCTGTATCTGTTACGTAAATATTTCATTTTTAAATAGGAGTCGAATTAAATAACTTAACAGAGAAATCGTTTCATAAAGGGAACATGTTTGTTAACCTAATCTTAACGATACAAACCATCGAATCTAAAGTATGAAAAAAAATATATTTTGTGATGTTCTGAGCTATAAGAGTAAAAAAACAGTAAGAAGCTTTTATACTTGAATAAATTGTAGTAATACGTTTTCAATAATCTGTCACTTTTAATTGATATCCTAAACTATGTGTGTATATAAAATTCTTGTGACACAGTGTTTGTAACTAAGTTCCTGTAAACGGGCTTGGCCGATTTTTTTCTGTGTATATTGATCTGTATATACTTCTAGGTGATATCCCTACGTCAATATATAGAAATAAAAAAATCAGTGGCGCTACACCTCTTTAGGTGGCCTCAGATTTCTGAATCTGTTTCATGATCATTATTAATTCAAATAGGCAAGTAGGTGATCAGCCTCCAGTGCCTGACACACGCCGTCGACTTTTTGGGTCTAAGACATGTCGGTTTCCTCACGATAACGTAACGAGCACATAGAAAGAGAGTTCCATTGGTGCACAGCCGGGGATCGAACCTACAACCCTCAGGTATGAGAGTCGCATGCTAAAGCCACTAGGCCAACACTGCTCCATCCCTATGCCAATGTTTTTTCTTATTATCTTATCATTTATCTTTACAGGCTAACGCTGTATATTTTGCTCACTCAGACTTTCTTAGTGTTATAACCGTGGCGATTACGTATATCGTAGTAGCTACGCCCTGAGAGTATAGCCAGACGCAGGCACTCTCTTGGCATTATAAGCATAGCATAGTATTTGATTATAAATTATTAATTACTATTTAATAATTTAGCACAAATTCAATCAAATTTATACGTGTGTGGTAAATATGGAGTGACAATCCTCTATTATTTAACGCATCCTGTTGATCCAATATACTCGTATAAGGCAGAGTCAGCTGCCATATCTCATTTGCAGATTCAGCTAGTATAATATAAAACGAGTACTTAGAAGTCCACATTGTAAGTGACTGTGATGTCTTGACGTCTTGAGATTCTTTAAAAACGGCGAATCTAAGAATTAGGTTAAGCCGTCTGAGTAAACTTCTCGACATCGATAGAACAAAAGCTTCTTATACTTTGTGTGATATTTATATTTTAACGTGTTGTATAATGGGTGAAGCTGTCACTCCGAGATTGTATGGGCTTACCAAAATCAGTGTTGCTTCTGACAGCAACATAACACTGAATCATAATAATAATTTTCACGATTGAAGAACACTACAACAAGCAAAGTTATAAATTGCACGCTCATAGTTCTAAAGAAGCTGCTCAAGTGATCGGAAAGGCACAACGGGGTCATCAGCGTCAGTGATGGTTTGGTGGGGTCATATCAAGCAGTCACAAAACTACATTTTTGTGAAAAAGGAGAGAAAACTTCAGCCAAAGTGTATCAAGATACAGTCTTGGATCATGTTTTAAAACCTTTCAGCAATACACTTTTTAAAAATATACCATGGACTTTCCAGCAAGATTCTGCACCTACTACCCACGAACTACCCATGGTTTGAAACCAACGTTCCGGACTTTTTAAGAGCCAAAGACAGGCCCTCATCTAGCGCAGACCCCAACCCTTTAGATTTTAAATTATTTATTTATTATTATGGTCAGTTTTAGAGGATATGGCCTGCTTTAAACGACACGGCGACATTGAGTCTCTTAAAAACTCTTTGGTGTAATCAGTAGCAAAATTTCCCTTGGAAACAGTGCGTAAATGCATAGATTCGTGGCCCAACAGATAGATTTTGATATAATTATAAATAAATCGTTTATTTGCAAAGAAAGTGGTACATTTAGATCGATTACTTATATAATCCCGCACAATCAGCCATATAAAAATAGGCATGCAAATGGTATTTTAATTTTCATAATGTCATATAATAAGAACATGTCATAAGAATAAGTTGAGGTATTTATAATTGTTATCAAACTTATGGTCTAAATCATGGATTTATATCGTTAGATATGCCCTTACCGCAGTGAGATCGCGCCGTGTTGTGGCACAGTCGAAGTGAGTCCGCTCGCTAACCTAGGATCAGTGCACCCCTAAACACAGTGTTAGCCGGACGTGTTGTAAAGGACGTTTGCGAGCAGTTCAGTGTCACAAAACGCCATCGTGTGCCTTTCTAAAGTGCAACAACAATTCTAAAAACACAAATAAAGCCAGAGGTGTAACATTTCACTCGTAAGTATTGCGATTTGATTTAAAAACTTTTATTTTTCCTTCCGCACTGTCTAAAATAACAAATTTAAATGGCGAGTGCACGAAAGAGAAAGAAGTGTTTGCAACTAATGTAGGAGAAAAAGAGATGACACTATTTCGGTACAGTTAGTAAAAATTGTTTCAAATAAATTTTGCGACAAATTTTATTTGAAAATTTTTTTATGCGCTCAACAGTTTTTGAGATAGAGTGCGTTTAACTTAATGATAAAATTTACACAGATTAATTAATTTGAGAAACTTAGGTGGTTTGCTTTTTCCCACACAGGATGTATATGATATATGTATCAAAACTGAATCACTTTTGAAACTTCACAAAAAACTAAATGGCAATCATTATATACGTAATGAAAATGAGTATAAAGTTTTTCAAACTAAAATATTGAAATTGTTTATTGAATCGAATGTTTTTAATAATTTAAATGACCATTCTCTGGAGCAACCGGCAACTTGGAACCATAAAGTTCTATTGATAAAATCTGTTATCAAATACTACGCTGGTTTACGCCTTCATTATCTTCATAAAAATGTTAATAAAATAACAAAAAGGCAAAAGTATAATAAATTGATTTTGTTTCAAGGAGAATAAATAGCCATTATTAGTAAATTATAATGTTTTTTACTTGATCACGCCTCTACATTTAAATATACAGTCTACCTACTATGTAATAAAAATATATATAAAAAATAAAATATATAATAAAAAAGATTAATGTGTTTGCGGACCGTACCTTCTACACAAATTACACTGTTTTTGGACGCCATGTTGACGCACACATTCAAACGTTTTCGATTTCAACCTATTACAAGGGCAGAAACACGATTTTTAAACTACTCGTTAGTGTGCGTGTGTCGGCATTTTGTTAACGCACACATTCAAAAACAATGCCACAGTTTTTGGTGTCGGGGCCTATCTAACGATATAAATCCATGGTCTAAATACTCGCCCAAGCTATAATCGAATCTTACTTGTGGTCAAAAAAATCGAATTTTCTACATACATAGAGACAATTCGATTTTTAATGTTATACTTCTTTAGGCGCGTTATAAAAAATTGATGAGAGTGAAATTTTACGATGCGCGCGCACCGTGACACAAAATTAACAGAATGAAGTTGCCCACGGAAGATGCTACGGCATTGGACATAATTTAAAAACAACATTCGAATAATAATAGAATTTATGTTACACTTAATGTAAGAGAATAATAATAAATATTTATTTATTTAATTTTTCAAATGTAAACTGAACTTTATTGACTATAATCCTTTTCCAGTTTTTATTATTTTATTGTAATTAATTATTTGCATGCAATCACAAACTATTCTTAATAATGCCAAAGAAGTATAACTTCTTACGCGCGTACATAAGTACACGCACCCTTTTTTTAATATAATTTCTCTCCATACGTACCTTCTTCTGAGTCCAAGAAAAAAAATAAAAAAATACTCGAATACGTACCAGCTGTTTTCGAGTTTAGCGCTCAGCAACGTATTTTACGATTCCCTTGCATTTTTATTTAATATTATAATATTTGATACTCATTTACAAGTTAAATATGTTGTTCATATACCTTTGTATGGGTATTAAGACGTATTAGTGTAGCCGAGTGAGCTACATTATTAGTTCATTGGCAACCTATCGGCTTATCATGCACAAATTATTTAATACCACATAATACCATCAGTTAAGCTTGTTATCACCTCGTCTAATATCAGCTTAATACCGCGTATCGAATTTATTCAGGGCATACATTATAATGTAGAAATAAATGGCCAGGAATTTGTATTAAACATTATAAGCAGTACAGAAGCTTGCGTTTATATGGGACAGTTTTATTGCGTATGGTATTTATTCGTCTGTTGTTACAATCAGTATTTTTACTAAGCATTGGAACTAAATCAATCTTATAACAATGTTATAAGTATAGAATGTACTGTTTGTATAAGCGACTGATATATTACACTACTACAAATGCAGAAACGTTTCTAAGCTGATTTGACTGTACTCATCCTTTTCTGTCCTTTAGTGTTTAAGATGTAATGAAAAGAGACAATTAGAGGAATGTGATAGGTTTATTTCAGTTTTTACTTATAGTATTATAAATGAAATTGCAAGCAGAGGCTTAGTGGTATTCGCGTTCGAGGTAACTCTAAGGTCGTAGATTCGATCCCGGACTGTCACACCAATGCACTATCTAAAAGCATTTCAAACTCGTTCGTACGGTGAAGGAAAACATCGTGAGGAAACCGGCTTCGCTTAGACATACAAAAAGTCGACGGTGTGTGTTAGACAATCGGATCGTGTGAACCTACATGCCTATTACATAAATAAAAACATATAAACTGTGGCCCTGACATAAAAGGTGTTGCACTACTGGCATTTTTAGATATAACATATTTTTGCTCTTGTATGCTTGTTGTATTATTGTATATATTTTCCTTATGCATAAAAATTATTTATAAATTAAAGTAATTTTCTTTAAATTAATACCTACAATAGTAATGCTAGTTACTCATAAAACACCTTCAAGAACCAGTAATTACAGAGAGTATTAAAATAGGACGGCACTGCTGTTAGGTAATTATAAAGCTTTAAAAAATATTTCCATTATTATTTTATAACATTTCTTTTATAAAAATAATTAGCACTTATTAAAGCCAATATGAAACGAATGTCCGTAAAGTAAATAGGACGGACGGTCCGTACGTCATGGTTTAATTAAAACTCGCATTTGAATATGTAAAGTTAGTTCCTAACTTTTCACTTTAATCTGCTAGCCGTGTAATTTAAAAGATACTCAGCCTTTTTGCGACTGGCGTGTCTGCTTCTAATTTTGAAATGAATTAGGTTCTATAATGACGGAAACAGAAGCATAATTTGAAAGTGGAATAAGGAAACACTTAAACTGACATCTCGTGTATTGGATTAAATTTGAGCCAAAGCCTCGCGGTAAAAGCTAACTTTTCGCATTATTTCGTGTGAAAACTGAAGGAGTGGAGGCTCGGATGCTTAAATCGTTACGATACATGAAATTGTACTTGGAGCTACAGTTGCAGCATCTGTGACTTGCCCCGCTCATCCCAAGTATGTCGTAAATAAGTAAGACACTTACTGAATTCCTGTAGTCTTTGTTTAAGCTTGTTTTAGATATTTTTGTATGAACTTCATGCATTATCTATACTAATATTATTAAGAGATAAAGTTGTAGTTTCTACTGAACGGTATTTGAAAAACCTTTGACCATGTTATATAAAATAATAGTTTGAAAAAACTAAAAAACCCACGCTTTTTCACAATAATACCAGTATTTTTTGTTCATTACCATTTTCAGCCTAAATTAGGAATTATTTTTCACTTTTTAGTTTGATGTGCTTTAAAAGCGTGTTTTTTATTTTTTTAAACTATTATTTATTTTTTAGTTAAATTTTTTTTTCGGATTATTGCATTGTCATCGATCTTTGACAGGTGCGCAAAATTTGAATAAAATCTGTCCGTTTAAAGTGGGTCAAAATCGAGTCCGAAGGAGTCGGTTACATACATACAGGTGAAGCTAATATAAAGCGTGTAAAATAAAAAGCCTTTATTGTTGTTAACATGTTTTACACAGAGTAGTTTCGTGTGCCTAAAATTAATTTAAATGAATAAATGATTTTGATTTTTATTGATTTTAAAAGATTGTTTTGTATAATATTCCATAAGCTTAATTCTTTAAATGAATCCTACTAATCATCATTTAATCAAAACCGTAGCTACTATTGAATGTTTGTTTAAGTAATCGTTAACTCTTAATGAACGTCTGAGTTGTGTGTCTCTCTAAGTTACAAACGTAGGTAATATGTCTTAGGTAAATGTATTATTTTGTCAATTTTAACTATTTCAAAGTGGGTCGGATTATTAATAAAATGTTCTCAAACAAATGTGTTTTGGTAAAACAAAATGACAACTATTTTACATTTGAAACAAGTTTAAGAATAAGTTGATACGGAAATGAATAAAAAACTAAATAAAAGAACGTTAAGAACGAAAAGTTTTCGAAATACTAACCTATTTTTACCATCGGGAAAATTGTATAGTACATCTTTCAGCAAAAAAAGGTTATTTCAAAGCACTTTTGATGGACGGAGCGAGCAAAAAACTGCGGCAAGCAAATTTTAATTAGGGAGCTGTTACACTTATTACGGCTCGCATTTCCTGATTGGTTTTGCTATCATTCATATCAGCTGGCGCGATAAAGCATGTTGCTAACGTTTTTCCAGAGCCTAGCGTGCACTGAATAGTTATACATTACTGCACGATAGCTTTAAAATCCTGTCGATAAGTACAAAGTAATTAAAAAGTGAAATATGAAACGATGGGTCGGGCTTGATTGTGATTGGTTCACAGATTCAGCTGACATAATCTTACGCAAAGTACTTTTGTAGTACGTTTTTAAATGCACTTACAATCAGTGGCGTAACTATACGTTGTATGTTTTTAAATTCTTTTGGTGGAGCCCTATCAGTAAAAATCGACACGTTGTACTCAGTCTAGTTTTAATATTATACTTCGAGATTTTCAGCGTACTCAATTACACGTTGTATATGTCCCTTTAATGGCCATAGGCCTCCTCTCTTAGGCGAGAGGGAATGGTCTGTAGTCCCCACGCTAGCCCAATTCTTCAGAATCTTCACATTCGTCCACCCTATTGTTAAGCAACTGATTCAATGCTATTTGGAACTAAACGGTAACGAATATACATTTAATATTATAGGCGATATTGGAATTGCCCAGTGGGAACAAAATAGAGGACGTCCATCAGAAACCTAGGAAGATGAAATAAAAGGGATAGCGGGAAAGGATTGAAAAATGGTGGCGAGGATGAAAGACAAGTGGAATAATTTGTAATAACTCCCCTTAATTATTTACGCACTATAAACCTCAAGTGCCTATTATATTGTTTTATATGTCCAATTTTAATTTTAATATGTGACACCATTACAATGTAGGGCTGTATACTGCAATTCCTGAGACGTCACTTCTATGACGTTAATTTTTGGCCCCAAAACACGCCCTATATTTTTCTTCACTTTGCAAACCATATTGACTCTATAAACCAGACATCCTTAGAAAGATACACTAAATCGGGTTATTATACTTGATATTGATTGATTGAGCGTTAGATTAACGCTAGGCTAACACTTTCAATATAAATTTCCAAGCACTTTACTAGCCAATATTAAATTAAACCAATCGAAAACATTGAAGCAAAACATTTATATTGTTAAGTAAATAGTCAGATAAAGTACGGTGAATGCACAAACTCCTTTAGTTGTTGACAGAGCTTGAAATTTAAGCAAAGTTAGTTTGTTGCGGGTTCTGAACACGGCTGGCCACTCGATCGGTAAACCGCCGCGCCGGCTCACTCTAGATTACTAGTCAGCTATAATCTGAGAACCATGTAAACAGAAAGTGTATAACTGACTTAACGAACTTTACTTAGTTCCAACACAGGTCATACGTTTAAGAACGGAAGGAAATTAATATTAGTCAATCGAATACCAAGTGTTATAAATGTACGATACAAAATAACTGTTAAGTTTTATTATTGCCTTTTATTCCGAGGGGGATAGAATTAGGGGGGATTTGAAGATTTCGTACTGAGGCTTAAAAAAATATTAGAGAATCTGGCATGTCCAGGGTTTGAAGATTCTAAAATTTCAACGGTCTGCCTAAGCGGTGTCCTACCGGCTTCTAATTTTCAGCACTTAGAAGCAAAAACTAGTCATAATTTATAGGAAGACAAGAGATTAGTAATGTAATATGTAGAAACCAATTTTTGAAGTTATACTTCTTTAGGCGCGTTATGAAAAATTGATGAGAGTGAAATTTTACAATGCGCGCGCACCGTGACACAAAATTAACGGAATGAAGTTGCCCACGGAAGATGCTACGGCATTGGACATAATTTAAAAACAACATTCGAATAATAATAGAATTTATGTTACACTTAATGTAAGAGAATAATAATAAATATTTATTTACTTAATTTTTCAAATGTAAACTGAACTTTATTGACTATAATGACTCCTTTTCCAGTCTTTGATTATTTAATTGTAATAAATTATTTGCATGCAATCAAAAACTATTTTTAATAATGCCAAAGAAGTATAACTTCTTAGGCGCGTACATAAGTATACGCACCCTTTTTTTTATTTTGTATATAAAAGAAAGGCCTACCTTATTTGGTGGAAGGTAAGATACAGAGGTGGTAAGTCACAGTTGGCTAAAATATACCCATTTGACCTTCTCTTAAACAGTTACGAAGCGAAAAAAATATATAAGTATTATTTAATCAAATTCTAAATTGTTACTTGTGATAAATAACAGTATACCCGAAATTTCATCGGAAATAGCGTGAATTTACATTATTTAGACAACGATTTAATTTAACAAATTAGTAAATGGTACTATAACACGAATACAATCCTTATACGTAATTACGTCATTAATTTTTAATGAAACTTCATTTAAACGTCGGTAAACTGTGTGTTAAATGGAAAACAACAACGATATGTCAACAGAATTCCCAATTTCACACCCGACATTTATTTATTCATAGTATTTCTTTATTAACTAGCAAATTACTGTATATTTCGTACGAATAATAAAAATGATCATCATATTGAGAATCGGCATATCAAACAAGAATAATTATTTTTATTTTTCAAATTAAGAACTACTAATTAGTAATATTTTAGATAATCACATTGTGTCCTCTCAGTTGTCAAAGTAACCCGAATTAGGAAACCTATCATATATTTTTATTGTAGGTATCCTGTCAAAAAAAAGCATTACATATTCTTTATAAGTACGATAGTTTAATTATATTAATTACAATTAGGAGTCGCAATATATAAAAATGCGTATTAAACAAGAAATAACATTTTGATTTTTAAATTAAGAACTACTATTTAGTTAGTATTTAGCTAATCCCGTTGTGTCTGTGGAACTAACCGTGATTGGGAACGTATCATATAGAATTCTTCAAAATTGTAATGTATGCTGGCCAAAAATAGCATAATATAATATGCTATAAACGTACCATAGTAATTTTATTAATAACAATTAGGAGTAGAAATAAACATTTGACTTTACCCAGAAACTGCATAAAATTACAGCTTCAAGTAAAAAGTATATCATTTCGTTATTTAAAAATGGAACGCGTTCAATTCGTCTTAAACCAAAGAAAGGTTCGAAAACATATTGATGCCTTTAGAAACTAAAAGTGAAAATCCCTTACATCCCTGGTAGATAACCCATTTACGCTTAGTAACAATTAAGATCGACTCACAGCATTCAATTATCCTACTTTCTGCCTCGCCTAAGCTTTGGAAGGATTAAAAGAGCTTTGTAAAAATCTCACTTCATTTGATTGTAAGGCAGTTGTTTCGAGTGTATAAACGAGAAATGCGGGTTTTGTTTTAGCGCTTATAAAGCTCCCGCTTTATGGTTTATGGCTCAATAATATAGGACGTAAAAACCTTTGGACCTTCGAACTTGCTTTTGAGGCACAATTGAGGTTTTGTAAATACGATTATTTGACTTCTATCAGGCAGAATAAATTACCCTATAACTGAGGAATGCGCCTATTCGAAATACAACCTCCTTGGCCAAAATAATGCTTTAAAAAAAATGGCGCTAAACTCGCGCTAAAATCTGTAACCATATTTTTTTATAAGTGTTCTGTGCTGGATTCACTGTCTTTACGGGTTTTCTTGCGATGTTTTTCATCCATAGGCCAACCAGATTCGAAGGTACGTTTGCAGGAGTGAGTATAGGCCTATCCACTAGCGCCTAGGCGTTTAACATGATAAATATGTATGTTTTATATATCCAGTTCTAGGTTTCTCTACATTACAGATTACTCTGCCAACAATGAATATTTAAACTATAAACCGCAAACACAATAGTGACTAAAAACATGATACATATTGTTATACAGGGTATTATTACATTACTAATTAAATGGCAATTGTAAAGTTTATTAATATTACAGTTTAATGATATCAGGTTTAAATATGTAAATAAATTATTCTGAATTTTTACTGTATAGGATGTCACAAGATACATAAAATCAGTGTTCCCGCCTCCATTTTATTGAACAATTATCTAACTATCCTTACAATTAATTTAAAAGCATTCATTGGTCTTGCAAGCAGTTTCGCCTCGTTTTTTTAATAGTAGAATTACAAATAGACGATAAACACAAATTACACTTACTGGTCGAATAATACGTATGTGAATTGGAATTAATCTTTGATCACATGACACGAAATAAGCCTGCATTTCCGAATAAATAATATATTTTGATCATATAGTTCGTAACCTGGTACGGAGACTAAAATAGCTTTTTAATCCCCACGGATTAAAAGGGATTTGAATTTGGAATGTGAATATTGTTAGTAAATGTTTTAATCACCATCGATCACGAATGTATGAAACCGCCTGATATTATAAAATAATTTCTTCTAAAGTAAAAACAAACGCATTTGAATGAAACCGAGTTTATTAATCGTGTATTATTAAATACCACACACCTTATTTATTTATTTACAAAAACTCGGCACAATCATACATTGATACATAAGAAAAATTAAATACAAGATTTAATGTTACAAGCAACTTATAGGTAAATATAACAAAGACGAAGGAAAAAAGAATACAACGATTCTTAAATTATTAATACTAAAGAAATATTGATTTCACAGTGTGAGGGGAGAATCTATGAATGGACCTAGCTACTTCATCAGAATTCTCAATCTGGATATGGATGGGTTTTGGCCAAAACGTGGTCTTCTAAAAGGAGGCATAAATGGGATAATGGGATGCCTGGGGTAACAACTGAGGTAGAAGGTATACGAAATTAAAATGTAGTTAAATGGTTGAGGCAATCATTCATTCTTAAATAACTTAAGAAATAGTAAAAATAATAGTATATCACATTACTCAACTACCTCTATATATGCTCTTCTTTTTTTCTCAGAGAGGCGATTAAAAGTAGCGTCCAACTCATTTGACATACTTTTAGTCCCTCGCTAAAGCCAAAAAATACTTGCAAACAGTAGTTTGCTTTGCCCTTAGCAAAAATCCACTATTTCGTCAACGTTCACCCATCAACCGCTATCACACATCCAAATTAACATTAAACTCATGAGCGGCAAGTCACAAAGGGCTGTCGCAAATTACAAACTAATCATAGCCCACCAATTGGATTTCACGGAAGAGGTTAATTTTCCCAATCCCAACGCGGCGTTAACGTTCGCCCGTAACTGCCACCCCGCCAATTAGCTTTTACTGCCCTTGTGGTCCGATAACGGCTTCACGAGACTTATCTATCGGACCTGTTATGACCCAGTAAACACTCGATGACATCTTTTACGTGTCCTCTTAAGCCTTACTGACCCAAGATTAGGGGTTGTATTTTTTTGCTAATCAACGCTGTAGCGAATTCCTAATCAAGCGATAGCTAGAGTTATATTTGCGTAGAGATGTGGGGTCACTCTGCATCTTCTACCGCATTTACCATGGAGAGTGTTCAGAGGAGTTGTTCGGATTAATACCTGCAGCTGAGTTTCGTCATCGGACGTCGAGGCAGAGTATGAAATTCCACCCGTATCACCTCGACGTCCGCCGTTCCACAACTGAGCGTTTTTCAGTTTTTGCCGCGCACCACCACTTTGTGGAACCAGCTGCCCACTTGAGTATTTCCGAACCAATTCGACTTAGGGTCCTTCAAGAAAAGAGCGTACCAATTCTTGAAAGGCCGGCAACGCACTCGCGAGCCCTCTGGCACTGAGTGTCCATGGGCGGCGGTATCACTTAACATCAGCTGAGCCTCCTGCCCGTTTGCCCCCTGTTCTATAAAAAAAAAATTAGTAAAACAACTTTGCCTTTTTGACGTGACAACGTCTTATAATTCGGTGAAGCCGGCTGCACGCACGAAAAAACATAACTCATGCAGCGTTACCTCTGATGCGTTACATTTAAAGCTTGAGTGCAAGCAAGAGCGCGGAACGAGCGACAAAGAGGCACAATCGGCCTCCGCGTTCGACATCTGTCTCTCTTCTACTTGAGTGAGCGATGCGTCCGCGTGGACAGCTGCTATACAATAATACATTTAGATGTTTTCGTTAACTACGAAGTGCAGTGAAAAGTGAATGTGGTGACAATTGTTTACAGCAACGATAATTGTATTTATGCGTACAAATAAATGTAACTTGATCCATTCCATTAACCTCCTTCTCTATATCCATACAAAATATCTATCATACAAATAAAATTAAAATTTTCTTTTGAAAAATGCAACCATTCAGTAAACCGACTTTCAGACAACCGATTTTTTTTAAATTCTTTATTTTCGAAAATAATATAATCACAATATGTTACATTAGAAAACCGATGTGGTTTGTTCATGTTACCATAAGAGTCTTGTTTAGGAGCGCGACAAATGCATATAAAATTAGTTTTTTAATTTACTGTTTAATGTTTATATTGGTTGGCGTAAGGCAATCTAATATCTGCTTGGGTAGACCATTTATTAGCCGCTGTCGCGAATACCTCACCGATCTCTCGCCGCTACTAAAACTGCTGCCGCAAGATTACAAGTTCTGAAAGATAGCTTAGAGTAAAACAAAGAAGTACAAGAAACAAAAGAAGAAATATATGTAAAATAAACGTAATAATCTTAAGCAAAAGAATATTGCAAAGAAATATCGAATATAAAATATCTGTGTTTATTCGATACTGGCTACCCCCACGAACTTCGTTTTGCCTGAATATATTCTTTTTGCTTCGCCTACTTTTAAAGTATAACCTATAGAACATTTTGCTATGCTATCCCATAGAGACTGTTTGCTTTTCTAGAATAAAACTCTATTAAAAGTTTTCTTACATTCATGGAATAAATTTTAAAAAGTTACTCGAATTTGTCCAGTTTGTCTTCGAGCTAGCAACATATTTTACGATTAATTTTTTTTTTTATAGAACGGGGGGCAAACGGGCAGGAGGCTCAACTGATGTTAAGTGATACCGCCGCCCATGGACACTCTCAATGCCAGAGGGCTCGCGAGTGCGTTGCCGTTCTATATTTATATAGAAGGATGTATGCACTAATTACGGTGATTTGTAACTTAATATCAATATAACCTCCAAATCTATTCTTTGAAACCTCTCTTATTGGTATATAATGATTGTTAAAAATTTGAGCTGAACATTGATCTTAAGTATACTAATTGGTAGGTACCTATTTAGTTCTCAATGGTCAATGATGACAACAACTTATTCTTTATATTAGGTCCTTAAATATAAAATAGTTTGCTTCAGTCAATTCGTGAGGTACCCATCTTTCAAGCTTTCTAATCTTCCCAATTTGCTTCAAGTGAATCAAAACAGTTTTATCACTAACACCGCAGCCTGCTAACTCGGACGTGGTTTGCGATGGATCCGCATCCACAATAGCCTTCAATACTTCATTATGAACTTGGGTCTCAGGCCGTCCACGGGGCTTGTTCTGCAGGTCGAAATTTACAGAACATAAACTTTGGAACCAAAAACGAACTGTGTTTTCTTTTGCGATATGACTGCCATACACATCATTCACCCTTCGAGTCGTTTCCGCAGCACTAGTGCCACGGCGGAACTCGTACTTGTAAATAATGCGATACTTTAAGTTTTCCATTTTGTAAAATGAGTGACGCAAACAGAAAAAAACAAAAGAAAAAACAAATGAATGACGGTCATCGAAGCACAAATACATGAGTAAATAGCTGTACAAATTTGACTTTGGAATTCCTTACCAAAGAGGAGAACATCATGATTAAAGTGGCCAGTACGAAATACGCCAATTTTATATGTAAGCCTAACCTAATATTTAACATGAATCTAGATTTAAACGTTGTATCGTTTACGAGAAATATATTGTAGGTATTCAAAGCGTTGTTTGGTTTGAACTATGCTGACGTGACGCTTGACGAATCTACTAACTGTTGCCTTTTGAAGTTTCTTCGCTTGTTAAATATTATACTTGTATTTTGTATGTTTGGAACGATTTTTAATTACACCGTTAGAATACTACATGACCTGACTAAGATAGGCCATACTTATTTCCAAATTATAAAACGTACGTGAAGTTAAAGAAAGATTTAAGATATAAAGAAAAAATCTGTCACGCTACAACCTTTTAGGTCTGGGTCTCAAACTTCTGTATCTGTTTCGTGACCATTTGTTTTTTCTAATAGGCAAGTAAGTGATCAGCCTTGTGTACCTGACATACGCATTACGCCGTCAGCTTTTGGGGTCTAAGGCATTTGCGCACCCTAAACACTATTGCTTGTGAGACGATATTTAGTTGCACATTGGCTGAATTCACAAGAATTTCATTATTTATAATAAGTTATAAAATAGTTTAGGTTTTTAAGTTTTTGCTTGTTATGTTTATATTATGTTTTACGTTAGTTTTCTATCGTATTAGTATTAAGTTACTGTAAAAATAAGAAATAAGGAAATAAATAAATGTGGTTTCCTCACGATTTCCTTCCGTACTCTCATCTCTGAGGTCGTAGATTCGAACCTCGGCTGCACCAATAGAAGTTCTGGTTATCGAGTTTCAGCACTTGCTCGTACGGAAAAGAAAAACATCGTGAGGAAACCGGCATGCTTTAGACCCGAAAAAGTCACAGTATGTGACAGGCACAGAATATTGATCACCTACTTGTCTATTAGAAATGATCACGGAATAGATACAGAAATCTGAGGCTCAGACTTAAAAGCGCCATTGGAGTATTAACATCGAAAGCATTTTTCCATTTGTCTTAGTAAAGCAAGATAGATATCACTCCAAAATTTTTGAAATACAATCAAAATTTGGAAGGCTTATTATGAATGAAAAGGCAATTTACTTATTGACAAAATATACGTCGGAATATTAGCATTCATCGGTCATTATCAGCGTGGACAGCGGAAATTGAAAAGCGAAACGAATATTGACTGAATCTTACGTAAACAAAGGACCCTAATTGAAAATTTATTCAAATAAACAACGTTTATTAATTTCATATTTGGTTAATTATAGTGTTGACAATATACTAAACAGAGTTGATGGGCTTATTTATTTACACTGATATTGGCTTCATGATAATAAAAAGCTAGAATTTTTGTAAAATATTTACAAAAATTACGCTCAAAAGTATCATGTTACATATAAACAATTTTTGTTACTTTAGTAAAAGTGGGTGCAACACCAATATATTTTAGTGATTTAGCAGAAAGGATGAATAAGAAGCGGCTGACGAGTAGGATATATAAGAGTGGATGATGAGGTCGGGTCGGATAAGGTAGAAAAACCTGGACCAAATCCAGTATCACTACATAGTATAAAACAAAGTCGCATTCTCTGTCCCTATTTCCCTTTGTATGCTTAAATCTTTGAAACTACACAACGGATTTTGATGCGGTTTTTTTAATAGATAGAGTGATTCAAGAGGAAGGTTTATATGTATAATAACATCCATTAAGTAGTGGAGAAGTACTGTTATTTTTGAGGTTTCTAATGTGATGTCGTAAATAATTACATTTTTTCCGCTTACATTGCAAACGCAGGCTGAACCCTACGAGTTTTATCAAAATAATGTACTTAGTATTGTACACATTGAAAAGGTCTACAGAAAAGTCCGTGATGGTATATGTCTATCTCTTATGGATAACCCACAAAAACTTTTTTTTGTCATTTACTTTTTACGAAAAATAATGGCTAATTTTCGAAGCGATTTTAACCAATACAGCATTAATCCTTAACCAATTAAATACCTTGAATACATTGTTCATTTAATATAGATCTATATGGCCCTTTACACCGTATGATTTAAGTGAATATTTTCGAAGATATTACAGATTTAAAAATTGCGGGACGTAGCGTTTGCGGCGGTACCGGCCGGCCGCACAGTTTTTCTGTAGTGTATTTAGTATCAGCATTGCACCCGTGCGAAGTCGGGGCGGGTCGCTAGTGTACTAGAAAAGGGACAGCTCAAAAGTACCCATAACGGACGATTATGCATTGTGAATTCTATGAAAGTGGATGAAGCGAGAGAGGACCGCAGTAATTGCACATCCGTACCCCTTCGGGAATGAATAAATAAATAAAACAGTGTCCGCCTTACATATGTTAATATCCGTATATCATTTTATTTTACAAACCTATCTGAATCTTTGGGCAATACAATAAAAGCTAAGAAAGGAAATCTAGAAGCTATTAATGTCTGCATACGTTATTTAAAACACGGAACATATTGGCAACTCGCCCGAATTCAGAATAGAGTATGTATTCTACGCTTAATTTGCTCCTAAAACGGTTTTCGACTCTTTTACAAGTAGAAAAAGTGTAAAAAAACACTGTCTCTCTCAGTAGGGCGTGGAGTAGATATATTTTTATATTTTCCTGGTAATCAGCAAGTCTATTCATTCTAATCATTATTAAAACTTACGCAGTATACAATACGAACAGCCACAGGTGCAATCCCTGTTCCATAGTGCTCATAACCCAATAAGATGGATGGCGACTGCTTAATTTGCTTATCCAAGAAACGGAAATGGTTTAACAATCAATAACAATCTAGGGGTGGTACAAACAGAATATTTCTACATCCATTTCATTGATATTAAGTATAGATAAGTGACACCTTTGTCAAACACGCTGTCGATTTTGTGCGACTTTTCACAATCATAAATTTATACCATTATGCAGAAGTCATACGTATTACCAAACCAATTCGATTTAGCTTCCTTCAAGTAAAGAGCTTACCCATTCTTAAAAGTCCGGCCATGCATCTGGCAATGTAAGTGTCCATGGTATCACTTAGCATCAGGTGAGCCTCCTGTCCGTTTGCCCCATGTTAAATAAAAATAATCGAGCAATTCACACGTGGTTGTAGTGAAGCCTTCAAAATTTTGGTTTCAAAATAATGAGACGAATGTAATTTAAATTTTTAAGTTTAATATCAATTATGAATTTTGATAAAAACTACAATGATTATTTTTTTTTATAATGAATGATATGTAAATTAGACTTTTACTTTTACTTTTACTTTTTTTCACTCTCCAAATGTAGTACTAGGCTTTACTTTAAATATTTTTTTTATTATTAATTTTATTATAAATCTTTAATTTTGATAAAAACTGAAATAGTTAAAGTTTGAATATAATTACAGCTGTAGTAATAATAATTAAAAGTTTATACATAGTGTATAAACTATAAAAATCCATTGGTGTGTGCAGTTCAAAAAGCTACAAGGTTGAGAATTGGTTAACGCTCCCTGAATAGCTCTAGTAAATGCGATGCGAGGCGATGAACCACTCCTAATTACGTGGATTCAAAACTTGAACATCTATATAACTCGTTAATTACGTTTTATCCAACTTTCATTGCAAGGATTGGTTTAAGTGTGTATCATGTGTGTTCATAGACAAGTTTAAAAAAACACATTTCCAACTCACAAATATACAGTATTTGCAATATTCTTAAAATACATAGTAATAATAATAATAAATTATAAATCAATAATTGGAAAATTCAACCATAAATAACCTTTAGAGCTGGCAGGATTTTCTCCCTGTATTGCGATGCTCATTCGTTGAGCGAGGAAATCACCAGCTCTATGGTCACCAGACGCAAATATAAATCTTTGATTAGCGCCTGTGCACTTTAACCCCACGACCCTAGAGTCTCTACTCCAACGGGAACAAAATCAAAGTTGGAGGAAAGACTTGAGCAATTTATTATTTTCCGCATGCTCTGCGGCCGTGTATCGCGGAATTAAAAAATATTGATTGTTTTAATTTTTGAAGTTATACTTTAGGCGCGTTATGAAAAATTGATGAGAGTGAAATTTTACGATGCGCGCGCACCTTGACACAAAATTAACAGAATGAAGTTGCCCACGGAAGATACGGACATAATTTATAATATATAATAATAACAAATATTTATTTATTTAATTTTTCAAATGTAAACTGAACTTTATTGACTATAATGACTCCTTTTCCAGTTATTTGATTATTTAATTGTAAGTAATTATTTGCATGCAATCAAAAACTATTTTTATTAATGCCAAAGAAGTATAACTTCTTACGCGCGTACATAAGTATAGGCACCCTTTTTTTATATACCCTTTAGATAGGTGTTTTGTAACGTCTCCGGTAGCTCATTAATAAATCTATGCATACGTCCTTGGACACATAGATAAGCTTAAGTTCCATAAGTTTTTATATCTTCATACATAATAACTAACAATATATTGCGCGCAAAGTTACATAATAATCAAACACTAAGTACTAAAAGCAATCTAGGCGTAGAACAGTAGATGTAATGTAAAAGTTTTATAAACTTCGATATAGTTGAAGCGTCAAGAAATGTATTGAAAGTAGCTACTCGGATTTCCCCGCGGAATCACATCAAGTTGGGGATTGTTTAAGTTTTTCTTTTCTCACATAAACTTGTCGCAAATCCGACATGTTTTCAGAAATATCCTGAGAGTAAGAAGGGAGTAGTAGATCTTATTCTTGGGGATTCGGCCATTACAATGACATGGATTTACATTTGAAGCGGTCCCGCTTTTTTATTGAGCCCCTGTGCTTTTCGTAATAGGATGGTTGTTCGTAATGTCGGGGTTTGTAACATACAATTTATAACATTGCAAATGTTATCAAATATATAATACATACTACATCAATTCGAACTCAACTCGACTTTTAGACAACGACAGCCCTGCGATTCTCTAACTCACTTTTCGAACTCACACAGCGTTTTTCGCATCGGCGGTCGCTCTCAAATCAGTCGTGAAGCAGTCATTTTATGATTTGGCATTCTGATAAACAATAAACTACTACTCCCACCTTTTCAGAATGATCTATATCGGCCCAAAACTCTATACTTCAATTTGTGATGTATTAATTAATGTTATAATATTATTACTGTTTTCAGTGTAGGTGACGCCGGGTTCCCCATTGCGGTTCGCCCTTGTTACCTACAGAAGTAATTTGTGCGTTAATTAATTAAGCATTTACAATTTATTAATTAACAGTAGTTTTTAAAGCTTGAGCGTGCGTCTCACATCCCAGAGGTCGTTGGTTTGAACTCCAAATGTGCACTGTACAGTCGTGTGAAGAAAAATCGACATGCCATAGACAGAACTAAAAAGATCGATGGCGTGTGTTCAGCACAGAAGGCATTGAGAAGACTAAGTTCTAGGTTTGTTTTTTAACATATTACAAGAAAATTACGCATTTTATAATAAAATATTGTTATTTTTACATTTGCAGTTATTTATAAACTTTAAGATGCGTGAACTATTATATTGTTATATATCCTATATTATTATTAGGCCATTTAAAATAATATATCACTTAAGTCTTCGTTCAAAACATCTACGTAAATAAATCACTAAGAACATACAAACATAATACATTGAAATTCTCACGAGAAAACTAATTAACCTACACGACTTCTTAATTAATTCCGGTTCAAATACTTACTATGCATTTTAACTAATTGAATAATTATACAAAATATTAATAGAAGGATATTTTAATATTCTGCTTGTTAGCTCAGAAAGCATAAATTAACACTATTTGTTATGCCACGCCACGCTCGCTTAATAAAGCTATATCACTCTTCAAAGAGCTTTTAGTAAACGAATGTGTCAGAACACTCAATAACTTTTACCTTTCATTTTATCTGGCAACCTTCTATTATCTATTACATTGAAGGAATATAATGGAATTGAAAATTTCCGGTGAATTTTTGATATCCTGTAGAGATTTAATTTTGACAGGGCTCGCCTAGTTTTAGATTAGTTTAGGCCAAATAAAAGAAAGAGTTTATGTTCATTATAGACAAAATATATTAAAAAATATATGCAAATATTTGATTATAAACTGACCAACGGGGGCTTTTAAATTATAGTGGATCTTATTTTCACTCTATTTTTGCCATAATGAATAATAAATAATTTAATGCTATGCTTATAATGCCAAGAGAGTGCCTGTGTCTGTCTATCTCGGGGCGTAACTACGACGATTTAGGTAATCACCACAGTTATAACACTAAAAAGGCCTGAGTGAGCAAAAGCAACAGCCTTGACTAGTATATACCTCCATTTCCGCCTGTCCTCGGCGAGTAGGTCGACCTCGAGGTCTAGTGCCTTCCACTCTACCGGTAACCACAAGCTTCTCCAAGTTATCGGGACCTCTGTGTGATATATGAACAAAGAAACTCAGGTTTTATTGATAACATAGGAGAAAGACGAGCTGTCACTTGCTCTCTGAATTGACAAATTCGTCTTTTTCGCTGTCCAGGAAATGTTAAGCACTCGCCTCCAAGTTTTAACGCCGTGTAAGAATAGAATCGGCACCCGAAACCGACACACCAGCCTTGAACCACCGGCCTGTGTAGACAATCACTCAGCAGTCTCTTTCTGCAGCATTACATGCTCATAGAAGGATACCATTGCGCTCCAGGTCTATTAACTTCCTAGCATAGCTTGCTACAATATCCCTAAATAACATAGGCTATATTTATTTCAATTTTTTAGCCTAAAGTATATACTCGTAGAAATTAGAATAATAAGTGGCAAACAAAACAAAATATATTAGGTTCATTTGAAGAATAATGCTTATTTTTACTATAAATATATTAAATAGAGGAACTAAGAAAAATATCACCACAGACAAAGAAGGTGCCTAGGTACCTTCTGAGGTTGTCTCAACTTCTTAAACTATTATTAAAACTGTCAAATTCCACACAAAAGGCAAACTTTGACCGCGCTGTCATTCAAAAGCTTAGCTATTACAAATTTGTTATTTGAAAGTAAGTTTTTACTAAAGCCAATCTCCCTTATGGTGAGAATGGAATTGGCTAAAGTTTATAAACTAGTTTCCTGTAAGCGAGCAGCTGTCGCTTCACGTGGAACGAAACGTCATGACAATCGCTCGATGAAAACTATATTTGTTCTAACCCTTTGTCACTGAAGAATAATTTTGGATTTCGAATGTAAATGACAGTAATTTTAAATATAGAATGCTAGTCCGGTTGGTTTTTATATATTTTTTTATAGACCTCACTAGAAATGATTTCAAATTTCGAATGTAAAAAGAACTTATAATTTTAAATTATGAATGTAAATCCACATTTCAAATTACTAAGCGTGTTCGAACTAGGAAATACTAAATGTTTCAATATACAAACAAGCGAGCGAACAATACACAATTCATAATAATAGAAATTTGTGGCTACAACCCTGCATTCTACAAGCTTCAGTGTTCACATTATTGGTAAATAGGTGATCTTCTGATCATTACAATGTATATCACATCACTATATTTCTAAAACGTGCTAAATTCGACGTGACCCCTTCATTGTCAGTACGAGAAAGTGTTTTCCGTACATAGAAAAAAAAATCTATTGGTAGTCCGGATTTAGAACGCACTTCAGGTTAAGGGTGAGATCTATAGAGCGGACTTGGACTTTGCTCAGACTTACCTTACGAAAAACTTGGCTTAGTGTACACTAAGGTTAAACTATGATTTCGTATTTATAGACATTTTAACGGTGAGATTAAGCTAAGCCCAAGCTAAGACAGCAAATGTCAAAATACAAATTGATGTTTCATTTCATGCAATACTTTGTTTATTATCCTTTAAAAAAGTAAACAATAACAAATATTTAAACATCTAAAACGGTACACATATATTTTCAATTTATTGTTATTTATGTATTCGTTTATTTTATTATTGCAATAACTAGAAATTCACGAGTAACCTTTAGAAAATGTATTAATTATTTAAAGATGACAATAATTTTATTACGTAGAACGGATCGCAATGTTTTGACAACAGCAACAGAGCACTTGTATGATGTATCAACTATCAACAATTGAAAATGTTAAACCACTTTTTCTCTTTTCTATTTCTGTTTGTATGAGCTTATAAATATAAAGGCTTTGTGACTTGGACCTGGACCAATCTGGATCGTATACCTACTTACCTACGCATTCCCGAAGCACTGTGACGTTTTGTGATTTGGCTTTGTTACATGGACCGCTTGGAAATATCAATATCGAAAGTGACATGATGGAGAAAGAGAGTTCTATCTTCAATAGAAAACATTGAAAGGGTAGGAACTGCAGCCGATATGAATCCACGAATGCCTAAAGTGTTGTATATGTTCGGAACTAATAAAACCAAAATCCTTCCATCCTGTAAGGTGAGAATGAATTCATAAGAAGGAACCGTATTTTGAAACACACTAATCACACTAAACACTAATCATTACAAACTTGCAATCTCATAACAACAGAGGATCGACAAACCTACGGCAATTGCAAATACTTATTGCATTAAGGCATACAAATGCAACTGGATGTTTTCAGGTAATATTGTGTTCATAAATATGTATGGTTTTTCAATTTGATATATTATACCTCTTCTCAAATGATTTTAAATACATATGTTGAAGACTTTTGTCTTCTGACTTTCAGAAACATAACATATATGTGACTAATAATAATTTATTGACATTACAGATGGTGTGTGGTGATCTGAACAGCATAAGCCCATCTACAGTCTGTTTAATTATAAATAAAGTCTCTGCAGAGTTGAGTAAATTACTTCCTAGATTTGTAAATATTCCAAGAAATATGAACACAGCCAAAACAAAGTTTGAAGAATTAGGAAGATCTAATACTCACCATGGCCTAAACAGTATAATCGGAGCTATTGATTGCACCCATATAAAAATTAATAGACCCAAAGGTATCGCTCACTCTGAAGCATACAGAAATAAAAAAGGGTATTTTTCTGTAAATGTGCAAGCAATAATAGGGCCTGATATGGAAATATTTGCTATAGTGACTAGGTGGCCTGACAGTTCACACGACAGCAGGATATTTAGAAAATGCCTGTTTTAGTAGGTGACAGCGGTTATCCAGCACTTAACTTCATGTTAACAACACTTTTAACAAATACTAGTTATATATAATTATAGCTTGTGCTGTATTGCATAATATAGGTATACAGAGAGGGGATGCTTATGATGATGGTGATCTTGCTGACAGCAGAAGTTGAGTAACACAGAAACAATGAAAGATCTCCTAGACTGTATTCAGCATTCCGGCAATCTGTGATTGCACAATTTAACTAGGTAATTTGTTTGGTAATAAAGAATATCAAAACAAAACTTGTTTCATTTTAATCATTTATTTTCTGATTCTTTTTTTAAGTGTAATACATATTTCTAATACTAATTTATATTTTTGTTGAAGAAATTCTATTTCTAACAGATTTTTTAATTTCATATGTTCCACTTTTTGTTGTATGTTCAAATTTTTTAGGGTAGTCAGGTAATAAATGGTAGAAGATTCAGGGAAACGAAAATAACAGATGTGAAGCGAGAGACATCGGTTAGGTTATAGTTTGAATTTCGTCGTCATAATATGCCAGGGCTGCCAGGTGACATACAAAATCACACCAGTTATTTTTAAGATTTCTCAAAAATGGGGTTTGAACAATTACATAAATAATATAAATAAACAACAATAAATACCATAATAATGTGTAATTATTTTATTTCATGCATTTCATAGGTATTTATCAAGATCATTTATAATTTCTTTGAATTCAAATTCTATTTTTCCCAAAGTCTATGGAACTCCGATACAAAATGGCAACACCGTTCATTAAAAACCGACAAAAATAAAAAGTCCAGTAAAAGATATGATGGTAAAGCAAATTTTGGGCCATTATTTTTGTTAGGCTTATAGTCAAAGTTTTTGGTAAGTCGTCGATTTCGTGGACTTGAGATTAAGCTAAGCCAACACTAGGGAGAGATTCGCAGTTAGCTCTATAAATACCGACTGTGTCTTAGCTCGATAGTTAAGTCAGAGCAAAGTCTAAGTGCGCACTATAGATCTCACCTCGCTAACTACTAGGCGGCACTAGGCGGACACTGATCTTTATACAAAATGAATCTAGTAATGTAACGAACAGATCAAATTAATTACATTACATTTCAAATATCGAACTGGTTCAAGTAGTTGTATTCTGAATTTAAAATAAGAATATTCGGAATTTTAAATTTAAATATTTCTACTGCCACGAACTGAAACCGATGGTATATGAAATGCATTTACTCATACAGAAAATTTGAATATAGAACGCGAGTCATAATTTTAAATTTAGAATATTCTCAAATACAATGTTCCTATAGTACTAAGTAACACAAAATTAATATAAGATTCTCCATAAAACACAAATTAACGATGTACAATAATTTAGGACGTGACTTAAATGTAACAACATAATTAGGAGCGATAGCGGGAATGGCCAGGAATTGCAATAAATTAATGTTAAATATACATACAAAATGTTTTATCTCGCTAAAACTAAAATTACGCTAAATATATGGCACTCAAAATTTAAATTGTAAAGTAGCTATGTTAGAGTAAAATTTTAAAGCATAGGTGTGTTTTATTCGTAGTACTTGACGGTACACTGAATTAAAACTTTTACATATAAAATCATACCGGATTAACACGACTTTAATTACGAATTTTAATTTAATTTAATTTTAATTGTTGATTAAACTAAAAAATACTAATTGTTATGCACGCTTTAGTTACAGATTTAAAAAAAATCTAGGATTAATGTCAGACCAATGGCGTTTGTGTCAGCTGCCATTGTCAATATAATTGAATAACATCAAAGTCAAATCAGTTCAAAGCCGTTAATATTGGTGGTTTATTTTATTTGTCAATGTTGTCAGATCTGACTATTCAATGGTCGTTTAGGGCCGCGCCAGGCCCACCCTAACGACCGTCCCGCCGTTGAGCGGGACGCGTACCCCGCAACCCCCCGCAAGCCCATGGGCGTAACGGGGTTCCCAGCGCCACTCAAGGGTGATTGCGCGGAAGAAAGCAGTTGTTGGACTATTCAATGGTCGATAATAATAGTGACTATATTGATAATGGCAGCTGACACTTACGCCATTGCTCTGACATTAATAATAATGACTATGATATTACTATTACTACAGACTATCAAATGGTCTGTAATTTGTGGATCTAGCAACGTTAACAATAAACCACAAGTATTTACCATTTTAAAATAACTTGCTGTTATTAAATTTTTAATGACAAAAGCAGCTGACACTAACGCTATTGCTCCGACATTAAAAATAAAGACTATGTAATCACTATCACTACAGACAATCAAATACTCTGTAATTTGTAGATTTAGTAATATTAGCAAATCTTGTGCACCATAAGTATTAACGCTCATAAACTGATAAGACTGACGTTGTTAATTTACGAGCTCAGCCTTGCGATTCTGTAACTCACTTTTCGAACTCACACAGCGGTTCGTGTCAGTTGTGAAGCAGTCATTTTATGATTTGGCATTCTGATAAGGAGGGAGCTTGTAATTTATTGTTTACGACTGATTTGCCGCTGCTGTGAAAACCGCTGTGTGAGTTCGAAAAGTGAGTTACAGAATCGCATGGCTGGAACATACAATGACAATGGCAGCCGATACCAGCGCCATTACTCCGACATAGAAGATACAAAGAAGAATAAATAAATATATTTCAAAACTCACCAACTAGTATCGTAATTTATAATAACATCCTATTAAAAATTAAATAATTTTATCATGATTATACTAAAGAAAATGTGTTCCATGTAGAAAAACTTTTGCTGAAGAAACTTCCAGAAGTTCGAATGCGAATGAAACTTGCAGTCTGCAGGCACGTACCTTCACTATGAGACAACTTCTTATTACTTCCTTTACTTAAACAAACGTGTTTGTATTTTAATAAAATTTCAATGTATGTGAAATGCTTAGGCAACAACAAAAATTGATTTCATTTTTATATGTTCCATATGGTGTTTCACATGTTTTTCAAAATAAAGCAGTGTTAGCCTTGTGGCTCCAACGTGCGTCTCTAATCCCTGAGAGGTCGTAGGTTTGATCCCGGCTGTGCACAAATGGACCTTTCTATGTGCGCACTTAACATTCGTTCGGACGGTGAAGGAAAACGTGATGAAACCGGCTTGCCTTAGACTCAAAAAAAACAACGGCGTGTGTCAGGCACCGGAGGCTGATCACGATTCCTATTAGATTGACAAATGATCATGAACAGAAATTTTGAGGCCCAGGCCTAAAAAGATTGCTGCGCCACTAATTTATTTTTATTTATATTTTCTAAATAGTTAATTTCATGTTTAGCAGTTAGTCATTATTACCAATCAACCAAAATTGTTTTGACAGGTACAATTGCTGATACAGGTGTTATTAATACAAATTACCACCTAAAGAGAGCAATATCTAAGTTACCAAAATTAAGACTGTGCATACTTACCACGATATATTCAGAACACAGGTGGTTGATCGCGCAATTTCCTTCCCGAACCTAAATTAAAATTTCACTTCTCATTATCATGACACGAGTTCAACATAAGAATCATTAACATACAATTCAGAGCTACATACAAAAATGTAGACAAAACAAATCCCCTATTTAGTTGCATGAAGAATGCGACATAGTAGCAACATAGTATTATTATTACTATTTAAGAGCCTCGGCCGGGGACGTTTTAACCTACTTTCGCGTTATATTTCCTAGGCTTAACGTACTTATTATAATGCTAATGAATGTTTTCATTAGTTAATGCAACAACAGTAAATATACAATTGAATGTGGAATAACTAAATTAATTGGAATCACCATTGATCAATTATTCAATTAAATATTAGCTATTTTATCCACGGAATTGTTATGGTACAATTTTAGTCATTATTTCTAAGGACGCATTAAATAATAAATAAAATATGTTTATTATGGAATATGAGATACAGGTATCACTTATTGCACGTCGTTAAATTTGTATCGGTAGACATCCCTACTCAAATGAATGAATGCCAAATCATAAAATGACTGCTTCACGGCTGATTTGAGAGCGACCGCCGATGCGAAAACCGCTGTGTGAGTTCGAAAAGTGAGTTACAGAATCGCAGGGCTGTTCGACGTCCTGATGGACAGAAAAACTGTGCCCAGTTTGTGTTTCCACCACACTAACTTCTTTTCTATTTCGATAATAAATATTAAAAAGTGTAGGTATAAATAGTACCGAAGTGTTTATTGAGACAAAAGAATCCACACGCATTACCATAGAAGTTTTTAGGTAAGCTAAAAAGGCAGTCGAGTGACCACTTTTGTTCGATAAAAAATCTTAATAGAACATATTAAGTAATTCAAACGCGTTCAGACGCGACATCAGAGTGAGGCATTGTTTTACAGCTGTATGAGCCCTATTTCTGTGAAAGGTGTTAACGTGAATCCTTGATTATGGAGATGTAGGTGCTCCACTACCGGAAATGGGAGTAACACAATACATTTAGTTACGTGTGCGACAGGAAACTCTCTGTGACATTTATTTATTTATTTATTTATTTACACTTCGTTGCAAATAAATGAAACACAATACATAAAAATTATAAGGGATGCAACGGGCGGCCTTATCGCTAATAAGCGATCTCTTCCAGGCAACCCTAGTTAAGAGAAAAACGAAAAGAAAAGACACATGATGCGTGAGAGAAGTTCAAAATCCTTAATCTAAAGTAATACAAAAAAAATATTAATAACAAACTAAAAACTTAAAAACTAATCTTACAAATACATGAACAGCGAATAGTGATGTAAAAGGAATCATAAGAATTATACAAGTCACGATTGATGAGGATAGGATAAGGTTAAGAAATGATTACAGAAGAGTTTTAAAAGATGACAGAGAGGTAGCCAATCGTACGGAGTCAGGCAGCGTATTCCACAACTTAATGGCGGAGATCGTAAAAGAATTGCCTAAGAAGGATGAAGTTATATTTACGATTAATTTGAATGATTTTTAATTTGCAGGCCTGTGGTGGCTCTAGTTAGAACTTGTGTAAAAGTTTTTAGTTTGTATTAATATTCAGATTAAAAGATGGACACTAGAAATAACGAAATGGACTGGACCTACTGGAAAGAGATGTATAGGACGGGACGACAAAGGAAAAGATGGACAGATGACATTATACATTATTATTTATTATTATTATTATTATTATGACAGCGGGGGAAAACTGGATGAATGTTGCTCAAGACAAAGAGAAATGGAAAAATATGCCTAAAAAATTTACCATAGAAAAACTAGACCGCTAAAAAATTAAAAATAAATCTAACTTAAATTTCGTTTACAACTCATATTAACTTAACTTATACTAATATTAAGGAATGTAAACTAACCAATTGTTGCAATGCAAATGCAATTTTTATATTATTATAGCTGACTGGGCAAATGTCGTTTTTCCATGTATATCATGTATAATAAAAAAATAGGGGTTGATCGTAGAGAGGTGAAAGATAGGGGTTGTATGTATTTTTTAATGTTGTATCATAAAAAATAAAAACATAAAAAAACATCTAAAAATAATAAAAAATATTTAGGGATAAGATTTAGGGGGATGAAAAATAGATGTTGTCCGATTCTCAGACATACCCAATAAGCACACAAAATTTCATGAGAATCGATCGAGCCCTTTCGGAGGAGTATGGCAACGAAAACTGTGACACGAGAATTTTATATATTAGACAATATGGAGTATGAGTTGTGCAGAATTATACCCGCTGCAGAATACGAAATTCCACCAGTATCTCAATTAACTTAAATATCTCTTTTTCCTTCCTTTTACTATCAAAGGTCAAAATATCTATTCATATATCAGATGATCCCATGAAGCCATTTTTCACTACAATGGACAGGGTTAGTGACTAATGAGAAGTTATTGTTCTACGACGGCATCGTTCCCTGCATTATATTAATTTTTAAATAAATATTAATTAATAATGTTAAATAAATTTGACCACATACTCAATCGGTATCATTGAACGAAACCAACGCAAATTATTGGAAAGCAATTGGGAAACAATATTTCCAATCGAGATTACGTATAGCAGACCAAAATAGTCTAGTTTTTGTATTGATAACACGATGGTTATGGCTACGATACGTATGATGGATTGTTTAAAATACAGCGTTAATTTTACTATAGAAATATGTATGAAGCACTTAGAATTAATTCTGGAACTGCCAGATAATTCTAAAGCACGTAAAGAAACGTGCTTGAGAAACATCTACCAGTACATGGCTTCATAATAGCGATCCTGAAGTTTTGATAACATTTCTACGGCTCTCGACCATAGTCAATCTACAAAACTCAACTTTGTAGCGAGTTCATAATCACAATCATAGCTGTTGATGTCAAGCCAAAAGTGTGGTCTTCGAACTTCTAATAGCGAGTCACCCGATCACAATACCGAGTTATTGCTCCACGCGATTCCAAGTTTGTGATATCAGAGCTGGGAGAGATGGGATTGGGTGCTACGGATATGGAGAGAACTATATTAAAATTCCGTCAAATACATCAGCATCGATATCACTATCGCTACTGGAAGTTAAAAGAAAGGGTGCAGGACTTAAGCTATTATCATGTTTTCGCAATCTTTGTCTATGAAGGCATCAATAGTTGATGACTTCAAATTGATGTGCATGCATCTCCGTTTCTATGCATGCATAATCCATGGTTGGTCTACTCTTGTCTTATCTCTGCCTTTTAATAAATTTAAGATATGTATTAAAGAAAAGCTATGTAAAAAGGCTTACTATAAAGTCAACGATTATCTAGTTGATAAAAGGGCCTGGGACTAGTGCTAGACAGGCTACCTCTAATTAATAATAATTTGCGTTATTTGTTTTAAAATAAGTGTTGTTTGATGATTTGCTATTTTAAAAGAGTACCGAGAGTTTTTTACGCCGGCTTTTTCTCTCGGCCTACACCCTCTGTCTTCTTTGCCGATAAGTAGGGATGCCTACAAATTCAAATTTAATGACGTGGAATAAGTGATACTTACCTGTATCTTATGTTCCATAATAAACATATTTTTTTTTATTTTTTTTTTTATTTATGATAAAAGGAGACTTCATAAAACTATTTATTAATCTTAATTTCATTTCGGCTTTTATAGCCACATGACCGCTGACACGTTTTATTACGAATTTTCTGCGCGTAATGAGTATCGTATAATAATCTTAAAAGTATGTTTACGTTATAAAACCTACGTATCTGTGAACACTATCATTCATTGCAACCGTTCCAAATCAAAAACCGTAGGCTTTATTCATTAGTGATGCTACGATTTCGAGTATTAATGAGATTGTGTCTACTATGTTGCATTTCCAATATCATTTCAGTACGGTCTTGATACACGGATTCGGTGGGGACAAAGAGTTCAATATGAAAGAGCCTTTCAAAGGGTTTATAGTAAAGTGTGTAGGTTTTGATATAAAGGTTGCTTAAACGAATTGAAAGTAAAATCAGCACTAGTGTTGGCCTCGTTACTTCTACGGTCGAGATTTAGCACTTATTATTTTTGATATATGGAAGTCATACTGAGTGCTAAGTTTCGTCTCTGAATAACACCATTAGATCTAAGTTTTTACTTTATTTGTAAACTTAGCGTCTATAAGCGTTTCTTAACGCCGTGGAAGTGTCTTTATCCCGGTTGTGTATTTTCACATGAAATAATTCATCTACAAAGGTAAGACCCAGTCAAAGTTGTGACAGTGTGTGTCAATGAATAACCATAATTTAAAAATACTGTTGTAGTTGAGTAATTTATCTAATATATAAACTCCTCCGAAACGGCTTGACCGATTCTCATGAAATTTTGTGTGCATATTGGGTATAACTGAGGATCGGACAAAATTTATTTTTCATCCCCCTAAATGTTAAGGGTAGTCCACCCCTAAATGTTAAGGGTAGTCCCCTAAATGTCAAGGGTAGTATTTTTATTTTTAGATAATTTTTTTATGATACAGCATTAAAAAATACATAATTTTCACCCCTCTACGATCAACCCCTATTTTTATTATAAATGATAAACATGGCAAAACGACGTTTGCCAGATCAGCTAGTATAAATATAAAAGTATGTTGAGGAAGTTGTATTTTTATTTTACTGCAATTATTAAAGTATATAAAAAATAATTTATACTCCACTATACGACAGTATTCTGCGAGATCATGCAGACGCTATATAAAAGAAATAAACTTACTATTGTCTGAAAATATTACTTTTCATTTAAGTCTACGGCAAAAGAAGAAAAATGTCAACAATCCATTTTCTCTTTAAATATTTTATCGAGGAAAGTTTAATAAAGACCACAGGAATTATGTCAGGAACAATTCTTTAGTTCTTAAGTATTAAAATTCCGAATGATATAGAATGTTACAGAAGGAAATTAAAAGAAAAACTATTAGGAGAAAATTTTATTGAATGTAAGACGGAATATTACCAGCATATTCGAAGACACAAATACAAACGTCAAGAACTAAATACCAATCAACTTATTAAAACTAAAAACGTGTGGCACTCGGGGACTGCCGCAATAAAGCTATTGCATAGCATTTTTTATCAACTTATGAAGTTATAATTATTTATTTATGCAGTATTTGTTTTTCTTTGATAATATTTCAATCTACCACTCTACCAGACTCAGACTAAAACGCCTATATAGTCTGTCTCACTCTATCGCGTACCGGCTGCTCCGACCGCGCTTACGCTACGTCACCGATCTCGTCAGAGAGATGGGAATGCGCAGTATACGTTCTGTCCCACTCTAACGCGTATTTGCCGCACCTATATTACGTCATCGTGTGTTAGGTTTTTTTTGTTACGGAATTTCTTGATTCGGTCGCCGCGCTCAAAGCCCGCGATAAAATCTATGCAATAGCTTAATAAGGAAACGGACGTAGAAAAGGTTCTCCTAATGCCTCTTAAATCCGGTTCTTTATCGGACTTCATACATATTCAAACTTAGATAAAATATGTACTTGATATTATTGATTTGAACCAAACTTATATAAGGAATATAAGCGCATTCAATTGCGTATTTGTATGGAGCACTTCTCTATTGACAGTTAGTATTTTCTTTTAATTACGTTATACGACGTTAAATCCCATGTTCAATGTTTTAACTAGCTATAATTATTACGCTTGCGTAAATAATTAGCAATGTCTTGAGCCTTTATTTAGATGGCTTTCGAATAAAATTATTTGAATTTCGAATTGCGTGTCAATCCATAGATAATTAATATGTAAATGCTGGTCATAGAATCTCCAATTACATAAGTAAATACCTAATATTACTTCCGCAGTCCGCACCTTCATATGTATTTCGTGTATTTTGGCAATAAAATGAGACCTCGTTAACAATATTACATTTCGGTCAAATAATATAAAACCATAATGATTGATACACCTTTCTTAGAAATTCCACTATCGAATGGTGAAATCTGTTCAGCACGTAATCTTATTGGGACCAGATAAAAACTTGCTGAGTTCTTCAGATATAAGAGAATACGTGCAGCTGAGTGTCATCGCCGGACGTCGAGACAGAGTAAGCCATTCCATCCGTATCACCTCGACGTCCGTCGTTCCACAACTGACCATTTTTATAGGCAGTTTTTGCTGGGCCCCACCACTATGTGGAACCAGCTGCCCACTGAAGTATTTCCGAACCAATTCGAGTTAGGGTCCTTCAAGAAAAAGCGTACCAGTTCTTAAAAGGCCGGTAACGCACTCGCGCGCCCTCTGGCATTGAGAGAGTCTACGGCGGCTTAACATCAAGTGACCCTTCTGCCCGTTTACCCTCTGTTCTATAAAAAAAATACACCACCATACTTCATTTTTTTTTCAATATACAGAAGTCAAATAAATAGCCGTTGAGGATTAGAAATCGCGTCAAGGAATATTGTATAAAATAAAGTTGCGTTTTGCAATTTATAATCAAGATGGCAGGCTCTTGGGTTTACTCTTTAGAATAAAGTTAAGATTTACAAGAGAACCTTTTAAATGAATTAGGTGTTAAAGCTTGCTTTTTAGTTAAGTACATTCAGAAAATAACGTATGATTAAAGTAAAAAGAGTTTTATGTTGATTACATCAAATAGGTTTACCGTCATAGTCCGCAATATAATAAAAAATAGTGCATGGAAGGAGTGAAACTGCGTAATGTGGAAAAGAAAATAGGAAGGGGTAGAAACTACTAAATTATATGTGTATCAAATGACACTAAATAAAATAATGAATATTATAAATTGTAATAGAACAATAATTTGAGCAGTGTTGCACGTGCGATTCTCATCTCTGAGGTCGTAGGTTCGATCCAGAAATCTTACCTAATGTTAAGGGATGCCATGGACACTCTCAATGCCAGAGGGCTCGGGAGTGAGTTGCCGGCCTTTTGTTTACTCTTTTCTGAAGGACCCCCAAGTCGAGGTTGTTTAGTTGCCTGTTTATCTTTTTATACAGAAATAGCGAACTTCTTAGACATTGTTTAGTACAAAGGACGAACAAAAAATAATTTTATTGTAAATCAGCCATCTTCGAATCTCCTTGAACACACAAATTTTCATCTAGATCTTTCCCATCGTTTAGGAGTTTACAAACACACGCAGAAGATTCATATACATAAAGATTGTCAATAATGATCCTAACGTTTGTTTGACGTAAACGTTAATTACTTTGTCAAACTCTGAGTAGTATTATATTGAAGGCCCTTAAATTCCAAGTTCAAAAGCTTTGAATTCCAATTTCAAAAATCTTCACCAAACTTCATCGGATCCAGCGGCGATGACACAGACTATATCATTGTAAATATAGATTATCACGGTATTGTCTGTGGTATAAAGTATGCTATTATTATAATTGGACCTCCTTGCTCATCGTGTGAAAACTGATACTTAAAGACCTACAGATAAACAATGTTGATACATCAAACTCTATATAGATTTACCAGCTGATCCGGAAAATGTCGTTTTGCCATGTATATCATTTATATGAAAAAATAGGGGTTGATCGTAGAGGGGTGAAAATAAGGGGTTGTATGTATTTTTTAAATATTTTTATGTAAAAATTAAAAAAGAATAATTTAGGGGTGGACTTCCTTTAACATTTAGGGGGATGAAAAATAGCTGTTGTCCGATCCTCAGACAATATGCACTCAAAATTTCATGAGAATCGGTAAAGCCGTTTCGGAGGAGTTTAACTACAAACACCGCGACACGAGAATTTTATATATTAGATAATTATGAACTCATTTCGTATTAAAATACTGACCTTGAAATATTCATCGTATATCGAAGTTGCCAGCATTAATTGAAATATGAACACGACCTCATTAGTAACTTTTCAGACATATCTATACCCTAAAAACATGAAAATTACATTTACAAAGGATCTAAAATTACCTTAATATATACAGCCTGTCTCGCCCTCGCACGTATAAACTTTTTATTTTTGAAACCTATGTTAAACAAGGATTTTTATTAAACAGGGCAGGAGGCTCACTTGGTGTTAAGTTATAACGCCGCCCATGGGCTCCCTGAATGCATGAAGGCTCGCGAATGCGTTGCCATTAGATGATTTTTTTTGCTTTAATTCTAAGTGGCGTGTGTGTTTTGGATGAGCTTATAATAATGTTACTCAGAAGGATTAAGACAAGAAGAAGTGGCTAACTGTTATATGAAATGATACGCTCTTTTCTTGATGGACCCTAAGTTTAATATATAATAATAGTAGATATAACAAGTAACTGTACTAATAGGGACAGTATTTTTGATATCTGATATCTGATAAGAGAGCTTGTAGTTTATTATTTATCGGAATGCCAAATCGTAAAATGACTGCTTTACGACTGATTTGAGAGCGACCGCCGCTGTGAAAACCGCTGTGTGAGTTCGAAAAGTGAGTTACAGAATCGCAAGGCTGTTCAATTTTTTTAATTTTTTTCCTTACAAAAATATCAGATTTCTTTACTATTGTGTCCTGATATTTTTATGGACTTAAAAATGAAATAGGTTATCAATAAAGTTAAATAAGGGTAGAAAATCACTAGTGCAATAATTGGAAACCGATTGATTAAACACTGTAAGCAATTATATGCGAGGATATTGTTTCTATGTATATAAGTATGTATACTACTACTATGTATACTACGTAAAAGCTCACCCACTCTTACATACTATAATGAACATCTGTCTGTAGAATGCGATAAGCTCAAACTATTGAGCAGTTTTTTATAAAGCTTCCACAAATATGTTGAATTTCTAGGGAAGCTTCAAGTGTATATAAATCATTATAACGTTAAACAAATTAACTGAAATATAACCATTGCAGATAAGGTCAAAAATCTTGTATATACGGGAAAATGTTAGACGAATACAGTAAATCATACATTAAACTATTAATTAATGAGTCTATGCGTTCATGCTGAGACACTGATATTGTTGTATCGATGTCTTTGACATAACTATAGAAAATTGCCGATTCTGTGATGAAACTTTGGTTAGCATTTTTCCTCAGAGTCCAGATTTAGCGTTAATTGAGACTCCCGTTATGTCGAAAATGTTTATTAAAAATAGTTTAATATAGTCTTTTATTAATTAACGTTTGACTGGGAACTCCCATTCGATGTCAAGGCCTCCAAGAAATGGTTTGACTCAAGGGAGCAATACGAAGGGCTGAATGTTGACTATGAATCTTACCATCAAAGCCACGATCGAGCCGCGAACTTTTAAGTTCCTTTGATTTCTATATCTGTTTCTTTCATGTTTTTTTCTTTTCAGGGAAGCAGGTGGTCCTTGCCGTCTGTGACACGCGCCGTCGTGTTTAAAAAATAAATCAATGGCGTTACAACCTTTTTAGGTCAGGGTCTCAGATTTGTGTTTCATGATCATTTGTTTATCTTATAGGCAAGTTGATGATCGACCTTCTGTGCCTGACGCACGGCTTTTTTGGGTATAAGGCAAGTCGGTACCCCACGATGTTTTCCTTCACCGTTCGAGCGAATGTTAAAGAACTATAAAATAACTAAACTTTATATTTATAAATGCTCTGTGTGTGTGTTTATAATTCAATTTGAGAATGGTTTAGACAATAAGTTGGTTTTAAGGTTTGAAATATTGTGTATGTAAGACGTCTACAGGACAACGTCTGTCGGATCGGTAAATTATAAAATTCAAACGATTGCATCTGTTTCACGACTAGAGTCATTTAGCAAGATGACGGGACCTTTTTATCTCGCTCGGCTATTTGTTCCCCTCTCTATTTTCCCGGACCGCAAACTGAGGAGCTATTTTGAATATCCTGGATTTAAATAAAGCCCCTTACACTTATACAAAGCCTTTTAGTACTCCTTTCAATTTGATAGAATTGTGATGGTTAGATATTCAATAGAATGTTACACCACAGATCACCAAATACTTATGACAATTATAAGTGAAAAAAAACCTATAAAAACGCCATAATTTACGTTATAAATTAAACGTTATCAAACAAATCAAACTTCAAAATAAGCTTTATTCAAATTAATGTGATTCTAAGAACAAATTAACTTTTTCATGAATACTGATTTCAAGATTCCGTAGCTATTCGTTTCAATCCTAGAAAATTAATATCATACTGACTCCATTATACCCCATAATTTTAATTATTCCAGTTCTCAACACCTTAATTTTAAATTTTTATTTCGATTTTTAGATTTTATTTCCTTTGTAGTGGAGACTCTTGGGCCGTGGGGTTCAAGTACAAAGGCGCTAATTAAAGATTTAGGTTGACGCCTGGTAGATAGTACCGGTGACCCCAGAGCTAATGTATTCCTCGCTCAACAAATAAGTATTGCAATACAGCGAGGAAATGCTCCCTGCGTTAAAGGTACACTACCACAGGGTCCAAACTTTATAATTTGGTTTGTTTCTTTTAAAAAAATTATCTTATGATTATTTTTAGACTATAAAGGTTAAGAATATTGTAAATACTACACAATTAGTTTATATAAAGATTTAAGAATATATATTTTTATATGAATAAAACAAATGACGTGTGGGCAAACAGATTCGTAAATATACATGATTATATCAATAATAGGATTGATTTTTAAAAAGAAACCACTGGCATGGCATTATCTTTTAGGTCTGAGTCTTAGATTTCTGTGTCTGTTTAGTGTTTAATTTTCTTAATTTATTAATAATTGTATACAAGACATTCCTGCCTCACGATGTTTTCCTTCACCGGAATTACAAAAGGGACTAATGTTTAACATGTTTGTCTTCTCAGTTTCTTAAATTAAATTTAAAAACTCAACTTTTATAATAAATTCTATTAACTTTAGCCTCCAATTTCGTACATAAAGGATGAGCTTAACTTGTCTTAAGTCCATCTACGTGTAATAAATTAAATTGAAGTCATAAATTATTTGTATCTGAAAGATGTTGATTTCTTATAATATATTCAGTGGGCCTAGATAAGCTGTTATTAAACGTCCATACGTCAGGCATCTCATGGGGGCATGGGGAGAAACACTTCGTTTGTCGCGATATAACTCATAAGAGGCTGCTATCTCGCTACGCCTGCCCCATTCACCCGAAATACTACCTCAAGGAGTTCGGTAATGAGTTCGCTTGTGCACTCTGCCTCATATTTTTGCTTATGAAGCCATTTTGAAAATTGCACTCTGCATACTCATTGAGACTTTTAAACAAAGTGCGTCGTGCTCACAAAGACGCATACAAAAATGTTGTAGTTATGTAAATATTTATGAATAACTTGGTTTTAATGTTATCCATATAGTGCCGTTTCAATTACTTTATCCGATTTCTTTAGCTTAATCAACTAGATTTATTTGCTCTTCTATATTTAATTATTGATTTGGTAAAGGTCTAAACTAGTGGGCAGAGTTCTTTGGTTTGAAGCAACTGTGCACCAGTTTTTTTTCTTTGTGGTGTTCACTTACTCGTACGGTAAAGAAAACATAAAAGAACAATTTAATATACAGTTGCTGGAAGTAAAATTTTATGACAGAGGGATGTATTGCCGAAAGTTTCGTCATCGGACGTCGAGGCAGAGTACGAAAATCCAGCCGTATCACCTCGACGTCCGCCGTTCCACAACTGAGCGTTTTTCAAGGCAGTTTTTGCCGCGCACCACCACTTTGTTGAACCAGCTGCCCACTGAAGTATTTCCGAACCAATTCGACTTAGGGTCTTTCAAGAAAAGAGCGTACCACTTCCTGAAAGGCCGGCAACGCACTCGCGAGCCCTCTGGCATTGAGAGTGTCCATGGGCGGCGGTATCACTTAACATCAGGTGAGCCTCCTGCCCGTTTGCCCCCTGTTCTATCAAAAAAAAAAACATGTTTTTGTAAATTCCTATGTTTGAATACCCGTCATTGAATGTTAAAACCGAGAACGCCGGAGTAAAGCCGCAATGAAAAATTATAAATACAGGTCAGTAAATATCCAATATATACAATTAATTAAAAATAAAATAATTTCAAAGATACAGCAATACGCAGCTAAAAGGATTCGGGTCATTTGGTTTATTAATGCAATTTCGATCCATTATGTTCAACATTATTGAAGTTGACTGAGAAAATGAAAAGCAAATTATGAAGTTATACAAGGCTCGGAGGAACACTAATCTTAACTCTAAACTTTTATTTTATCCTCGCTCAAGTACATTGTGACGGATAAGTTTTTGGTGTTCAGCAATTTCTTTCGCAACTCGAAAGATCAGATTTCTTTTAGAAATATGAGACATGAATTGAAAAAGTTAACGATAAAGAATCTCATGACAAAAGAGATGAGTGGTGATTGGAGTGATGGTAATATTGTGTAAATTATTAACGGAATTTAAAAAGGATACATTAACTAAAATCCGCTTGAATAATATTTATTACTATTTCAAGACTGTGTAGTTATATTATATAATATAATATTATATAATATAATATAATGTTATAATATATTATATTATATATATATATTATATTATATTATATAATAATAATAGGTAATAATAGACTTTCATCCATTCATTTTGGTAAACCACTAAGGTAAACCTTGTAAACGGCAAGAAATTGTCACGCACGAAGGTGGTAAATGTCTCGAGGATGGCCTGCTCTTACGATTGTCTAAGGTAGACTCCCATGCTCGATGAGACCATGCGTGCGATATTTCGGTAACCCACATCGCTAGAAAGTGAGAATAGGGTTGAGAATAAATCTAATGGTCTCTCCACAAAGCGTTGCTACGACTCAATAAATATAATTAATTATTTCCACAATCTACGTACTTATAATTCAATTGAATATTAATACTCTTAATTTTAATTTATTTTATTATTATTTATTACTTAAGATGACATGTGGAACATGGTGTAATGGTTTCAGCTCCTTACAAACGTTGTGTAAAACAAAAATCTTGGCGATCAAAAAGAGTGGCGGAGAGTTTATTGCCAGTTCTTCTCATCCGTTCTACGCCCTTGATTGATGAGAACTGGCACTAAATGTAAAATTAGAAGCATTTAATGTATTTTTTTTGACGTTCATAAGTGTACATTGTGTTACCTATATGTACAAATGATTTTTGACTTTGACTTCTTTCTTAAGAAAAATCTTTAATTTAATTTTTCTTCTTTCAATTTTAACATAGTTTTTTAAAACAATATCTATTTTATCACTCGGCAATAGGTAGAAATGTTTTTTAATAACATATTATTAGTATAGGATGAACAATTGTATATTTCTGACACGTTTCAAGTAGAATTTATCGTATGAGAATTTGAAATGAATTCGTGTATCGCTGGCAGAGATCGCCAGCAACAAATTGCGGTTGGGCTAGATAAAAAAGGTCCGTCATTTTGCTAAACGAGTGACGGAGGGCTGGCCAAAGGATCCCCGCGGTGCGAATACGGGATGTCTTGAAAAACTGATACTGCTGTCAATTTCATTCGTGAAGGTTTTACTCGAAACCTTTTTCGATAAAGAAAGGTTTTACAACGCGTTATATGTCCTTGAGCTTTCTTTGGAAAGTTTTTCCCTATCAGTTGTAAACGCTAAAATATATGTACCGCCTAAATGTGTTGGTAACATAAACGCTTTCAACTCTGACTAAAATGATACAGGGTGTTTAGAAATATCATACTAAGCCTTGAAAGACTCTCTGATCTGAGCTGGTGCGCTCGAAACACCAAATCAAATAAGGAAATGGCCAGCATGTCTTAGGGTAAGATTCATAAATATAACGAATTCAGATGATGTTGATATTCGAGTCATAGTTCGACTTAAGTCTGTTTTCTGAATACGTAAGTCTAAGCGTCAGACCCTAAGATTCAAAAACAAAAATCTATCGAGTTGATCATCTTGTCTATAGAAATATTAATGAAGTTCCCATGACCGACAAGGATGAAGCGAGAGAGGTAAGTCAGGACCGTAGCAAGTGGAGTGGTGGTCTCTGCTCTTAGAAAAAAAGAATAACAATTATATATTAAACTAGCGGCAGTACCGACTTCAGCGCCGTCTGCCGGACTGATTTGTGAAACTACAACCAGGGCTCCACCCAACACATACAAAAAAAACATTCAAATCGGTGCAGCCGTTTAAGAGGAGTTCAGTGACATACATACGTACAGAAGAATTGTATATATGTAAGCTATCCTATCTTTTAAGTTTGATCAAACTGCACACGGTGTGCAAATTTGATTAAAATCGGTTAAGTAGTTTAGGAGTCCATAGCGGACAAACAACGTGACGCGTAATATTAATATGATAATAATTTATCAGATAAAGAAATAGATGACTTTGATTATGATGGCAATACTTATAATAAAGGCGGGCCGTTTGTGACTAATAACCTACTACTATGACTACCGAAAATCAATAAATCATATCGTAAAGATCGTTCTTAAAGAATACTATAGTTGGACGTTTGAACTGTGACATTTATTACTTGTGCGTCAACGAGTAATGAAAAAGTCATTTGTACATTATGTAGCTTATGAGCGAGGTTTGAGGTATGATGTGCGAAGCTTAATATATTTATTTATTCACTTCGTTGCATTAAAATAATAAAAATTTAACATAATTAAATGAAAAGGAGGGCAACTGGCGGCCTTATCGCTTTCGAGCGATCTCTTCCAGGCAACCAAAAATAATACTATAATATTTTTTAAGACAAAACTAAACAGGAACAAAAAGAAACTAAACTACAGTAGAAATTTAATTGCAATATAAAACTACAATATTAGCGTGTGTAGATGATTAGAGCCTTTAATTTCGTCATATATTCGTCCTACAAAAACTAGTTAATATATCATATAGTATATATTAAGACCTGATTTATGTATCTATAAGTATTATAAGGTATGTTTGTGTCTATTAAATTAAATTTTACGAAATGTTTACATCGAATCATTCAATCATCAATCAATGTTTCAATCAATCAAATTGGACATCTTGGAAATCTTTAAAAAGCTACTACTTACAGAAGACAGACCTTAATTAATATATTAAAAAGACTATGTTGGTAAAAGCACCGACTAAAAAGAGCTCAATACATCTTCCAGAAATTTAATTTCCATTGCGGAGGTCGTTTGTGCGGTTGGCATTGTTATTTGTTATACTTTTTACATTCATTGTAGCCTATTTTCTTTTTAAAATAACGAACTTTATTTCACCTTGACTCGTATCATGGCCGTACTGCAAATACGACTCTTTTATTTGACGTAAATGAAAGTTTTGTGAAGCAGAAAATGTTTCATTGACACAAGCCACTCCCAATCTCTGTAGTAGCAATAATATAGGCATTGAAGCGGAGATTCACCTTAGGAGGATTATGATTCATGAGTAACGATTTATTGAATAGCACTGTATACTGATACTTAACCACTGAGCCATGGTTTTTAATGGTTTACCTTTGGATTATTATATGCGAAGCAATTTCCGCTGAAGCCAATATGTAAAGATATATGATAAGAGGCACAGAAGTCTGATTTTAAATAAAATTTGATAAAGGGGATTAATTTTTTTAAAAGTAAGGTCCCTTTATAGTGGTAGAGTATTTATACGTATTTATACCATAAGTTTTGACAACAATTGTAAATATCTTAACTGTTCTTATTATTATAACATTGCATATCTATTTTCATATGGCTGAATGCGGTTCTTTTAATAAATAATCAATGTGAATGTACCACTTTCATAGCAAATAAACGATGAATTTTTTATTATTATTATAAAAGCAAGACGTGCAACCCGGTGCCATAATTGGTCGTGCTGGTCATAATTTGGTAGTGTCACTCTTATTATTAATGAAGACAGACATAATACAAGACAAGAATAAAAATACTTGTTCAAAAAATACTGTAGGTACTAAGGACCTCTGCAGTGATAGATGGAAGGACTTCCGGCTCCGATAAGGCCTTATTTAAATGCATATTTATCAGGAACGGGCATAGTATGTAATATATGATAATCTGATAGAGATATTCTGATATAGTCGTTTCCCTTTCAAATAGCAAATTACTTTTGCAATGGATGTATTAACTTCTCACATATACACTTTAAGATATGTATAGTAAGTCCGTAACTTTGATAAGACAAACATACTTTTGTGTCTGTTTAAGTAAGTAAGTTTAAGTTTCTGTGTATTGTGCGTCCGTTTTGTTTGCTCATCATGTCATACGTACAAGTCTTTGCGCACTTAAAAAAACAAAACATTCGTGCACAGCCGATGTTTAAGCTGGTGAAGAATCGAACACTTACTAGGTGAACACTCATCTATATAGGGAATAAGTGTCAAATTGGATAGACAAAAGTCCTTAGGCTAAAAGAAAACGGTTCCGACACGACATCGCGCCGCCAACGCGCCTGCAATTTACAGCCACAATAAAAGTATCGCTTTTATTGTCGAGCGCACAATTCGCTCGGACAGCTGTAATTGCGAACTCTCGTTCTGTCTATTGGATCCTCAATTTAGCTCGTAGTATTTTAACATTGCGCCGGGATACAACTGGAATGCAGTGTATATAGACGGTGGACGGCAAAGATTCACTTAGCCCGCTTTTTCATTATTTCATAGTTCGTAAATTTATTGGAACATTCACAGGAAATGAGACTCGGACTAGGCTATTATTTCAGTCATTCAGTTCTGTTCTTATTAAACGTGGATAGTTTTAGTTCTATTAAAGATTAAATTAAACGGAGAGATAAACGCAAATATGTTAGCACAATTGGTTAGCAAAAAGGAAATTGTCTTTCTATCTTTGAAAACAGAACTCGGACACATCCATCAATAGAACTACGACATTTACTGTTTCATTTAAATAAAAATGTGGAGCAGAGATCGTTATTACCGATAAAATTCCTCCCTGCTTTGTGGCATTCCGACTGCAGAACAAAGGCCGTTGTCACAGTAATTGGGTACTAAATCTATAGTCTCTTATTAAGCGTTCATTTTCATTGCTCCTTTCCAAGCCTAATGAACGAAATAAAGCCATTTACTGGCAATCTAATTACACTTTTTTGTAAACATTTCACACCTTCAAGTTAAACCTTCAGTCACCAAAGGGAGAAATAAAACGTTCAAGCCGACTTCAAAATTTATTTCAACTTTTAAAAGGATGACTATGATTATCACTTTACTTAAAAACAATTCAATTTTGATCAGTTCCTTTGACTATATTTACAAAATTATATTTATATTAATTGCGATAAAGTAACGTCGTTAACCATTCCGGTCGAGACTGTTGGGGCTTATATTCGGGTGGACTGAGAGCAAGAGGAGATGCAGGATCAGTCAATGCTACTGAAAAAGAAGTTTCAGTTACTGCTATACTTGGTTTTCCCTTGAGAATAGACCTCAATTCTTCATTTTCTACTGCTCTGGTTCTTTGCAAGTTCTCTCTGGTCTCTTTCATTCTAGATAATTGTTCCCTTAGAGTTCTGTATTCTTCTAAAAATCTTTCTAGTTGAGACGCTCGAAAATCAAAGTCTTCGAAGGGAGGACTCGTTTGGGTATAATCTCGTAGTCCTGAGAGGTCTAAAAGTGGAGTGGCGGACGGAACTGTCAACGGCTCCCTGTTGGGTGACGCTGGCAAACTTGGATTTCGTCGTAATCGACTTCCGCCGCTAGAGAGATCTAAAAAACTATTTGACCTACCAGTTGGTTTTTGTCGATTTTTCTCAATTCTATCAAGATAAGTTACTGAGTCGCCACCAGAACTGTTTCTACGACTACTCAGAAGCGGGCTTCGACTATCTCCATCTTTTCTTCTCGGGATGGTATAAAAATAATATGGATCGTGTTTTGTATCACGCAAATATGAACTCGTACCTAATGCACTCATCTCTATAAGATCAGGGTAATTTTTCTCGCTATCGCTCCCAGAAAGATCGTTATCCAGGCGTTCACGTATTGGAGGCTGGGGACACGATCGAGCGTTGTTGTTAAATCGGCTATTTTCTGATAACATCTCGACGCGACCACTTAAAAGGCCCGTCGACTTGGAGTTTTGCATGGCTTCGACGTTTTTCTGTGATCTGAAAAAAAATATGAATGAATAGAAGACTCAATAAATGCCCTGACATAGATGTACTGATGAATTTTTCTCTTCATAGATTAAATAGAAATTAATTAATATTAAAAAGAACATTTTACGTAGGTATAGAACCTGAACAATTTAATAAGTTGGAGCACAGTAACATAATCCTTCGCCTTTTCTTTGTCTATATTTTGTGTTAATAGCAAAATTATAAGATGAGATTCATTTTAATATAATTTTCCTAAGCTTTTACTTTATTTGAAATGTATTACAGGTTCTGAATGTAAAATGGTTAATACCTCATGAATTGAATTACGTTAGTACCCAAATAGGTACCTTATAAATTCTTATTTATCTATGATTTTACAAAAATTGAGATTAAATTATTTAATCATTTAATTGGTTAGTTGTAAATTTATTTTCTGTGAAAAGTGTCCAAGTTTTTGTCACTAAGAATAATGATCAAAAGAGCAGTTTACGGACTAAGTTTTAAACCAATTCTATGAAATTATTTAAAGTAAAAGTGATAAAGAGTATCATTGATTGTTCTCGTATTTACAATATTGGTAAGGATCTATACGAAAAATTGTATAAGTAATTAGGTGCTATACCTACCTTGTCGCATACTGGCTCAGGCGAGGTATATGTAGATCTTGAACAACTTCAGCAGATCTTGACCCAGCTACTTCAAATTCACTTCGACGGAAAGTTTTAGCCATTGCTGGTGAAGTCACTTCTCTCTCTTCACCTCGACCTTCTCCTTTTCTATAACCATCATACTCTTCTTCTGGGTCATGGGAAGGAACGTTTCTATAATCACCTCTCTTTCTATTCTCTATTGGAGTGGATCGAGATAGTTCTACATTATTCTTTACATTAGCTTCAATTTTTTCATAATTATTTTCATTATGATTTGATGTCACTATTTGTTCATTCCACCTATCTATTTGTCTCTTTTTACGAGTTTCATAAATACATAGTCCTACTAAACACGAACTTAAAACTATCACTGCTGATACAGCCATTCCGGCCATTAAAGCCCGACCCCCGAACCCCTTTACGGGTATTTTTCTGTCAATAATTAGATTTAAAATAACTTCTACTTTTCCTGCTCGATTCTCAGCATTACATGTATATAGTCCTGAATCTTGTACATCTGACGATTTAATAATTAAAGTGCTAGTTTGACCTTCACTTCGCAATAAGAATGCTCTTCCGGAATTCGCATTAGTACTATTAGCAAGTAGCCGCCCTGAACGTAGCCATCGAACTCTTGGTGCCGGTATGCCGGTCACTTTGCATGCCAGTATTACTTCTTCTCCTTCTACTCCTTTTATATTGCTAGAAGATGTAGTTACTTCAGGAAGACAAGCAAAGTCCTCTAGGTCTAATCGATCCCATGAATGTTGAAGAAGGCGCGGTGGTAGCGCACACTCTGGCACGACGGTTGCAGGAACATTTTTTCTTATCATCCAGTCCCTCAGCGGTCTCAACACACAATTACAATCCCATGGATTATTTGCCAGCTCTAAACCCTTGAGTGACCTCAAGGGTGCTAAAACTGCAACGTGAAGTACTTGAAGTTTATTTTTACTAAGCTCTAAATACTCCAACGAAGCTTCTAAACCGATAAAGCCTTTTGGCTCAATTTCAGATACTTTACAAGATATAAGACTAAGTCTCACTAAATGCGGCAAAGTTGAAAAGGCTTCATCTTTAATTTTCGTGATAGGATTTCCGCTGAGTCGAAGCTCTCGAAGTTCTCGAATTGAATCAAAGGCGTGCGACGGAATGGATTCTAGTCGATTCCGAGACAGGTCCAGTTCTACAAGATTTACTAGAGCGCGAAACGCGTATTGTTTAATACTTCGTATATTGCACGCGGGAAGATATAAACGTTGAAGGTTAAGAAGTCCAGCGGAGGCAAAAGCGTCATCACGAAGTGATGTCAGTCGATTTTCGGCTAAATCCAGTAGTTGTGTGGTGGGGTCTAGGCGCGGTGGGACTGCGTTGAGTCCAGCTCTGGCACATAGTGCCGATTCTTTTCCACTGCGCCATTTACACTCGCAGTGACGTGGACACTCGGCACTGACGGCTGCCGCCAAAGCCAGCATCACGAATACCCACATCCCCCGCGCCAGGTCAACCCGCGCCGCGCTTTTCGTCTTCACCGCCGCGCGTCATCCCCTAATCGGCCGCAAACCTATAACAATATTTTTTTTCTTTATACCTATTACAGTAAAAAAACAAACCGACCACTGAGCTAATTATATTTTTAATCGGAAGATAAAAAATTTACTCTTAATCAGTTAATGTATGCGAAAAATATAATTACGTAATAATTTTACCTCAAATTTTCAGGAAGTAAGAAACTCCAATAGTTCTCGATATCTGTAAAGATACAAAAGAAAATAAGAATCATATTTACTTAGACTGAAATGTACGTAAATTAAAAGAAAACTCGAATAGATAAATCTTTGAAATTTGTAAAAAACATATTTTTATATAGGTAAATAAAAGTTGTAATCTCAGTAGTTTCATGACTTATAATGTGAGATAGAGATTGATCCATTTAGAACGTGCTACTCTTAACTGTAAGGTCGTGGGTTCAAATCCCTGTGTACCAATTTATTTTCTTGCTTTATACCAACTTCCCCGGTGAAGGGAAACATCGTGAGGAAATGGCATAATCTCAAGAATCGTCGACATGTGTCGATAGATTATTAGTCCAGTCAGTCAAGACAATTAATTCATTATAATTCCAAAAGTTTTCAAATTTTGATGTAAGGTCGGGAGTGGTATTAAAACAAACTATAAAATTTTGCAACCTGCTCTGCGATCCGGAACATTGTTAAAAATGCAATAAATGATAATAAGCTTAGTTCTTGAGACCAAAATTCCAAAAGTTCTGCAAAGTTGGAGTGGTGTTAAATATATTATTTTACATCACGTGTCAAATTTGCAACCAATTTAAGTGTACGGAACATTTTTTGTTATTAAAAATTAATGTTGTTCTTTATTAAACTGAAGGAAAACGTTCCAAAAGTTCTGCAAATTTGACAGATATATCGAAAATAAAATAAATAACAAAAAATGTTCCGTACACTTAGGTTGGTTGCAAATTTTATACGTGATATGAAATATTATATCGAAAACTTCCCCAAGTTTGCAGAACTTTTGGAATTTTTTTCACGACCATACAGACATAAAATTAATTTAATTGCAATTTTAACAATGTTCCGGACTGCGGACAAGGTTGCAAAATGAGATTTATTGTCGTCCCAATGTACCATTCACTTGACCGAAGTTTGAAAACTTTTGTAATTATTATCAAATTTTCGACTTCGAATGTCCATAATGACTGGTGTATATAAACAAAATATTATAGAAACAAGCAATCCGGCCAAAACCTATATTAGTAAGCATTACAAAAAGCATAAACAGTTGTGAATGTAATTGAATATCATAAGTACACATTACTTAAATAATAAGTCATTGTTTTAAATGATTAAATCGTTAGTTGGTATAAAAAACAGATCTCACGTAGTCACTTAGGTTACAGCAGGTACCAGGATTTACATAATGTCTACAACGTGAATTTCTAAATGTCTACCCGTTTACTAACAAATCCTCTATACGCTTAGGGATTTCAAATCTTTCTTACCGACTCTGTTAACGTAATAGCTAACAGAGCGCGCTATTTATTTTATGAAGAAATGTTAGATTTAGCTAGTGAACTGGAAAAACAACTAAGTCTAAATAAACATTTAGTTTATACTTTGCTTTAATGTTTTATTTACTTTTTAATTTTTTAAACAATTTCAAGTGTTGCCCTAGTGGCTTCTTTAGCGTGCGAATCATCCTTGAGGTCGTAGGTTCGATCCCCGGCTATGCACCAATGTACTTTGGTCGATATCTGATGTCAAGCAGAGGAGACAGATCACCTACTTGCCTATTAGATTTACAAACGATCATGAAACAGATACAGAAAGATTTCAGGTCAAAGGTAGCGTCACTGGTTTGTTTTGTTTTTACGTCGAGTTTGCTTCTATGACTAATTTCTAACTAGAAAGGAGATTGAAACGACTATTTCTTGTGTGTATGAATTTAGTGGACTGTATTAAAACAAGTGAAAAATATGATTTAATACATATATAGGTCGATCGTAATGGTATTATATATACACTAGTGGACCCCACAGACGTTGTCCTGCATGATATATATTAAACAAAGTATGAAAGTACCGACTGCAGCGCCATCTGTCGGGCTGATTTGTGAATCTAAACCATTCCCAGATCCCCTTGAAGACACACAAAAAATTTCATCAAAATTGGTCCAGTCGTTTAGGAGGAGTTCAGTCACATACACACGCACACAAGAAATATATATATTAAGATATGTCCAACTATTAACAATTATTCAGCTCACAACTCCTTGTTGTGGATAGAGCTATAGGATATAGAGGGAGAGTCTGAGGTAGCAGAAATGTTGGGTAAAGCAATGGGAATGAGTCCTTAAGTTACGTAAAATCAGAGCGGCCCAGAGCATTTCCAGAATGATTGCTCAATCACAGAATAGGGTATTCTTACCAGGTAATAGCTTAATGATCAATCTCCAAGACCCTTCCTTTGATGACCTGTCCGAGAAACTGACTAAGAAAAAGTAACAGGAAGCCATGGAAGAGTATGCCGATAAGCTTGAACCAATGCCTACTCTTCTAGAAAATGAAGCCTATTTAATAAGCAGTGCTTCTTCAATTACTATATAAACAAAGTTATGCATTTTAGTACATGTATCTGGGTTCAATGCTACTTAGGTGTAGATAATATAGTTGTGTATTTGTTCTGTTAACAACTAGACAAAAACTGGAGTAATAGAGGCAATGAAATCGGCATCACTATGAGGATTAGCGAACGAAGGGAGGCAAAATTAAATTCCCCATAGACTACAGATTGTTTAAGGATATTGATGGCCTCGAACAGGAATAAAGTTTAGATTTTTCGATTAAATGGCAACATTCGCGTGTAACGGCGAAATAACTAAGGGTCAGTTGGTATGTAATTGTAGTGTGCCCTTTTTACTACATGCAATCGCGTGACTGGCCTGAGCGCGGTCGCATACCTACTTTCCTAAGCTATTTATGAACTTATATAAAGAATTGACATTAACGTAACGAAAACAACTTAGAATAACTACAAAAATTACGAATTTTCCGTTCATTTGCAAGGTGACGAGATTAGGATATATTTATACTGAACTTCAGTAAATTAGTTATGAAGTGTCATTTGATTTATTTTGTAAAAATCTTTATTCTTCTCTTTTGTCCCTACCAGAATTCATAAATAGAAGACAAGAACTTATACGCTTCAAATTGCTAGTCTTTTGTATTTATAATAGGATTGCCTGGAAGAAATCGCTTGTTAGCGATAAGACCGCCAGTTGCCTTATAACTTTTGTAACCTGTTTTTTTTTTATTTTTGTTATGTGTATGTTTGTGAATAAGGTAATAAAGCATAAATAAATACTTTAGAAACGAATTAGATATATGGATTGAGGTCCTTTGAATCACGGCGTACCATTAATCGATTTTGCTCCTACGATCAAGGCAAACATGGAGAAGAAACAACTAAAAAACAACTAAAAATATACGACATATATCAGACAGAAGGTTCACCGACTTGTCTTAAAAAATAAAAATGGCTACAGAAACTGACGTAATCTAAGACCAAGATCCATATAGGGCAGTGGTAATTTGATTATTTATTATTATTACAGAATGTAGCTTGAAGTACTTCATCAATAGTAATCTTTATTACTCTACTTAAATGTGTAGCTAATAAATTTTCCCCTAAAACCCCTTCTAACTCTCTTACTGAGCTGAGCTGAGCTATCTTTTCCAAAAATTTACAATTTCATAATTTATAAATCTCGCTTTTTAAAGCACATATTTAGTTTGTAATAATTTGGTTAGTAATTAATTAGTTATTAATTATAACATGCTGTGTTTGCCTGTTAAATACAATTAGTTTTTATTGTTATTTTTGTTTGTATGATTTATTGTAATGCCCGTTGGAAAAACCTTTATAAACAAATAAATAATTATATTGGCCCATTTCGTGCTATGAATATCTTTACACCATCACATTTACGGAAGTAAAATATTACAATGACTAAATAATGAGTCCAATATGTGCCTTAATTGCTTCTTTGTTGCCAAAATCGATACTTATCAATTGTAAAAGCCATCAGAAAATAACATAAAACTTTCTATATCGCTTCGCTTGTAAGAGGAAAAACTTTCTATATTTTCCTTCGTTAAATGAAAATATACTGCTTGGAAAAGATTCGGTATTAACAAAGTTGTAAATCTAATAACGACACCCTCATGTTAGATTCCAATAATTCCGGGATAGAGGACTTCACGAATCTATCAGTTTTATTTGGTAGCAGATGTATTAAATGAGTATTTGTTCTGCTAACATAGTTGTTTGTATAAAATAGGTTGAAGATCATTTATGCGGATTTTATATTTGTTTAGTTATTTTGTATCGCACTTCTTGCAATAACCATATTTACCTAACAACAATAATAAGTCATACTGAGAGATTGCCTATTACCAAAAATATTAAAAAATCTTCCTACTAGAGTTTTCTAAAAATCGACTTAATGTTTTGGAAAATAAATATTATTATATTAATGATTATATGCGTGTATCATTATAATTAATATTAATTTGATAACGTTATAATATATTTAAATATAATAATAGACTATAATGATATCACTCATAATGTATGTAAGTTCTATCTAAAATTCCTTTTAGAACAAATTTGCACGCCATTATGAGTGGCAGAATAAGTTTAGATTGTGCCCATAATATTTTTGTACTATATTCATGCAAATTAATTATTATTATTATTATTAATCTTAAGCAACATCTTAAAGATGTCTTATGCTCAAACCGAAACTACACTTTTTCTCTAACATTATTTAAATTATAGTAAGTGATATGTAGAATTTATTAAGTCAAGTACTTGAAATCATAAGTGTGTCAAACGGAAAAGACTGCCCACGACATAGGGAATTCTCGTGTCGGGGCTAGTGTACTTTCTCATTATATTGCAAATCCTTTTAATCATATTTATTTTTTGTTTTTTATTCTTTAATTTGTTTTTATTCCTTATGAGTTGCGGCAAGAGATTATGAATGTTTTCTTTCTTCACTGCTACGTATTACATGTAGAATCAGACTTACATATAGTTAGCAATATAGGCTTACCGCTTAAAAGTGTTCCGGTACAGATGAAAAATAATTACTTAAATAGAAGACCATACAAACAAATTTAAAACATTAAAGATCCATGAACCACGGCAGTTTATGTGAGGAGCACGATATAGACAAGGAATTCTTGTAATGTACGGATTAAAACTAGAATTTGCTTGTAGAATTGAGAACTTCCCATATAATAATATTTTACACTACGGCTACTATATTTTTTTATTTCTTCATAAGATACTAACAAAATAGATGCATTCACTCACAGATCAAGTAATTTTCAATTAATTTTGTGACATGTACAAAACAAAGGCCATTAATAACAAACAATTGCAAATAAAGTTGATAAACCATCATTTATAGCTTGGTCACACTTTTAAAACCATTATTACACTTACAAACAAATTAACAACACATGAATCAATTAAAAACGCATCAACATAGTTGCGAAAATAAATTGTAACGCGTATTTTCAATAAACAGTTGAACAGAAAGGGTCGGAATATATGCGGAGGTAAATTGACCCAAGTAATTTAAGCAATAATTTGGACTACGCGTATCCCGGGTCAAATATGTTTAATTCATGCAATTTACAGTATACGTATAAACAGATGCGTCTACATCGTTAAGGCGGTATTCGCTTCAATAAAGGCCCATCACATCAAGGAGAATAATCCCTAGTTGAAGGACAGAGGCAATTGTAATGAGGTCAGACTCGCTATTTTACATAAAACCAGCGGCAAATTAAATGAGGGGGATCAAAGTGAGTCCTCTGTGACCTTTGCTTCAATAGTTTCGTCAAGTGTTCGTCCGTTCTGAATGTCATACGTTTTGGCAATGGTTGTTTTACAGATAAATATTTGTTTTTATTATTTTTCTATTTACTTTAATATTTGAAATGAAAATTAAAGTGAAAAGTTGTATACGGATTTCTAAAGGCAGAAATTTACAAAACAGTTGCAGACGTGCTAACAAAATTAAAAATAAACCTTTATATACTCAGATAGGACTTTAAAGTAAACTTCATAGTCGAGATTTAGAGCTAAATATGACTCCTATCTCTTTAACTCCTTAATATTTTATTCCGCTACTCTATATGACAGTGAATGAAACGCGCGTATAATGGAATTTCTTAATACATAATAAAATATACGTGTTAAAATTCAAGTACTTCTGATTAATCTAGATATCTTAATATGATACATCTAGGGCAATACTTGTCGTTGAGCCACTACCGAACCGAAATGTCTAAAATTTAAATATATTATATTCCGCCGTAGCTACTCTTTCTTGTTTCTATGTATGATTGCGACCACTTAAACAATAATTTTTATTGTCAAATAACATAATAAAATATATTGGTGAAAAGTTTATCGGTTTCATAGTCTTAGAGAGCACAATAAGCATAGAGGATGGGAAACAGCTATACAGGGTGGCCAAAAAGTCGTGGATCAAACGCAAGTAGGGGATAGATGAGGTCATCAGCGGCAAAAAATTGTACTACGGGGGGTCTCTAAGGTCAACCCCTGCAGAGTTATGATTTATTT
>CAVNZK010000036.1:1800000-2110549 GCA_963693345.1 Pieris melete | reverse complement strand
GGGAGAGCCTTTGGGATGGCATATATAGAGTTATAAAACGAACCAACGAAAGGAAGAAAGATCAAATGCTGAAAAAAGATGGAAGGGTTCTGACGCCTGAAGAGTCAGCACAATATCTGGCGGAGACCCTCTTCCCAGAGGACACGAAAATGGGAGAAAGCAGGGAACACTCAGACATAAGGAGCAGAGCCGAAAAGATAAACAATATGGAACATAATGCCAACTATGATCCACTGTTTACTCACACGGAACTAACTGAAAGTGTTGCCAGCTTTAACCCAAAAAAGGCACCCGGGGAAGACGGGTTCACTGCGGAAATATGCGAACATGCGATATCAGCAAATCCATCCATCTATCTAACGTTGGCAAACAAATGCCTAACACTCGGATACTTTCCTGTCCGATGGAAAAAAGCCACAGTTATTATACTGAGGAAACCGGACAGGGAAGCATATGACCACCCCAGGGCATATCGCCCCATAGGGCTGCTTCCTGTACTAGGCAAGATCATGGAGAAGATGATAGTCAAAAGGCTGAACTGGCATTTGATACCAAGAATGTCGGAGAGGCAATATGGCTTTGTCCCACAAAAGGGCACGGAGGACGCGCTGTATACGCTGACAAAACATATTAGGGAAGGTTTGAAGGCAAAAAAGGTGGTGACGGTAGTGTCTCTCGATATCGAGGGGGCTTTCGACAACGCTTGGTGGCCGGCAATTAAAACTAGACTAGCCGAAGAAGACTGCCCCCTCGGTGTCGGGAGGATTATCGACAGCTACCTTAGGGACAGGAAGATCAGAGTTATATATGGAGGTACAGCCTGGGAAAAAACCACAAGTAAAGGGTGTGTTCAAGGCTCCATCAGCGGACCGACATTTTGGAACTTACTTGTGGACCCCCTGCTAAAAGAGCTAGAACATCAAAATGTATACGTACAAGCTTTCGCTGACGACATTGTGTTGGTCTTCACAAATGATACCGCGCTGGAAACCGAAAAAAGTGCTAACCAAGCACTAACACATGTCCAAAAATGGGGACAGCGCAACAAACTAAAGTTCGCACCACACAAAACAAAGTCGATGGTGATAACTAATCGGACCAAATACGATGTCCCGAGACTCACCATGGCTGGTGTAGACATCGAAACTTTTAAAAGTATAAAGATACTGGGCCTAACAATAGACAACAAAATGACTTTTGGCGAACATACAGCAGTGGTGGCAAAAAAGGCAATAAACATTTATAAGCAGTTAGCCAAAACAGCAAAAGTGAGCTGGGGCTTAAATCCGGACATAATCCGAACGATTTATACAGCGGTGGTTGAACCAATAATCCTGTACGCAGCAAGCGCTTGGTCCCCATCCGTCAGTAAGCTTTACATAAAGAAAAGGTTGGATTCAGTCCAACGAGGTTTCGCGGCAAAAATATGTAAAGCCCATAAAACCGCGTCGCTAAATTCAGTCAGAATGCTCGCCGGGCTGCTACCCCTCGACCTAAGAGTTGTAGAGGAGGCAACATTCTTTAAAATTAAAAAAGGACATGACACCTTGGAAGTGCTAAAAGACGTGGAGATAGAACAAAAAACGCCCTACCTAAACACTCCACACCCGGCAAAAATCCCCCAAATTAGTTACCGAGTTTTAGCAAATGAAGAGGTGAACAACGAGGACAAAATACACGTCTACACAGATGGCAGCAAAACAAGCGAGGGCGTGGGTGCGGCGGTGACATTCTGGAGGAACAACCGTGAGATCCAAAAATATAAATTGACCCTGGCCGGCTTTTGCAGTGTTTACCAAGCCGAATTATTGGCCCTGAAAAAAGCAGTGCACTTGGCGGTGCGGCGAAAGGAGGTCGGCTTTAACATCTATAGCGACTCTAGGTCAGCACTTGACGCAGTATCGCGCAGTCGCTCCCTCAATCCCCTCGTTACTGAAATACGCGAAGAGCTCGGAAAACACCCGGAGAAGGAAATAAAACTTTTCTGGGTGAAAGCCCACGCGGGCAGGGAGGGAAATGAGAGAGCGGACGAGCTGGCGAAAGAAGCGACAAGGAAACATAAGCACAGGCCAACCTACGATCGCTGCCCGCTGTCGCATTTAAAGCGTATCATAAGAGCGGGAACACTGCAAGAGTGGGCTACACGGTACAAGAATGAGCCGACAGGGAAAATTACGAAAATGTTCTTCCCGGATGCCATCGACGCATACAAGATCATAAGAAACATACAATGTAGCAGCACGCTGACGCAGATATTTACAGGGCACGGGGGGTTTTCTGCCTATCTGTGTAGGTTCAAATTAAAAGAGAGCCCGGAGTGTGTATGCGGACACACAGAGGAAGATGTCCCACACATCCTCTTTGACTGTCCTGTCCACCTCTATAACAGAATTAAACTAGAAAAACAGACAAAAGTAGGAAAAATAGACAAATCAAATATAGCATCAGTAATAGCCGATAACGAACAACGAGATTTTATAATAAAATACTGTATTGAATTAGGAACGCTAGTTAACAAAAGAAATAAGTGATATTGTAAATAAATAAAATAACTATAACTGTAACAGATGTAACTAAAATGTAATTGAAATGTGATTGAAATGTGACTGAAATGTAACTAAGATGTAACTGAAATGTAACTGAGCTTTAATAAATAAATAAAGAAATTATCAACGATTATATCAGACATTCCACGGCCCGGAGTTGCCCAACGTCCGGGGGTAGGCTATTAGGTAAAAAAAAAAAAAAAAAAAAAAAAAAAAAAAAAAAAAAAAACCTAAACTAACCTAACCTAACCTAACCTAACCTAACCTAACCTAACCTAACCTAACCTAACCTAACCTAACCTAACCTAACCTAACCTAACCTAACCTAACCTAACCTAACCTAACCTAACCTAACCTAACCTAACCTAACCTAACCTAACCTAACCTAACCTAACCTAACCTAACCTAACCTAACCTAACCTAACCTAACCTAACCTAACCCAGTCCGCGTCCAAACGCCACCCGAAACGGTCGAATCCAGGAATGTCCAATTACTTAACCACTTGTAATTGCCACCCTCGGCCTAGAGCGTATTGCTACGTTCTAAGCCTACACAGGAGTCTCAATATAGTTGGGTGCCCACTGCACACTATAGAAACTCAACCGTGCCCGCCATGTACGGTTTAAGCACTCGCCCGGTACCGTACAACCCTACCAAAGGCCGAGAATAAATATAAATTTACCCTCGAACCGGGAATCGAACCCGGAACCTCACACCCACCACGGTCACATACAAAGCCGTTTGGCTATGAGGCCCTTAAAAAGAATGTTGAATTACTTAACCACTTGTAATTGCCATCCTCGGCCTAGAGCGTATTGCTACGTTCTAAACCTACACAGTCTCCTTTCTTAGGTAGCATACTCACTGCTTGCCTTAGAAATTCGACCGTGCCCTCCATGTACGGTTTAAGCACTCGCCCGGTACCGCACAACCCTCCCAAAGGCCGAGAATAAATATAAATTTACCCTCGAACCGGGAATCGAACCCGGAACCTCACACCCACCACGGTCACATACAAAGCCGTTTGGCTATGAGGCCCTTTAAAAGAATGTTGAATTACTTAACCACTTGTAATTGCCATCCTCGGCCTAGAGCGTATTGCTACGTTCTAAACCTACACAGTCTCTTTTCTTAGGTAGCATACTCACTGCTTGCCTTAGAAATTCGACCGTGCCCTCCATGTACGGTTTAAGCACTCGCCCGGTACCGCACAACCCTCCCAAAGGCCGAGAACAAATTTAAATTTAATTAAAACTTGCCCTCGAACCGGGAATCGAACCCGGTACCCCTCACCTAGCTGCCACTTAATAAGACCGCTAGGCTATGAGGCCCTTAACCCAGTCCGCGTCCAAACGCCACCCGAAACGGTCGAATCCACGTCGCTCCGCGCCTTGAAAAAGTCTAAAAAATTCAAAAAAGTGGTATACAGTGATATTTTAGTAAAGTGCTACATATCGTTAGATGCGCGCTATCGCGATCTATCTTTTAGTGTAAAATTCAACTTTCTAAGTTTTCGTTTTATATTTTATTTTTTCAAAAAACATTTAAATTTTCCGTTTTTTCAATTTTAAAAATAGTGTTCCTATAGTAAAAATCCAAAGTGCAGTTTAGTGTTGTAGAGCAAATTTTGCTCTACATTTCGACCAAAAATTTGAGGATAAGGCCTCATATTTGACGAGAATATTATAGAGATCAAAAACCAGGAAAAGGTAAATAACTTTTAAATTAGATCTGTAACACCATAATATTATCGCTTAAATAGATTGTCCTTAACAAGGGCTATCGATTGACACCCATATTGACACTATTGGACCAACCGCTGATTTATTGGGGACCAAAACAGGGGTTTCAACCCCCAGCCTGCAGCCCCTAGAGTTAGGGAGCAAATTATACTATAATAAAATACGCTAGACGGAAAGCTATCGAAAGACATATTGATTGTTAAAATCGGATGAGGAATATCCCCTCAAACCCCAAGAAAACTGTTTTTTGGGGTTAATTACCCCCAAACATCAGAACACCAAATCAAAATTACGATAAGGACAAAGAACAGAAAATAACCTACCGACTGACACCAATATCAACAATATTCGCCCAGTAGTTCAGGAACTACGACCAGGAACAGGTTGGAATCCAGGGTTTCCAGGGGATCCACACCCCCGAAAAATCGGAATCTACCACCATCTTATAGCCCGCATAAGATTCCATCGGACTAGCTCCAAACCGCACATCACACTTTGTCACCTGCCCAACTGGACACCAAGTCATCTGGCGACCAGCTGGAACAGCTCCTGCTCCAACACCAACGGCTTGTCCTCTCCGGGGGCAGTCAGAAAACACCTATCATCACTACACTACGAGCAACAGCTGGCGAGCAATCCTGGCCCGTAACACAAGGTAGGGTGGATTACCAGCCCCATAATTATAAATTTTTAATTTTTTCAAATTTTTATCCGAAACCCGTCGAGCTTGGGCTTATTTTAACCGGCTCGGCGAGCTCTATTTGATAGTGCACAGTGTTCCTTTCAAAAACCCCCCTCCACCCCACAATACAGGTTTTTACCCCCCACCGCGACAAAATCTTCCCCCCCACCCCCACCCCCTCGAGTTGGGTATCAAACGACTCAGCTCGAAGAGGTGAATACACCTGTCCACATTCCAAACCCCCCTCACCCCCCCTCACTCTCCACCAGCAAAATGCTACCCCGAACTCCACCCAAACCAACAAACAAAGCCTCTACTCCCTCTACGTCCTCAACACCAGCAAGACGGACTTTAGTAGAGATGTTGAGCCCGGCCTTCGCTCGCGAAAAACGCCCAACAGAGTCGGCTCATATGGAAATGGCTAGAGAATACAGGCAGACAGGACTTAAAGCTCTCTCTGCCTCTCGCAACATCAAGGGCGAACTAAAAGCCGCTATCACCGAGGCAATCGAAGGCCTCTTCGGAGTAGTCGGCCTCATTGACCCCTCACCTACCACCCTCCCCAACCTTCCCGCCCCCGCACCGCACATAACACAGGCAACCAAAGCTACGATTACACCTCCAACGACTACACCGCCAACCGACACACATATACACACCACACAACTCATACAAAAACTCGAGGCTCACTCTCGACTACTCGATGAATCGAATAAGGCCTTGCAGGAACACACCAGGGTTCTAAAGGAATCCCCTAAACCCGCGCCGTCGGAGATACAACCAGTGTCGGCGGACCCGCGTAAGACTTATCAATCCTACGCTAAGGCCGTCGCCACCCCCAAACCCCCTGCAGGGCCTTCCATCATCGTGTCCGGAGAGGGTCCCGACACAACAACAGAACAGATACTGACACAAATCAGTAGAACCGTTAATTTCAGAGAGGGCGGATACGCCCCTTTAAAAGTCACCCCACTGTCAAAACAAAAGATTAAACTCGTTTTCGAAAAAGAAGAGCATAAACAACACACAATTACACGACTACAAAAAAACACAAAAATACACACTCAAGAGGAAAAACGGATTGATCCAATGATCATCCTCAAAGGCATAAAGAAAACAATACCTGAATTCGAACTCATCAAAACAATAAAAGAACAAAACGCCACACTAGCTAAGCACACATTCACTGTTAAATTCATCGCTAACAACAGAAACACTACACTGTACAACGCGGTCCTAAACACAACACCCTCTGCCTGGAAGGCGTTCGCCGACCTAGGCAGAGTTAACATAGGGATGCAGCGGGTCCACAGCGACAACTTTTCACCGTTTAGGCAGTGTCAAAACTGCCTAAATTTCGGACACACAAAGAGCCGCTGCCCCAACACCACACCCACATGCGCCAAGTGCTCCGCTCACCATCCTACAGCGGAGTGCAAGGCCGAAGTACACAACTGCACCAATTGCGCCGAACACAATAAACAATTTAATACCAACACTGGCACTCTCCACCGCGCTGATTCAGACAAGTGCCCCAAAGTTACAGCCATGCGTGCCCGTGTCGAGGCAAAAATTAACTACATCTAAAAACATACACAGAACACTAATTTCACATTAAACAACACAATAACACTCTGAATCAAACACTTACATTAACAGCGACCTCAACGCGCAGCACTTGCACTGGAGCATTTGTCTGTCTACACAAAACCTCTTACAAACTAAAAACTACTAAATTCACTTATCTACACAAAAACACGAAAACATTCACAATCCTTACCCCTTATTAAACAACACCCTTCCCAAACCTCGTGTGCACTATCAAAGCCTTCAAAATGTCTATATCTTATATTTTTCACTCATATTTAACAATTAATCGGCAAGTAATCCGCCCTCACCCGTACAAAATGTATATAGTCATTTCTCTCCATCTATAACCTTTTACACTGTTTACAATTATTATACTAACTACTTAAATATTTAACTTAGATTTATCTTTTTACGATTATTCTTTTATTTAAATCATACCTTGCTGTGCTAATACCATCTGTACTAAATATAAATTATAATATTAATTCCATTTTCATTTTTATTTTTTCTTATTATAAGTTTAATCCCATTCCACTGGGTAATTTTATTATAATGTAACTCTAAGCAAATGTAAAACTTCCCTATGTTAACTTGTTTAAATTTGGTTCTATACATCTAGTTTTATATTAACTGTTTAATTCCATTTCACTGCGTATTTATATCTTTATTTTACTACAATTCTGACTGATTTCTGTGTAATATTAAGTGTTGGTGTTAAGAAGAGGGCTTAAACCGGGCGGCTGAGGGTCGGTTATTGTATCTAATAGCAAAACCGATTCTCAACAACCTACCCGTGTCCAACTCCAAGCACCAGCACAGTCATTTACAGGCTCATTATTAAAGCCTATCTGTCTAAACTTAATTTTATAACAACTGTTTATTCATTCCAGTGTGTATTTTTACATTTTTATTGTACTTTAGTTCTAAATTTTGTCTGTGTTATGTCTAGTGATGGTGTTAGGAAGCGGACTTAAATTGGGCGGCTGAGGGAAGGTTATTGTATCTAATAGCAGAACCGACCCTCAACAACCTACCCGTGTCCAACTCCAAGCACCAGCACAGTCATTTACAGGCTCATTATTAAAGCATATCTGTCTAAAGTTAATTTTATAACCACTGTTTATTCATTCCAGTGTGTATTTTTACATTTTTATTGTACTTTAGTTCTAAAGTTTGTCTGTGTTAAGTCTAGTGTTGGTGTTAGGAAGCGGACTTAAATTGGGCGGCTGAGGGAAGGTTATTGTATCTAATAGCAGAACCGACCCTCAACAACCTACCCGTGTCCAACTCCAAGCACCAGCACAGTCATTTACAGGCTCATTATTAAAGCCTATCTGTCTAAACTTAATTTTATAACAACTGTTTATTCATTCCAGTGTGTATTTTTACATTTTTATTGTACTTTAGTTCTAAAGTTTGTCTGTGTTATGTCTAGTGTTGGTGTTAGGAAGCGGACTTAAATTGGGCGGCTGAGGGAAGGTTATTGTATCTAATAGCAGAACCGACCCTCAACAACCTACCCGTGTCCAACTCCAAACACCAGCACAGTCATTTACAGGCTCATTATTAAAGCCTATCTGTCTAAACTTAATTTTATAACAACTGTTTATTCATTCCAGTGTGTATTTTTACATTTTTATTGTACTTTAGTTCTAAAGTTTGTTTGTGTTATGTTTAATGTAGGTATTAGGAAGCGGACTTAAATTGGGCGGCTGAGGGAAGGTTATTGTATCTAATAGCAGAACCGACCCTCAACAACCTACCCGCGTTTAATTCCTAATACCTATATAAATAATAATAAGCACAACTGTTACTTTAATAATTATATCACCACTTTTATCTACCACTTTGTTGTTAAAAATTTTTATTGTATCAACCTACTCATTTAAGCACAAAATAACCTGTTACCATTTCACTTTCATTTTTTATATAATTACTAGTTTTAAGACGCGGACTCTGTTCAGGTGGTTGAGGGAAAAGAATTGTATCCCATAGCAAAACCAACCCTCAACCGCCTAATTAACGCCCAATGTATATATTTCTTGTTATTCAATAAAGACTTCAAGCTGTATTTTTAGCTTAGCTTCCTCGGCCCCGGGGCGTAAGTCGCCGGGGGTGGTAGGCCTACTATCAAAAAAAAAAAAAAAAAAAAAAAAAAAAACCTAACCTAACCTAACCTAAAGTCGTCGAAGACGTATTATACAAGCATAGACTTCTTATGTTGTGTTTGCCATTTAACGTCATCGCGTTTTACTTAACACCTAGCGCCATCTAGTATACTTGATAAAAACTAAACCTGCATACTGCCGGACCGCTCTCTCTTTTCCTATGAAAAAAAAAAAAAAAAAAAAAAACAAACATTTTAATCATTTAAATTAAGTAATTTTATTTAAACTCAATCTCAATCTCAAACTCAAAATATCTTTATTCAAGTGGGTAACCAAGTACACTTTTGAATCGTCAAGTTAAATTAATCGTAAATTTACATTTACTACCAGTTCGCAAGTTAGTACCAGTTCGTCCTTGGCGTAGAGCGGGTAAGAAGAACTGGCAAGAAACTTTCCGCCACTCTGTTTAATCGCCAAGTATAGTAAGTCATACAAATTGTTTGAACTGGATTTATATTGATTACATTTTGTAGAAAGGCTCAGATCTGTCCTAAAGGCTGCAACCAGGTTGCGCCTTTCTTACGCCCACGCCGGGCAAGCCGCTTATGTGTGTGCGGCATCGTCCTACACTCTCAACCTAACCTCCTAAAAAAAAAAAAAAAAAAAAAAACCCCTGGACATCTTGTTTCCCCCTATATTTGGAACCCCCAAGTTGGCATCTCTGCCTGCATTTTCTTGGCTAAATTAAATGAGGCTAGTATTATAAAACAAGCATTTTAATAGAATTATGATATGAGAGTTTAACTTACCATTTATTTCTCTGTGTTATCAAATTTAGTCTGATCCAACTTACTAATTTGAAACACTTTGGTGCAAAGAAAACTGATAATCAGAGAGTTAAATTATTGTTACTTAATAGCTTACATTGTGTTGCATATTATAGGGAGAACCCAAAGGCAACGAATACCTACAGACGCAGGATGTCTGAAATCGTTGGCAAAGAAGAGAGGTGTAATAATTATGTAATAGGTACAGAATACCTACTAAGGAAATATTCAATAAACAAACAAAACTTTTTAGTATTTTCTAAAGTCTCGTCGAGAAGCCAGCCCAAATACAAAAACTCATTTCTGCCCACATCAAAATATAGTGACAAGCAACGATAGCTAAGACACGCAATTTAGGAGCGCGTGATTGGAAACGTTCGCTCAATGAATCAGAATACTATCGGCGATCGGATGCAGGCACGCCCAAAGCACGAGCTTCGCGATTTTCTTACCAACTGATTGTGATTATGTTTTTCCATTCTACAATAGACTTTATTAGTAGACCACGGCTGTACACCAAAGGATTTTTTTTATTTGTGCAATTAAATTTGTGCTCGTACGGTAAAGGAAAACAACATATCTGCCTGTATCTAATATTTTAGTCAATTTACGTAACGTTTCTTGTGAATTACAAAATTTTTGTGGTGAAACTTTTGTCAAAATCTATTCAGTAGTCTTTGAGTAAATGCTGTTTATATATTGTTTAACTGCTTATATTTCAGTCAATTTACGTTAAGCCATGACGAATTATATATCGAAACGTCATAAAGAATTATAAATTCAAACCTTCCCTATGAATCTAATATAGTCTATATTTTTGTGCAAACAGTAACAAAATCTATTTGGTAGTTTAGAGTAAATGCCGTTTATATGCAACCTCTTTAACGGCTTATATTTCTGTCGTCGTAATATACGTAGAATCATAAAGAATTAAAACCTTCCCTGAGAATCAGACTATTTTTTTGGTGCAAACAGTATTAAAATCTAAATGCCGTTTATTGCTATGCTAAATCTATATTTTAAAGATTTTCTGTGTCCTCTTCAAAGGCCTATATTTCTGTCAATTTACGTAGAACCATAAATAATTATATATTGAAACGTTCCTTATAAATCCCACTTAGTAGAGTGCCCGGAGCATTCAAAACCGTAAAACCTCGGATTAGAGTAACAGTGAATGAATTAATATGATCGATGTGGGATATTGTTTTTTAAACTATAAATTGCAATGTTTTGACAAAAAAAAATTTGTGCAATTTAAAAAAAAAATTATTATGAAAAATTAATGTTTGACCATATTATATTTTCACTTTAAACAGTATTTTACTTTATTTATATGTTAAATCTTACCTGAGTAGACATATAGGAACATTTTTCAAAGATACCTGTGTATAAAAATATCAGTAGGAATATCGAACAGCAGGATTACCTATACGTGTTAACATTTTAATAAAATATACTCTGTTTAAACTTTAAGTGTAACTTGGCATGCGCATGACAGTGACAACGACTATAAAGTAGACAATTTTCTTCTACTACACATTACAAGCAGTGTTGCCAACTTAGAACTTCCGGTGCTGGATTTAGCACTATTTTCGCCATTCAAGCACTGTCATTTACCATTCAGCACCTAGCACTAAATTTAGCACTAAACAGCCATCATTCGGATTTCTCTGGTTGCTGTAACAAATCGCAGCCTCGCAAGTTGTAGTAATAAAACGCTACTATAATTTTTAAATCGACTTTAAACATTGATAAAATAGCTAACCAATGGAAAAGTATTAACAATAATAAATGGGAAAATGTAACTGACACATTGAAGGTTTGGGTAGAGGTATCTGAATATAAAGATGCAAACAACGAAAATCCCTATAATGAACTAGTTTCATTGGCATTTATATTACTATCATTGCCGCATTCTAACGCCGATGTTGAGAAGGTGTTCAGTTCAATAAACATTTAAAAAAATAAACTGAGGAATAAAATGAATTTGGACACTTTCAATTCACTTCTTCATATCCGAGCAGGGCTCAAAAACGTAAATAAAAATTGCCATACATATAAAATTCCCCAAGAAATCCTTTTAAAAAAAATGGTGCGTGTACTTATGTACGCGCGTAAGAAGTTATACTTCTTTGGCTTTCTTAATTTTTTTAAAATATTAAATAATTAATAATAGATATTTAGCGTTAATAATTTAACAATATTTAATATTCAGTATATTATTCAATTATTAATTAATATTAATAACAATTATTATTTATTATTTGATTATATTATTAATTTAATTTAATAACTAGGTATGTTTCATAACCTTTTAACTAAGTCACAATAGGTCTTTGTGAAAAAGCATTGCTAAATGTCTTTGAAAAAATAATTAAAACTGGTTTATTTGTTTAAAAGGTACTACAAATGTCATTATGGTCATACGTCACGCATATTCTATTTCTTTTTACTTGTCTTATTCCCATCTCGCTTGCGCACGCTTAGCGCCCATACTGAATTTTGTGTCACGGTGCGTGCGCATCGTAAAATTTCACTCTCATAAATTTTTCATAACGCGCCTAAAGAAGTATAACTTCAAAAATTGGCAAAAAAGATATGTACTTATTTAAATTGAAGATACTTCCACTTCCACGGCGGCTTCAGTGTCAGTACAACGAGAAACAGAATCAGCAGTAGAGACAGACGATAGTGAAGATGATTGGATGTAGTTTTAAATAATTATTATCATATTAAACCAAAATTAAATTAATTATATCTTTTTTTTCATGTCTATAAAAATAGCACTATTTTTGATATTTTTTATCAATCTAGCACAATTTGAGATGTCATTTAGCACCTACCTAAGAGATCGAGTTGGCAACACTGATTACAAGTCTCATAACTCATTTTAGATTCCATAATCTGTGCAAAAAATGTCAATACTCGGAAAGAATAAATCGTTATTATAATAATAAATATTAAATATTTTAGTTTTAATTTCTGTTTTAAAATTATATTTTTTGTGTGAATCATTGATAAGTCATCATTAACGTAGATGTAGTCTGCTGATTTTAATTTTATTGAGATAAATTTACACTACACTGGCTCACTTTTTTAAACATAATAACAATATGAATCTTTGGACTTCCTTCAAACAGAAATTAATACAATTTAAAGCGTCCTCATATTTCTTAAACTAGGCGAATGATAATGTATCAGCGAAGATTTTATGTTGTGCTTCTGTTATGCATCTTACTGTTTTGGTGCTTTCCTTTAATATGGAATTTAACATACTTCATTTTATTTAGTACCACTCTTATTGTGACTATTTTTACGTTTACTTTTTTTGGACATATCTCATTGTCGTCACCGCACCAAACGTCGCTATTTTTATTTAATAGTTTAGAAAAAAAATCTCGCATGTTAGAAAGTGCAATAAAAGTATGTATAAGGGTTCTGAATTTACTTTTATGATTAAGAATCTTTAATTATTGAACTAAAAATGTGTTTTAGGATGAAAAAACTGCTTGGAGTGATACCAATAAAAAGCCACATTTACCAATTATATTTGGACGAACAGTGGATAGTCAGCTGCAACAGTTACTTGACTATTTTTTAAGAGATTTTGTTACTCAATGGATAAAGGAGCTGACACATAAGCCAGAACCAATTATTGAAAAGTTTAAGGAGCATGTTTGGGGTGCTATTCAAAATATATATGAAAGAATGTTAAGAATAGATGCCGAGAAATTGTTAGCCAATGACATGGTCACAAAAGTAACACAACACTTTGAGAGAATAAGGATTTCTACAAGTTGTGCGTAAGTAAACTTGGTCACCTATAAATTCTCATTGGTTGCAAAAAATTTGGTAGATCTATACCTACACCCTAGTAAAATACAATTTAAAGCTGTAAAACAAATATAAAACTCAATATAGTCATAAAATTCAGTCATCACCATTAATATCCAACTTCTTTCAACATAAATAATTTCAGAATGGAACTTAATCAACCTCCAGTGTTCGCTTTAATGCCACATTTGATGTCTTTGGATACAGAATTACACTATCTACGACAAATAAGTGAAATGATGATTATGTATTTGATGCCACGCTGTTACTCTTTAACACCAGGTTCACATCTACTCCGAGAAGTATTGGCTTGTAAAAGTTAGTAGAAAATAATTTCTTTTAAAATCTCATCTCAGTCATTATTGCTATTTGTAGTGACCATCTAACATAGTAGTAAACAGTTGTAATTTTTATAATTATTTCATCTTATATTGGATATCAAAGCTCTGTGTTAATTGATGTTGATTTGCTTAGGAGCAGCATTGTATTTTATTAAAACTAAAATTCCAGAGTATTTAGAAATACCATAATAATAAATTGTTTTAGTTCTACAACCGGCTATCGACATCGTCACGGACCCAGATTATATAAACCAAAAGATAATACAATATCTGGAGGCTCAAAAGGAAGTGGATGCAATGCACGTGAGGACCCACGAATATGCTAAGACATTTGAGGATTATATTCGCCTAATAAATAGCTGTAATAATGTGGACACACTCAAGCGCTTACGGTATTTATTTCATAACTTATGTTTATTAGACTGTAACATCTGGTATATACGGCTTCATAATAAGTGTCTATTTTACAAAATACTTAATTTGATTCATTTTTAATGAGAATCCACTGATTTTGATTGAATAATCTTTATACCTTAATAGGTATTTTATTTTGAAAAATGCATCATTTGTGAAGGTTTTTTTGCTGACATCACTTGACTACAATGATAAAATATAAATATCAAGATCGATAGATTTACACAGGGAATTAGTTAATTGTGACATTAACTGTAATGACTCGGTAGATGAGTGTTAATATTTTTGAGTTTGAATAAATTGTTATCGGTAAAGTTAAATTAATTGTAATCATTTTAGATATGACATAGTGACTCAAATAATGCAAGCGACCACTTTGCAAAACATCAAAAGGGCAAAAGGCGTAGACATCGAAGTGATAGAGAAGAGTGGCAACCTGAACAATGTCAGTCGACAGCAAGTGGCAGATGCAAAGAAACTAAAGAGATATATAGATCAGTTATCTATCGCAAAAGCAGACTGCGAAGCCGCTCTGAGGAGGTACGGCTGGGATGGAGCCTTTCCTGTTCTCGAGTCTGACGTCAACGTGAGCTTTTTGACTATTTTTATGTATTTGAAGGGAAAACTTGCATTTTTGTATTTATAGATTCTTTCAATCAAAAACTACTAGTAAGGAACCCAGCGTTAGTATTTCGTTACGCTATAAAGTAATGCTTGTCATCATTAAAATCTCGAGTCTAATTGCCCTTTTTAAATAAAGTACTCGTGTGTCTCTTTTCATTGGGATGACAACGATGAGTGAGTGGTGGAGAAGGGTTCCACAGAAGAATATATATTTTCAGACAATGCCCTTGCATAACATCATGGAGAGCGTCGCCGGCAGAAGGTATCTGTCGATGTTCTTAGAGACTCTGTGTTCCCAAGGTCTGGTGGGCTTTTGGTCTGCCGTCGAAGAGCTGCGCCACAGCCACAGGCACAACTGGCACCAGCTGGGCGCCGAGATCTTCTACACCTACATCAGGTCACCCACGGCCGAGATTAAAGTCGATAAGGTGAAGTCAGGGATTCCGCCTCGAATTAGATTGTGCGCGTTCGGATGCATACATCGTTCACATGTTCATATGCAGGAGACCAGAAAGAGGATGGAATCCTTCCTGCTCGGGGACACGGGACCGGAAGTGTTCTACGAAGTGCAGGACTCGGTGGTGGACACGATCCAGGACAAGTACTACCACTCGTTCCTGCTCAGCGACCACTATAGCGCTCTCCTCGCGGAGCTGGCCACGGAGGAGGAAAAGGGTGAGTGTTCATCGCGTCGTTTAATGGTCTAGTTGACTCCGTGGATGTAACAAAAGCGCCGTTGACGATCAGACACGGGCGCGGCGGCCTCCGGAGTCGAAGAGCGCGAGGGAGGCGAAGGGCTCTCGCCGGGGGCCGCGGGGACCGAGGGAGGCGCAGGGGCCCATCTCGCGGAGCACTCCACCTACGCCAGGAGGAAGCTGGACCGGCTGCACGAGAGGCACAGCAACAAGACGCAGGCCTTGGCCGCGTTGCGAGCCTCGCTGAAGCCCGAGTCTCCCGCCCTGACGATGCTGGCCAACGAAGTGGAGAAGCTGGCCGGAGAGCAGATGCGACTCGAGGCCCACTTGGCCCGGACCGACACGTGGGCGGAGCATCTGGGCAGCTGGCGGGCCACGGTGCACAGCGCTGAGGTGTCGTATGCTCCCTCTACTCGTGCGATGCCTGCCCTCGAGCGATAGATAAAGTTCGTTTGACGTCGCAGCTGCTGGACGAGTCCAAGCCCCCGCAGTTCGTGGTGGTGGTGCACATGGCGCAGAGCGAGGCTGAGGAGGAGAAGCCGCAGCACATCTGCTCGGGGTGGGTGCTGCTGAAGACGCTCGCCGAGTTCCAGGTTCACCGACGTTCCGAGTGACGAAACGCTCGCGAAGGCCGTTCCCTTCATTCCGCGCCCTCTTTTCCAGGAACTGCATCGCAAGCTGAGGCCCATGTGTTCGGAATTGAAGAACCTCGAGTTGCCTTCCAATTCCTTTAAATTTATTTTTGGGAAAAACGACAAAAACTCGCTGGAGAAGGCCAAACTTTTGATACAAAAATATTTAGAGGTACGTCGTTGAATATTTTCCTACGAAATAAAAACTCGTTCGAAAACTCTTTCGTAATCGTTTTTCCGTTTTCAGTTCATCCTAGAAGACGATAGATTGAATCAGTCCGAAGCCGTGTACACCTTCCTCAACCCGAGCTCCGAGCACCTGAAGCGGGTCGACCTTCCCAAGAAAAACAAGTTCTCCTTCTCCACATTATTCAAAAGGTAAAGTTCGTCTTCGCCGCGCTTCACGATCGCGTGAGCGGAGTCGGGCCTCACGAGAACGTCTGTGCAGCGCCGAGGCCCCGAGTCGCCCCTCCTGCGAGACGGAACCGTTCCCGGCGTCCGACGAGGACGACATCTCCTCGTACCTGGACGGGAACGGGGAGCTCGCGCGGCACCAGGCGAACGGATCCGCGAGAGGTGAGCGGGGTCTCGATAGAAGCTCTCGGCGTTTGACGATCCGCGTTTGACCGACTCTCGTCCGGACAGCGGGGCCGGGGGGCGAGGAGCGGGACGGCGTGGCCGAGCCCCTGTACGCCCTGCTGAGCGAAGTGTTCGACGCGAGAGGAGTCTTCAAGTGGCTCCGGAAGACCCTCGTCTCCTTCGTGCAGATCACCTACGGCCGGACCATCAACAGGTGAGCCGAGGTTCCTAACAACGTTTACGAGAAGAATAAAAATAATACTTAGGAGGTATTGCTCGTGAGTCATGACATTCGACTCGACCTACGTCTGAGCAGATTTCGACGAGAATTAACAGTTGTAGGCGATTTAACCCGTCTCGGTCGTTTCTTATACGTTTACTAGTTGCCCTCGCAAACTCCGTTTCCCCTTAATGTGATTTTACTTAGCCTACCTTTTTAGTAGATACATGTGGTACAAATAGAACAGTTTGCTATGCCACCCCAGGGACTGTGATTTTTCTCTATATATAAACCTCAGATTTCAAGTTATAAATTCTTAACTAACAAATAAAAAATAGTGGTTGATCGTAGAGGGTAGATAAAAATAAAGGGTTGTATGTATTTTCGTATGCTATATCATAAAAAGATAAAAACATAAAAAATATGGGGTGGACACCCCTTATCACTTAAGGGTTTGAAAGATATATACTCGTATATGCATAAAAAAATTTATGCATATACTCGTATATTTATAAGAATTGGTCGAGCCGTTTCGGAGGAGTAGGGAACGAACATTGTGACTCGAGAATTTTATATATTAGATCTGGTTAAGTAATATATTGATAGTTAATGGTAAAAATATACTATAAAAAGTAATAATTAAACAATATCAGCGGAATATCTATCCCTGGAAAAGATAGTTACTTTGTGGACAACGGAATAAATACAAAAAATCTACTTTTCAAAAGTGTTATTGTGTTGGTGACTATAAAAAAAAACGTGAACAATAAAATATAAGCAAGTGAATTATTGAAGGAGCATTTGTTACTGTGCAATTTAGGAATTCTTTATATTTCCTATACTATAATTTTTTAACAACAAACACAAAATGGATGGTCAATTTCAACTTTTATTTGACAAAGTGAAAAATGAAATGCAAAAACAAACCACGGAGCTACAAACTTCTATAACTAACAAAATAATGGAGAGAATTGATGAAAAATTACTACCTATCATAGCAGAAAATAAAATCCTAAAAACAAAATTAGAAAACGTCGAGAAAGACCTGGAAACCTTAAAAAGAGCTAAGAAACAGAATAATTTAATAGTTTTTGGTATAAAAGAGGACGAAAACTCTAACCTAGAACTACTACAAAAAGTGAAAAAAGTTCTTAAAACCGACTTAAGCATAAATATTGAAGATCACGATGTGAATAATATCTATCGCATTGGAAAAGCAGGTGATAAGTCAAGACCTACCTTGGTATCTTTCGTGAATGAATGGAAAAAGAACGAAATAATGAAAATGAAGAAAAATTTTAAAGATGTATACATTTCAGAAGATTATACTAAGGAAGTGCTGGAGATAAGGAAAACACTGCAGCCACAACTTATAGAGGAGAGAAAGAAAGGAAATATCGCATACTTAAAATTCGATAAAATAATAATAATAAAAGGAAAAAGCAATACAAGCAATGGAAAATGAAGAAGAGAAACATCAACATCACCAGAAAATAATAATCAACCAAGGAAACAACAAACCTTCATGCCATCGAACGCCAACAGATTAAATGCTTTTGATTTAATGCGAACTAGAAGCAATTCCCTCCCCTCAAACTCATTAGATAATAAGCAATAACAATTGAATATCGGTAAACGGAAAACACGACATACCTATATCATAAACAACACAAGTACAAAACAACACGCTCCCCCAAGCCGTCTGGTCATCGTGGGGGAAAATGACCACGACCCTCCACGACCAAGGTTAAAAATAACGTCAACGTCAATACTCACACTAAAAAGAAAACGAATGATATTCAAATAGCAACCATCAACTATCGATCTCTTAGAACACCCGAAAAACTTGAAGGAGACATAGAGGAAGACAGGCTAAGAGATGGGAGGATGACGTTAAGAAAATAGCGGGTTCAACATGGACTCGCACTGTAAAAATGAGAAAAGACTGGAGAGCTTTAGAGGAGGCCTTTGTCGGAAGACAAGTTGTAACCGAACTACCGTTTGCCGATAGTCAATAAATGTTAAAATTGTTAGTATATTAGTTAAACTCTAGTTAATAGTCAAAATGTGTTTTTTTAGATAGTAGTCATAAGTAATTTTAGGCACACGAAACTACTCTGTGTAAAACTTGCTAACAACGATAAAGGCTTTTTATTTATTATTTATTAAGTAATATATCCTTTGTCGGTGTTCTTTTTGTGTACGTTCAAGCGAAGCTCTGCCGTGGACCGATCTAGAGGATCGAGATGTCGTGGAGACTGGATGTGTATTTTTAAGATATTTACTGATATTTCTCATTACAAATTAAAAACTAGTCTATTAACCTAAACCGATAAATAAAATGTTTTAAGAGATATATTAATATAATAATCATTATGATAATATACAAGATTATCTCACAAAAATGTTTCAATCCAATCTTTATGCCCAAACGGTCTATTAAACTTTTACACACCTTTAATGTGTGTGACTACTGTCGAGAACGGAGGACGGCGCGGCGCAGAGCCAGCTCGTAGTAGTTCCCTTATTGGTCGTGATTTATAAACTTATTTACGTTTTTCAATTTATATACAGCAATATACATTAAGTTTAGGCGGTGTTGACGTTTCTCTCGGAATAAAAGTCTTTTGTCGGCTCAAACGGCCAATCGAATAATAACTTATATTCGTTATTTCAATATTAATTGAACCACTTAATATTTTTAAAACGGCAGATCTCCTTGCGTGTCGGTACCGTAATTTCGAGAAATTTAGAAATGAAAAATATTGTTCTTTAATACTTTTTATTGCTTTTATTTTTCCCATTTTTTTTAATTACCTATATACTTGACCGTCAATGTCTCGAAAAAAACTCTAGAGATTAGGAAGTTGTGCGTGGACGTTTAGTATTCGCGTGAACCGAAGACGTAAAGCGTCAACGTGAACGAGCGAACTGTGTCAGGCAAATTAAGGAGACGATCTCGTGGTTGTTCTCGGAGCAAATGCTGCACTACTACATCAGCGCGGCGCTTAAGTCCTGGTGGCCGGGAGGCGAGCTGTCGGAGACCACCACCAACAGGAACGTCATGGACAAAGGTAAACTTTAAATACTATTTAATTCTTACATTTATCGCTGTAACAGTTTTGTGAATGGCGGTTTGTGACCCCGCACAGAGCACAGCCGCACCGTGGCCCTGCAGCTGCTGAGCGAGAGCGTCGTGAGCGGGCTGTCCTCTCTGGTGGGCGCCCACGCGGCGGCGAGGGGCGCCCATCGCCTCTTCCTGGTGCTGCAGGAAGCCACGCACAACCGGCAGCTCTTCTACGTGAGTGTCGCTTCTCCTTAGTAAGAGACGACGTAGGGGCCGTGCATTATCATTATGATTAACAATAGAACAAGTGTCATCGAATAACACAATTGCGAAGGAAAGTAAGCGAGTGACGAAAGCCCGACGAACACCACCGCCAATATGCTGTATTTCAAGTTCCTTGCCGAAGAGACTGACACGTTGCGCGGCGAAGCTTCGGAGTACGAAATTGTCTGAAACAAATGTTATCTTACATTCTTAAAAAGTTTTGTTACTTTACAGTTGGATGTTAAGTATACAAAATGTCATACTAACCGTATATCGTAAGTTTTGATCATTTTCAACTAGGATCAATGTTTCGCCGAGAAGACTCTCTGCAACCACAAAATAACATTAACGTCACGTGCTACACGAGTATGGCGACGAGCAGACCGCGTTGGCGAACTTTACCACTGCTTTCGACTCCAATAGAATTGATTTCTTCCAACTCCCCGCTTCTTATGACCACGCTCCCGTAATCCTCGTTATATCTGTACATTTGTTTTGCCAAGATATTTCTCTCGTTTTGTCTTTTGACCTCGTTTAGGAAAAGAAATGCTCGTGAGCGCTGACAAGACTGCAACATTCAATTGACTCGACTAGATTTGCGATTCGTAAATATTTCGTCAATTGTGTAAACGTGTTTATTAGTTATCGGTCTAAGATAGGTAACAATTTAAAAGATAGATTTATATTAAAACTTCGGTGTGCGACTCCCATCGATGAACTTTCTGTCCTCTTAACACTAGATAGTGAAGAAACCGCACACAACACAACTAAAAACGGTTAATCATCTACTTGCCTATTCAAAAATGGTCACGAAACAGATTCAGAAATCTGAGGCCCAGCCCTAAAAGGGTTTACTGCTTTTTTTATCAATTTAAAATAAAATAAATTTATTTTTAGATTAGAAGTTAATTTTGTTTTAATGGCGCTATTGACAATACATTTTGTATTAATTTAGATCCAATTTGCTGTCAAATTATTAATTAAATAGACTTAAAAAATAGTAGTCCACGTATTAAAATAACACGGAAAAAGACTGTTCTGATTTGTATAAAATGAATTTATTTATAATAAGTGGATTAAATCGGGATGGAGATAAGCCAAACGTACGATTATTCTGGACAAACCCCACGCAATTTTGTTTTGTTGTTTCCCTAATGCCTACAGAAATAGTTTAATTAAGAAAAGGGAAATTAATACGAACCCTGTCAGTGATGCAGAAGTAAAAGCTCCCATCTTCGTTGATATAGTGCAGTAAAAATTTACCAAAGGAATACGTCATCTTATCATTTCGTTCGGGAATCTTCCTCATCACCAGCTCCACAATCTCGCCGAAGTTTCCATCGCACGTTGCAAATTGTTCTACAACAACTTTATGACAGACGACGGCACTGAACAAAATCGGCATTATCATAACATATAATATATTGTTGTAATATCTCGCGAACTGAAAGACACGTGTGTTCCCACTTCGAGATTCGTCCGTGAAAGCATTCCTCCGCAAACTTTGATAGTCTTAAATTAGCCGCCGAGACGATTCGCTTCATCGAGATCGTCACGTCAATACCTGATCTCGAGTCGAGTACAATATTTACTAATTAACTGTTAGAAGTAAGATAGAAATTATATATACTTCCAGGAGCTCTTCGAGCTGGTTCTACTCGAGTTGTTCCCCGAGCTGAAGCGTTACCACTCTACCTCCTCGATCGAAGCCAAAGCCTTCCGACAATAGTTAAGGCGACCGAAATCATTTGCGTCAATAAACGCTCGATCTCATCTCGTCACTTCGAACATTTCATATTATTTTTATATTTTTTATTTGACCTCGGATTACTTTTAGGAACATTCCATAGATGTAGTGGGAGATAGAGGCTGTAGTCTGTATATTTCTTGATGTAGCCGTTATAACTCGTATCGTTATATATTTGTGAATTGCCAGTTGTCAGACACTACGAGTATCACAGTAGTAACATAGTAGTTTCTCATTGATTTGTAATTCGGCCCTCGACGTGTACCTGACTGTTATTTTATATTTATTGTAAGCATTAAAACGATGCGAAATTCGGGATCAAGTTTGTTTTCTTTGTCGTGCAAACTTTCGTGGATTTTCTTTCACTGTGATTTCGAAAGAGCGCCGAACAAATGTTAGGAAAGCACTAGACTTACTATATTTATTTTTGTATGACGACTGTTATTTTATTATTTGTACTCTTGTATACTATTGTAAATAATCGTATTATGTATACCTCATTACTTTAAGGTGGTAAATGGCCTAGTTGACAATATTTTCACTATTTATTTTCAAAACTGAATCACTCTTGTTTTGTCTCGTGTGAAGATTCGTGGCCGCCGAAACGTGTAACTGCAATAGTGGGACGTATAAAAGTAATTTATTTTTTATGACTAACACAAAAGATCTGTTTTAAACGTGATTTATATTTTTTTAAATATCGACATAGACAACCTTTACTAATATTAAAAAAAAATTTTAAAAAAAAGCAGTCCTTGTACGGAACGGCAAGATATGTTTTATGAAAAGAATATGATAATGTCGATTATAATATTATTAATTTGGACAAATAGAGTGAGGACGCAGTGTTCACTTGAAGACCTCGCTATGAATATTGAAGCAAAATGCTATTTGTAATGTATGTTTTGTAAGTGTTGATACAGGGGATGGGACGAGAGTCTTCGAGTCGAAAGCTCTTTCGTTTAGAGCAGAACTAAAAAATAATATATTGATAACATTCGCGATAGCTTTCGGTATTTCGAACACTCTTGTGCTCACCCTAATGCTTTAAATATGTATTTACTAAATTTTGACGACCTGGGGCTATATTAACTGTTGAAGTTGTTTAGGTGTATGAGACACGTTCGTTGTTCATGTCTGTCTGTAACATAGAACGTTCAATAAAAATGTCTTGAAAATTCGTTTGATTCCTCTCCCCCGCAAGAGTCCCAAATTAAACACGAGTACATCTGAATAATTTCTATTTATTACTTTCAGTACAATAATAAATTGGACAACAGTTTTGACACCTCTTCGTAGGAGGCTCTAGGTAAAGGTGTAAAAGCTGTTTATTTACTTAGATTAAGATATAATTCATACCAACGCTAAAAACGAAGATTTTTTGGCACGGAACGCACTTACTATGCGCTGAAATAAAATTGGGAACTTATTGTTGAAACCGATAAAAAAGTAAATTTCGTCATCTCTTTCCTGGCATCTGGTATCACAGCACTCGACGTTTTCCCTCTTACACTATGATAACAAAACGATTAAAATCTCCACTTAAAACTAATAGAAACATGATAATATAAAACTCTAGGTAAGTAAACGACCGTTTCTCACTTCGACATAGTGAGATTGGAAATTCTAAATAATTGATTTCTCGTCACAAACAAGAGGGGCGGATCGATTCGAAGTTATTCGTATTTATATAGCAAAGTTATCATAGTTTACCGTCCGAAACAATCGATCGCTCGTCGAGCGTCAGACGATGGTAGTTTTATAAATTATCTAATAATAAATATCTCATACCATAAATATATATTACTTTCTATGTACAACGTTTAGGAAATCATATAAGCGTGAGTCACAGATTGAGCTGAACCTATAGAAGCCTTTGAAGCAACGAGGTAGCTAAGTAATTAATGAAATAGTGAATCCGTTTTATCGACATCCGTCCTATAATCTATCTATCTTATTATAATCACCCTGTGGAATGTCGCACCTTCGCATCAGAAATCAATCCTCATTTGAACTTGCATGTAAATCTTATCTACTAAACAAATAATTGTGATATGAAAGTTAACGTTCGCAAGAGGCTTGCAAATCTTACACAGGATCATTATTTTAAAAAAATCAAGCAAAATCAGATACAAATAAAATATTTACATGAATTTTACACAGGTTGACAAAAATGTCTCAATTAAAACTAATTATTTACAATTGATATTTTATTGTCACCATATTATCGTGGTGAATTATTATCTACTAAGACTTCTTCCACGCGACGCCACTTTAGTCGTATTTGAACTAAAGATGTCGATTATTTCACTAAATACGTAATTAATATAAAATAATTTTATTTAAAGCGTTTAGGATTCAGTTGGGGATGAGTTTTTAACAGTTTCATTTCTGAATATGTAGAACCGGTAATAAATTTTGTCATAGCTGAAGTATTATTACGAGTATATTGACTTGGAGAAATTTGAGTAGCGCCGAGTGAAAAAGCATCAACAATGTAAAAACAATCACCGATGTGTCGCACATTGTAAGACCGGGATGTACAAAAAGGAAGAAATAACCGCAGATCCCCATCAATTTCTGTTCACCAGATTAAAAAAGGTAAAAATCTAACAATACGGCTCGTCGCTCGCTCCCCGCGAGCCAGGGAGAGTCGAATGAGAAGCGCCTTGTACAAAAATAACTCCAATTATTTCACCATACCTTACAACAGAGATACTCTAATACACTTAGGGACTTGCGATATCGCACTTACAAAACTCACCCTCGACAAGGTCCGGCTTGTGCGTTAATTGTTAAGCTTCGCTGGCGGATATCGCAGTCTGAAGTAGGCTTAACGACACATATTATGCCTAAACACGTCTTCTACGAAACTGACTACAACGTGAGATCATCGTTTCAGTTAGATAATTCTAAGTAGGTACATAAAATACTCCATTTTCATAGGCTAAACTGTAGTTTTTAGGATAAAAAACTGGTGTCCTGCAAACGGGACGTCGGACTTGGTTAATTGATACGAACTTTTGACACAGATATTTAACGATATACCTAGGTATTTAGTAACAAGGAATACAAATATCCGTAGATTTATTTTCCAGTCAAACTTTGACGTATTTCACAGCAATACTGCCTTGTTCTACACGTACTACGATGTATCGAGTCAGGAAGTTACTGCTTTGTAATTCTAAAGGTGTTCAGCGCTAGTTTTGTAGGAGATGACTTCGAGACGGCAACACCTTTAACCTAATAAAATTACTAATAGTTGCTCTGTAGACAATTATTTTCGACAATCTCCCGCAAAACACTAAGACTCGTTAACACCTCTTTAACTACAGTATCAAGCGATTGAAGTCCTAATGATGCCGAGCCGTTTACGCAAACGTGTGTAAGGTGACGGGTTCAAAGTCGTTGTGTGTGGGCGGCCTGACTGGCAAGTCTTCCTGGGAAGAAGGCGCCGCCAAGAGGCTAGTCCCTTCCTGGATGTACACGTTTGTTACGCGATTCTACAACAAAATTTAATTAAGTTTATTTTGAAGATTAATTCCCATCCGTGCCTATAAGAGACAAGGATAATTAGAAGTCAAAGCTTTACCTCCTGTTTATCGTATTTGTAGGTTTCCTGGAGGCGGTAACTCTTTTTTCCTTCTGAATTCGTTTGCTCATAATTCGGATTGTGAAAAGTGATAGGGCAGCTCGGGTCTCGGTGGGTTTCTTTCAATTCGCCGTCACGGTCCTTGAGGACTCGGACTGTAATGCAAAACACAAAATAAAACACCTAATCGTCTAGTCGGTATTGCTTCCTTTCAGAAATATTTTTAACATACTTTAAGGACTTACTAGAATATTAGACTGTAAATATCATCTTGGTGAGAGAGAATACTCACGACAAACAAAGCCAATAGCCATAGCTCCGATGATGATGATGACCACAACAGAGGCCCCGATGAAGAAGGCTCCGGTGTGAGATTGTGATTCTGGAGCGGGAGTAGCCAACTCGATATGTTCGTAGTCCATGTAATCGTAGTTAGGTGGGTAGTGGGAGGGCATACGGAGTTCCACCTTCTGTTTCGGTGCTGTAAATGGATCCTCATCAGTAACATTTATAGAAACTCTCGTCTATGCTTCGCTAACATGGCTCGTAACAGATGCTTATGTTTATTTCCTATAACGGTTTTACGTTCAATTTGATAAACAATAAGTCACAAGTAGTTTTATAATGTCTTTTCCCATTGATTTGAGACAACGGACGTTTGATTTTAAGAAGTGAATGATTACTTTAATATTTTAGCTTGTGTTAATAATATTGATTAGTCTCAATTGAAAGTTATTAATTCAGTGGTTTATTAACATTTTGAACGTACTTGTAGAACAAACGACGTCGGAGTGGTCGGGACAAGCACACACGTAGTCGTGCCCTTTGAAGAAGCAGAAGTGTGTGCACCCGCCATTGTCCTCCATGCACGGGTTCCAGCCGTGCTGTCGCTGGTGTGACACTGCCTTTATCTCCATGGCCATTTCAAAATTTGAGCTAACTGCTGTCACGTTCTTTCCTGTGTTCTTTTCTGCGCGCATGACGGCCTTTTTGTTCCAATCCGTCCAATAGATGAATTCGCCAAACTGTAAACGATTTTATTTTACGATTTCTGTCTTGTGTTTCTTCTTCGTAAACATAATTTATCAGAAATGAATGAGTAAATTTTATGAATGTTTTTTTTCTTGTTTGATAAATAATAGACATAAAGTTTATCACTAACAAACACACAAAATAACAATACTCAAAGAAAGAAATAAAATAAAAAATATAATGAGAGATATCCAAAAAAATGATTTTTTTTTCCCTTTTCCCATTCGGTTCGTTCCAAATGTGTAATGCGTGTGTTCTGTGGTTGTAATTGGCCCTGGCTCAGAATTATAAAAGGAATGTAATAATACTTGGTAGAAAATAATAATATTAGTAAAAGTTAGCAGTGTAAGTAATGAATTTTTGTGTAAAGGTGTATAGTAAATAAAATTAAAAGTAAAAACTAAGAGTAATAATTGTTAAGAAGTAGATGAATAATTTTACTTTGGGCGGATTAAAAGCTGGACTTCGTGGGATTTTTGTCGAGTAAGTAAATGTATCTTATAGCTGCGACTACCTGGGTCATTCCGAAAGGGTTCTTTGCATCTGGCACAAGTTGAACGCGATGAAGGCCGTTCAGGTCAGAAGTATCGATCCTATTCTTCAAGGCGTCAGTCCAGTATAATCTGCGTTCTACGTAGTCAATGGTTAGTCCATTCGGAAAACCTAGATCATGGTCGACGATAATTTTCCTCGTGGTGCCGTCCAACGCCGCTCTTTCTATGCTAGGATTCTCTCCCCAATCGCTCCAGTATAAGTAACTAAAATGAGATTTCAGCAAATTAGAAAAATAGGAAATATAGATTTATATTTTCTTCATATCTTTAATAAGATAACAAACAACAAACCCTTTCGCTGGAAACACAGCAACAGATCGCGGTTCATCGAGGCCTGATATTAAGACTTTTCTACAACTTCCGTCCAGCTTAGCCACCTCCACCACCTTTGCAAAATCACACAAACAAGTCAGCAAACGTTAACTGGAGTAGCAATTGTAACATCTTTTCAAACTTTAAATTAATCTAAGTAATACGAATATATACCTTATATTTATTGTCGGTCCAGTACAAATTGTCAGCGATCCAGTCCACGGCGAGACCGTTCGGTGTCTCCAGGGTCGTGTTCACTATCATTTTGTTTTCTGTCATGTTTTCCATATTCAATGTCCTGTAAACATTTATCGAATATCACAATCTAATTAATACCGATAGTTCATATTAACAATGCATTGCTGATGTTGAATAAGCTTTGTTGAAACTGAGACTAACCGGATCTCATGAAGCTTAACATCAGTGTAGAATATAAGTTTCTTATCCCAATGAAAGTCGATCGCTATAGAGCTCTCCATGTGTTGTACGGGAATATTGATATCTTTCAACTCGGGCGTGTCGAGGGAAATTATCGTCATGCTGGTACGGGTGGCGAACGTGAGGAAGTTCTCCGGGTGCTTCTTGCACATCTTGGGCTCCGGTGTCGTGTCGTTCTCAAAGAGCAATCCAGTGGGACATGCGCAGGAGAACCCTCGAGAGTTTCGTAGACAGAGATGTGAACATCCGCCATTGTTTGTGCCACAGACATTTTCTAGCTTGTAGTCACTCTTTAAAAAAATCATGTCGCAAAATGAAACAGGGTTATAAAAAAAAACATTCACTGAATAATTACCGTTGCATCTAAAACTAAATTTAGCGGCGCATGCATTTGCTTTTGGAGATATAATATATAATATACATACATACATAAAACAGAATAAGTTTGTAGTACATTTTAAGTTAAGGAAACTAGGTTTAAAAAAATCTTAGTTAAAATTACTTGAATCGCTCTAATATCCATCAGTCCCTCGAGATTCTCGCGTATAATAATCTGGTCCTGCACGTTGTTCTTATCGGCTCTATGCAGAGCCTTAGTTTTCCAGTCAGTCCAATAGATGTACTGTCCCACAATAACGATGCCGTACGGATATGGCACATTACTAAGAATAGTCTTTCGGGCCCATCCATTGAAGTCCGCGCTCTCGATAGTGTTTGCTTTAGCGTCGTTCCAGTAGATTCGGTTTTCTAAGCGATCTACGGCTAGACCATTGGGCCACTCCACACTTTGGGATACAATTACACGCCTGGAAGAAGTAGACTCGCTATAGAAATGGAATATTACGACCTTAAACTAAATATGTATGTTTGCTGGATAGTAATATTTTGATAAAGAAACCTAGTATTCTTATTGTTTTTCGGATGAACGCACTACGAAGCTTTTGAGTTAAAATACCTATGAGTTCCGTCCATGTCAGCTCTTTCAATCTTAGCCTCTGTTCCCCAGTCAGACCAGAACATGTAGCCTCGTTCGTAATGTAAAGCGATGCCGCGAGGAGAATCTAGAAAAAACAAATTATAGCCAGTTCTTTTATGATAAAGTTGAAATATAATATTGTTAATATATTTAAGCATTGTTGACTTAGTTATTGGAGCGTGTCACTTACAAGCCGGAGGTCCTGCGTTTTAATCCTAGCTGTGTACATTTAATTCTATGTGCGCAATAAGCACTTGCTGAATTATTAGCATGTCAGGCACAGGCTGTGGATCGTTAACTAGTCTATAAAGCAATAGGCCATTCCTTCTCGTCCTTTCTACGGACGAGTATATTCAAAAACATTTCATCATTTACCTAATCCTGTCCAAACGAGCACTTTCCGATTAGAGCCATCTAGTTCCGCTACTTCAATGCTGTTTCGACCTCCGTCAGTCCAATAGATCTAACAAACAAAATATAGATGGTAAAAGATAAAACCAAACAAAACGTTATTGTGTTTTTATCTTCTGTTAGACCAAATCAGGCGTGTTCTACTTTAAAGGCAAATAAAAGCCCTGACTTTTCTACTCACCTTCCTACCAGTAGAGTCGACGGCTAGGCTGTCAGCTGTCTGCAGTCCTCGGGTGATGATAGTCTTGATCTGGGAGCCAAATCTATCCCCACGACGAATAACCCGCTCCGCCGTATCCGTCCAGTAAATAAGACCTTACCAAATTAAATATTTTTTATTGAAAGAAATGCACGCCACGGTTTGTTTCCTAGCTAAAAATATTTTTTGAGTTATCCTCGAAACGATTAAAAAAGAACAAAAATATAAAAATCGCAAGATTTGTTTGAAATATATTAGTGTTGGTAATACATTATTATTATGTAATAATATCTTACCAGTCTGATGATCGACATCGACTCCAAGAACATTTTTGAGTCCTCGGAATGGGAACACGACATCGACCAGGTACGGGACATCGAAGGAGACGAAACGAATGTCGAGGCGATGAGCGAATATCAGGAAATTCACTGGGCCGTCCGCGCATCTTTTACCGTCCTCCTGTCAAACGAAGCTATTTTTAATTACGTTTTTTTATGGGAAACGTAATAAATAAAGAAGATATAAAGATGTTAGTAGTACACAATCTCCAGTACAATAAGACGAAATTACCATAAGTTTAACTCCCGTAGGACACGCACACGTTCTTCCGTTGGGTTTCAAAAGGCAGAGATGTGAACATCCACCATTATTTCTGCTACAACTGTAAGAAACGCTTAATGTTATAATAAAAATTGTACCACATTTTCGCACGTATTTTTGTAGTATGTCCTCACCGGTTACTCCCACCCTTCCTGTCCTTATGGAACACCCTAACGTCCATCAGTCCTTCGACGCCTGCACCCAGCGTTCTGCGGTTCTTTCCGGTGAACTTATTCGCAGCTTGTATAGAGTTCGTATCCCAGTCCGTCCAGAATACTTCGTCACCGTAGAGGTCGAGTCCAAAGGGGTGTGGGAGGTGTTGACCTACAAAAAACGTTTCTATTATGTTTTTCGGTTAATACTAGGTACAATCTATCCTTAGTAAACGGCTTACCAATTAATACAGCACGGCCGGTGCCATCAAGGTTTGCATATTCAATGGTGCGGTTGCCGTCAGTCCAGTAAATTCGATTGTTCGCCAAGTCCAGAGCCAGGCCGTTGGGCCACGTCATATCCCCGAATATCAAGCGCCTTCGATTACCACCATCCATGTCTGCCTTCTCTATGCACGGGTTTAGACCCCAATCTGACCAGTACATTACGCCACCTATAAAAATATTATCTTAATGCTCAAACATTAACAGAATATTAAAAAATGTAAACTAATTCTTATATCTTACGAAATAACACAGATAGAAGAGATGTTGCAATATCAAAATTATATTATGCATTATGGTGCAAATTCAACACACAATGCTAAGTTAACAATTATGTACACTCCGAGACTTTATAATCGTTTTGGAAAATAAGCATTTGTTCTCTATAATAATAATAATGATATGTTTTTTCAGGATATGTTTCCTTTAAACTACATGTATTAAATGTCAATTTTGTCAACGAAGTAAGAATTCGTGTTTGTTAGCGTATTAGCTTATTGTGTTCTAGACTTTATAATAATAATAATGTATTTATTGCAAGAATATTGTACAAAAATGTAAGGTGGTACAATTGTAAGTTCGCATATTCTGCCACACACAATGGCGCGCAAATTTGTCTCACGCAAATAATCATTTATTGAATAGTACATAGTAGTACTTTGCGTAATACCTAGAGCGATTTTCATTCATTTTTAAATAAACAACAGACGCCCGAGCCGCGAATCATAAACGTCCTTTGTGAGGTAGTCCGTCGAGAAAGATCAAAGAAGTCCCTCAGACGCAGCATTGTGATTGCGCGAGGTATATAAAATTCTTCTGCAAATGTAACGATGACTCTCGAACTTAGAATAATATAAAGTAATGCATGGAATTTCAAAATTAATAGGTAAAGTTGAAATAAAACATAATATATTTTGAGTTCAATTGATTTATTGCATATGCAGCAAATTGCACATTTTGTTTAGTGAAGCGTAATTATGATCAATTGGATATATTCTAGAGATACAGCAATCACTAATGTGATTAATCCAAGTAGGTACAGTAGATCATACTCATTTCGCTTCTTCTTCTTCATGTAACGCATTCGCATTATTCCCAATAATAATATACTCGTATATACACTCGGCGTCAAAAAAATCGCACCTTTCTTAAAATTCGTGTCAAGCGATTATAACTTCTAAGATCCTTCCTGTACCCTATCATTATTAGTACCATTTAAAAGCTCAATTAATAAGCTTTCAAAAAAATAATCATTTGTTTACGGAAAATTAAAAACCACAAATCGCCAGCACTTTGATTAAAAAGTGGCGATGTACGCGTTTGGAGGCTCACTAATTGTACCACTCTGGACGCGTATAAAACGAGGGGGTAAAAGTCAATTATGGGATATTCGTTATCCAGACGTTACAGAGGTCACAGGTGAAGAGCTTCGACAAGAAAAAACCCGGTGAAAATGGATACCGTGGCAAAGAAGCAGCTCAAGTGGTGGCCCTACATCAAATCGGCCTACGGCAGGTTGAAGTTGCTCGGCAACTGAAAATCAGCCGATTTCAAGTGCAACGGGTATACCAACGGTTCCAAGAGACTGGAGGTTACATCAGGAGACATGGATCCGGGAGACGTCGCTGCACTACCGTCAGAGGTGATCGCTCCATTGTGTCGACGTCTTTGCGGAACCGCTTCTCCAACGCTGTGGAGCTACAGCAGCGGCTTTGAGCTACTCGAAGGACAGCTGACAGCGTCTCCACTATCAGAAGAAGGCTGTGAGAGAAGAATTTGCTGCCCCGGAGAGCTGCTACAGGCCCCCAATTGACTGGCATCCACCGGACGAAAAGGAAGCGATTTTACGAAACGCACGTGCCGCGGACATTCAACCAGTGGAGGAATGTCCTGTTCTCCGACGAAACCCGAGTGTGCCTGTACACCAACATCATGCGTAAGAGAGTCTACAGGCGACCAGGGGAGCGTTTCACACCAGCCTGCATCGTGGAAACCGTCGGGTATGGAGGAGGATCCTGCATGTTCTAGGGCGGCATTTCTATCGACGGCAAGATAGACCTCGTGTGCGTCTCCAGAGCTGGAGATGGTCGCGGCCAGGGGTCTCTGACTGCCCACCGGTATATCACCGAGGTTTTGGAGGAGCATGTGGTCCCATGTGTAGGTTTTGTCGGCGCCAACTACAAGTTCATGCACGACTACGCCCGGTGCCACACAGCCTTGATTGTCAAGGACTACCTACGTCGAGTTGGCATCAAGGTTATGGACTGGCCAGCAAGAAGCCCCGACCTCAATCCTATCGAGCACCTCTGGGACAAGCTGAAACGGCGAGTTCGGGCCCGTAATTCAGCTCCTGCCACTCTCGATGAGCTTCGAGATGCCGTCATCGATGAGTGGGACACCATTCCCCAGGAACACGTCGTGATGCTCATCAGGTCCATGACTGACCGCTTGGAAGCTGGTCGGAGGGCTAGAGGAGGCAACACTAGGTTTTAAGACAAGTTTTTAAGGATTGTCATTGTTTATTTTTAATTTTTGTATTGTTCATTTTATTTGTAATTTTGATCAGAATACACATTGTTTCACATTTTCCCAGAATTTTCTTTTTTTATGGGGGTGGTAGCCAATTTCCTACTGTTTTCAAATAAGGGATTTCATTAGCTTTCAAATGATACTAATAATGATAGGGTACAGGAAGGATCTTCGGAGTTATAATCGCTTGACAAGAATTTTAGGAAAGGTGCGGTTTTTTTGACGCCAAGTGTATAAATAAGCCCCTTTTTCGTAACCAGAGCTGGGAATTTCAGCTTTTAGCTGCTCATAAATAAATAAATCGTTTATTTGCCAAGATAGTGGTACAATTAGATCGAACAACAAGAAAAATCCGCACAATCAGCCATATACAGAATGGCCAAAAAGTGGATCAAACGCAAATAGGGGATAGATGAGGTCATCAGCTGCAAAAAATTGTTCTACAGGGGGTCTCGAAGCGCAACCTCTGCAGAGTTATAATTTATTTTGCGTTTTATAAGAAAATTGCCTTTTTTTACTAATTCTTATTAATATTCGAAAAAATCTACATCCTGTATCTTTTTCATAATATCCACTAGATTGGCATTGATGAGTTCTTGCGTTAGACATACTATTCAAAGTTGTTTATTGAGCGTATTGAAGATAATATTAAGTTATACGATACAATTTTTTTTCAAATCAAAACTTTTTGTTTACTTCGGACCCCACTGTGAAAAAAAATTACTCTACCGAAAAGTGAACCTGTATAACAAGTTTTGGCACATTTAATAGGGATTCTAAAAAGGTATTACACATTTCTTCGATCGTTATGGATAAACCTTTCATCTAAACATACGACAGGTCTTTTTTCATAAGTGCGGTTCTTTTCTAATGTACTTACCTTCTCTTTCTTTTAATGTATATTGCACAATAATTTATTTTCTTTTAGACTGACATCTTTTGTGTTGAAATCCAATAAATTCCCGTATTCCATGCGACGTTACTACGTTACTATGTTTCCATAAAAATAATATCTTCCCGCAATACTGCACTGTAACTTACTAAGTAGGCAAAATTGTCAAAGGAATTCCGACTTCTTTCGTGAAAATTACGTTTTTGAAAGTCGCGAACTTTTAATCAATCTGACTTCACGTCATCATTGGCGCGCTGCGTGCTCCTCTAAAAATATGCCCCGAACCTCTGCAACCCTCCGCCTTTTCTCTAGTCCTGCGCACGGGCCTCGTGCACAATCAGGTTGATTAATTTGCCACGCCAAAATCAATCGTCAGTACGAATTCTCTTAACTCTATCAATGGTCCGAGTATACCAATTAAATAATTTGAATAAGATCTAGGTGGTTGTTAAGTGCGTGTGTGTATTGTAAATTTGTAAAAGAAGTGTGAATTTACATTTAGAAAATGTAACATTTATCGTTTGTTATAAATAAGCAAGACTTTATTTTTTTTATAATATGGAAAGCTATGACTTTATCTATGACAGATATAATTATCTTGTTGATAGTTAGATAGAGGAATAATAGCACAATTTAGGATCAAAGTAAAGTGAAATAAACAAATTCCGTGCAGATTCTCTTATTCCAGATTCCGAATTGAGTATAATGTAATGAAACAAAAATTAATTTTAAACTAAGTTTTCCTATAAAAAATACCGTTTCCCATGCTCTGCATTTTTGTCGTGTAATACTTTACGCATAATATTATATTGTCAAGAGGAAGATACCTTTAGGGTCGACCACGATGTCTCGTGGCTTGTCAATGTTCTCCCAAGCCAGGAGATTTCTCATGGTACCGTTTGAGTTGGAAACCTCTATCCTATTAGTGCCTGCATCTGTCCAGTACAACTTGTCTGTTATCCAATCGTAGGCTAATCCGGCCGGTGATACTACAACGGAAACATAATGTAGTGTACATACTTATTTGCCGATAAACTAATTTCAATCTACGGAATATTCTGAAGAAAATATTTATTTGGGATTCCTTGTCATTGTGAAAAAATACTTAAAAATAATTTCCACAATTTCTAATTTTGAAATATCTCGTTTTGATAATTTAATATTGTTAAAAAGTTCGGGTTTTTTTATCTGAACGTGTAGTTTTCAAGTACGCTGTTCCAGATATCTTTGTACTTACTTAAATTTGTGCTCACGACTACAGTCTGATTCGATCCATTAAGGTAAGCTCTATTTATGGTGTCTTTTTCCACGTCCGTCCAGAATATTCTCTTCCGGGCGTGGTCCCAGTCGAGAGCGACCGCCGATTTGATCGAATCCACCGGGATTACCTAAAATTATTAAGGAACTGATAGTAAAATAGCAAGGAGTGAGATTTTTTTACTGATATTGTTGCCACGGGAAACCAGTATATATAATAAAGACAAGTACATTCGGTTCTTAGCTAAAAAGCCGTTCATACCATGTCCAAAGAGTCCACCTGCTTACGTGGATTGAGAAGTTTCAGTCTTATATCTTTTCTTCTTGCAAACAATAACAATTTTTCAGGCATATCTTCACACGTGCGACTGAAACAAAAAAGGAATGAGCACTTTGCCTTGTTTTCCAAACAGGAAGAATACAGGGAATACTATTAACAACGCACCCGTTAGATTTAAGATTAAAACCGATCGGGCATCGACAAGTGCAGCCGTTACTGTTTGGGAGACAAAGATGTGAACAGCCGCCGTTGTTTGAGCCGCAACGGTTCTTGTAGGTGGTCGACTGTCGTAAAGGGTGGAAACTGTAATAGAAGACGTGTTTTATTTATTTATTTATTTATTTAATAACAACACAATGGCCAAACTTAGACTAAAAACAATAAACAATACAATAAAATACAATTAAGATTTACAACACAGGGTAGCATTACCCTCTTATCCCCTCCAGGTACACTCTGAAAGCACAGTCTACCACCCCCATAAGCTTCCCAAACAGGTCGCTCTCCGGTGAAGAGTCGAGAAACCCATTAAGCAGTCGCTGGACAGTGTGAGCCGAACGCACAGCGAAAAGGTTATGTTTCCGGCAGCGGCAATATTTGTCCGGGACGTATAGCCTCATGATCTCTCCCAGCAAGTATGCGCTTTCCGTTTCATTCTTAATTACACTCAAACCAAACCTGACCACCGAATAATCCCTACGAAGCTCTAATGAATTATACCCTAACACCCCCATCAAGAACTTTGTAGGGTAGAGGTAAGGAAAGAAATTGTATCTTCTTTTATACAGATTTCTCAGGAACTTCTTTTGAACTCGTTCAATCATATCCCCATAATACCTTTCATAAGGGGACCATATGACGCAGCTGGTTTCGAGAATTGGCCTTACTAATGATGAATATATCACCCTAGTGGCAGTGTCCGTCAGACCAACCGAATTTCGCAGGACAAACCCTAATCTTCTAAAAGCAGCATCCGTAATCGTCCGAATATGCTCCGCAAATGAAAGATCGGGCACGAAAAGAACACCCAAGTCGCGGACTCTGTCTACGCGCCTAATAACTTTCGATCCTATGCCATAGTCGCAGAGTATTTTATTCGGAGAGGCACTAAAGGTCATCACTTCACATTTGTCATAGTTGAATTGGAGTTTATTTAATTCACTCCAATGCAGCAGATCATCCAAATCAAGTTGCATACACAGACGATCATTGTCAGTCTCAATTATTTTAAAGACTTTAACGTCGTCAGCAAATAATAGTATTTTGGAATATTTGATAACGCTTGGAAGGTCGTTAATCATTATTAAAAATAGCAACGGTCCCAGGTTTGAACCCTGGCTAATACCAGAAATTGTTGGATAAGGCTGCGAGATATATTGTCCATATTTAACATATTGGTTACGATTTGCTAGGTAACTAGAAAAAAACATAAGCAGAACAGGTCCACACCCAATTGCGGCCAACTTTTGGAGAACACCTTTAGCCGCATTTGTCCGCCTTTTTAGGGGATTTATAGTTTGTACTTACCTCTGTATGTCCATGGGCACTTGTAAGCTCGCGTGTATTGTCTGCATGCCCATGCCGGTTTTCTTATTGATAGTCGATATGCTCTTGGTGTGCCAGTCTGTCCAGTAGATGGCGTCTTCGAATACCGTAAGTGCGAAGGGATGAGGTACACCTTTGCTTGTTATCTACGCGATAAAAAGTGTATTAATTAGGAATTTTATATTATAAGATAGGTAGCTAATGTGCGGAACGAGAAACCAGAAGTATTAATCTTAATATAAAAATATTGGTTGTTTGTAAAGTAGGTTTACGATCGAGATTTTTACGTGATAACGTCTTATTGGTGATATAAGTTTTTGGGAAGTAAGGAATTAATGAAGGTAACAATTTTTTCAAATTTTAAATTACATCTATCGTTTTATTCACACTTTTGATGATAAATTTCGGGTGTAAAATGACAAGTTTACTTATTCGACTATGATATACATTTTTCTTCATACATTCACGGAATGACTGGCAGCGCTCGAGATGAGACGGGAGATCGGTCCGTCTCTCTCTCGTTATACCTGCGATCGCGCTCGTGAGGTTTTGTCGCGCTCGTGAGGTTTTGGTGTGACACAAGTTTCTGAACATGTCACCCGACTAAAACGATTTTAAAGACGTTATCACGTCAAAACTATGTCATTGTCATTAATGATATACTCAAGAACAATGGGCTTATTAAACGATACCGGAAGCCGTACTCAGAGTCGTTCATTGAATGATTCTCAAGAGTAGATTTCTTATTTTATATATGAAAGTGTGTGTGTTCTTGAAGGTAAACGTAACTAATTTCTATAAATAATAAAAACTGACCCGTTTCCTATCTCTGCCATCAAACGAAGCCTTTTCGATAGCGTGGTGTTTAGCATCTGCCCAATATATCTTGGACTCCGTGTAGTCAATAGTGAGACCGTTGGGCCAAAAGATTTCGTCCACGATGACGCTCTTACGTCTACTGCCGTCCATATCAGCCCGCTCGATTTTAGGATTTGGCCCTGATAATGGAGAGTATTATTGTTATTTATTTATTTTATAAGATAAAATAATCCATCATTATGTTAGTATAAACTTACAAGGGGCGAAAAAGGTTATTTTCACTTGTTTACTACAACGAGCAAATTTAGGAGCCAACATATTACCTCTGGCCGCCACTGGCCTGCGTTCCAGTTCTATATCGATATTATCTTTTAGATTTTCAGATAGCATATGCCCAAGATATTTAATTCCTTGAATCTCTCGATGCCAAGACTATTTAGAGAAATATTATGAAACATCCCTGAGCATATAACTTCTCCCCCAAAGACCATGTATTTACATTGTAAATGAGGCCATGCTTACAAGCGTATACCTCACACACACGCAGCATTTCTGTAATCGCCCCTACTGTCGGAGCCAGCAGCACCATATCATCAGCATAGCTAAGGTTGTTGATGCTTACTCCATTAACTCTACAACCTACACACATGATGCTAAGTTCTACGATCAGGACGTCAATGTACAGATTAAATAGTTTAGGAGATGACAGACCACCCTGTCTTACACCACTCTCCAACCTATACGATGTAGAAAAAGCGCCACTTCACAGTGTTGTTCTGGTTGGCATACCAAAATTTAAATATATTTAACAGTTGAGTTGGCACACCCCTGTCCTCCATCTTCCTCCAACTATAAGTATTAATTTAGAAAAAAACTAGCTAACAACTTTTTAGAATGTGTAAGAACTAAGACTACCACTTAATTCCAAGTTGAATATTGTCTTTTTGTGACACGCAATTTTTAGCTTGCACATCAGCCCTATGGATATTAAAAAACCCCCACAACCAGTCCAGAAGAAGTCAAATCAGGGTGATACCGACTTACCCCAATCCGTCCAGAATACGAGAGCGTCTCCTGGATGTACAGCGACGGCCCTGGGTTTGTCCAAATCACTGGCCGCTAAAACCGCCCGCTGTAATCCATTCAACGTTGCCACTTCAACTCTTCGCGTCCCCGAATCCGTCCAGAAGAGAAGATCGTGAATCCAATCTACCGCCACCCCGCTTGGTGTTTCCAATCCCCATCGTATCACATCTGTTGAATTCCTCATATTTAGCGTACGATTATGGAATCTAAACTGATTTTATTAGTCAGATTTATTTATTTTGATCTCGTATATCCTAATGGTGGAATCAGGTTCGATTGCACAGAACGCCGATGACTTACATGCGGTACAAAATAAACTATAAAACAAATGTCTCTTTTTAACTGTGGAACATTAAAACTGCACATAAATAAATAACTGATAACTACCTGTCATATTGTTGCTCTCTAAGGGCGCCACTCGAATGACCTTCATGTTGTTTTCAGTCCAGAAGAGTAATTTCTTTTTATAATGGTAGTCCAAAGCGACTGCATTGTGCAGTCCTTTTAGAACTGTCACGTAATTGTCTCCGGATAACCACACCTTGAAAAGTGGAAATATTTACACTAACTTCAAACCCGAATTTAGCTTTTATATCTGTTTATCATCTAGGATACATAATTTATTTTACCTTACGGACACCGATACTGTTTGAAAATAGCAATGTAGGTGATTCGCCGGTTGCTTTACAAGAACGTTCGTCCGGTCGCAGTACGTAGCCTGTCATACATCCACATCGGAAGCTGCCTTGAGTATTGGAACACGTCTGGGAGCAAACTGGGTCCTGCTCGTACATACATTCGTCGATGTCTCGGCAACTGAATATATTGTATTGTAAACATAAACATTTATAGCCTGATATTTCAGGGCAATAAAAAAAAATATTTTTATGTTTTACCTACAAAAAGGTAAATCTAAATACTTACTTACTCAAATGATTTAATACAAAAATAACAAATACCTATTTCAATGTCACGAACAATATTTCTAATTATCTTACCAGGTGTAGTAAACCTTAAAAAAAAATGTTATCTTTACTTGTGCGTTTTTTATTGTTTGTGATGAAAAGGGACGCAATTATCACTCGCGTTAAAACCACTAATTAACCACACTTTAATGTGAGCACTGCACTTAATAAAATATATACATTCACTAACAAATAAAATGTATGTATAGACTCAGATGTTCAGACTCGAACTAAAATTGAAAAATGTGCCTGGCCAAAAAGGTTTGTAATCTCTGACATGTCAAAAAATGATAGCTGTCAGAATTCTACGAAATTAAAAATCAGAGTATAGTATTGTTTATTATTTGATATTATATTTAATCATAGAGTCCGCGCCACCACTGAATGCCGATAGACGCGGCGCTAGCGAGTAGCGACGCGTAGTAATGTTGCTAGTGCTATTTTACCCCAACGTAACATAAATTAATATGAAACGCGAACTACTCTCCACGATTTGCTTCTAATGTTTTACCTTAAAACGAATAAAATAATATTTCACTGTAACGACAAATTGAGTTCCAGAGTTCCCGTCGGCAATGAGTGGTGTCGCGGACTCTAAAGAGTAATTTAGGTTGTGTCAAACAAGTGATACGATAATGAAGCGTCAAAAAATGTTTAATATATATATATATATATATAAATAAAAACTTCATACCTGTAACCGTCGTCATTCAGGAGATAACCTATCGGGCAAGAACACGCCGATTTTCCATCGTGTGTGGTGATACACTCCCTCTCACATTTATCTCTTCCGGAACATTTTCGCTTCTTTGGACATTTCTCTTCGTCGTCACCCTGAGGACAGTCCTTCATGCCATCGCAGACGTGTTTCCTGTTCACACAGTTACGGAATGCTGATTTTGTTTGTAACTTGCACATGTATTGGTCTTCTTCGCAGTTTACTTCACAATTTGTTTCATCCTCACCGTTGGAGCAGTCGCGGACGCCGTCGCATAACCAGGTTTTCTACAAAGCCGTATTTGGTTACATTCTAAGTCGTGAAATACTTAAATGCTTCTTAGGAATTCTTACCGATATGCAACGCCTGTCCTCACACGTGAACTCATCTGCAGTGCAATTCCGTATTCCGAGTGCTTCGCAGTTGAGCTCGTCGTCACCGTCCGTGCAGTCTCTGTCCATGTTGCATCGCCAACTCTTAGGAATGCATCTTCCGTCGTTGCACCTATATTATATTATTTGTAAAAGTAAATTTTCATGTAAGCTGACGATCTCTATCTCTCATGTTTGATATTTCATATTTTACGTTTAAAAAAGGAATAAGGCAGTGTTATGCAATTAATAAATGTTGATCACCGAACGATCAGTGAAACAGATAAAAGAAATAATTAGTCAACTTACTTATACTCGGTGGTTTTGCAATTTCCAGGCAGAAGAGGGCAAGAGTCCTCGTCGGTCCAGTCACCACAATCGTTGTCACCGTCGCACCGGAAGTCTTTACGCACGCACTTTCCATTGTCGCACTGAATTTCGTTTTCGCCGCATCGTAAGAGATCGACAGCTGTACATATTACAATAACACTGCATAAAAGTAAATATTCATTAATTAATGTATTACCTATACTTGGGAATAACTTAAGAGCATATTTGGAATTCCTACTGACTCCGATCGTCGATATTATCTTACTGCATCTCTCAATGGGCTCAAGCAGCATCGTCTTCCATCATGGAATTTAAGCGTGCTTAACCTTGTCTTAAGATACCCTATATAAATCCCTTTCACTACCCAGATCCAAAATTTTACGATGAGAAAACAAACGTGTGTGTATTGATATACACACACGTTTTTGATATGATACCACCGCTGTCACCATGTAGTGAAACACACGCTAGTTGGTTTAACACTGATTTATTTTTAAACTACCCTCAATAAGTAAATAATAACACCACACACACTTATGTACACGCGTTAGAAGTTATACTTCTTTGGCGTTATAATTTTCTTCGAGTACTTTAGCGGGACGCTTCCCTCTTCGAATTGCATTTTTCTTGTCCATTTTAACGGTCAATCGAAACTATATAATATGTACCTACTAATCATGATATTTCACAATAAACACAATTTTTTATCATATTGGAACGGGATTTCTCGTATAGAAATCATTATTTTAGTTTAAATGAACACGACTCTAAAAAACTCTACGCCATGACAGACAATGCAACTTGTCGAAAACACAGAGCAAGCGCTCACACCAGACTGTTTTACTGAAGTTTGAACAGATATTCATGGTGTCGGTTTTTTGTGACGGTGTGTGGGTGTCAGCTTTTTGTGACGGTGTGCGCGCGCATCGTAAAACTTTACTCTTATCATTTTTCCCTTTAGCGCCAAAAGAAGTATAACTTCAAAAACATCCTGTGCGTTTGTTGATTTTGTTGTTGTTGCCGTTGTTGCCGTCTAAACTGGTAAAATGTGCTCATTATAAATTATTCTATTTAGATGAAAACTACATCCGTTTTAAAACCACTGTCGAACTATCGCGGTTTAGAAGTAGGTTAGTATATGTCCGAACCAAAAAGCCTATTAATATCTAGTTTATCTATGCTACTACAGATGGTCTTGATAAGAATAATAATTAAATCAAAACATTTGTTAAGATGCGCAGCCCCATAACGGGATACATATAGGGATATAGACATATTAAAACATTTTGACAGATGGTATGAATGTTGGTGTTCTCTTTTGTTTCTATCACATATGAGCGTTGCTTTTCACACTTACGGCAATGGATCTCGTCCGAGCCGTCAGGGCAATCGGCCTCCTTATCGCATCGCCAGTGAAGAGGTATACAGTCGCCTGATATACACGTGAACTGATTGTCTCTGCATCTAGACACAACACAAAAGTAACGATTACTTTAATCTTGTCCTAACGCTCTGGCTTCGACCTTCGTCAAAGACATTTAAATGAATAAAGCGGCCATTGAAAATGGAAATACATTCCTTATCTACAAAAAGTAATAACAAGGTTATTGTGATATAACTGCATACTACTATTGCAACGATTGTACGAAGCTGTGTAATTTTTGGAATTAAATTATCTTTTATTCGCCGAGGTGTTTACTGTTAGACTTATGTAGGTAAATATGAGTAAGTTTTTTACTTGTTGTTTTTACTAAAAATAACTGGTACTATGCTCGGCGACCGTCGATAAATTTTATTGCTAAGTAGAGAAAATTCTATTTCCGACGAAGACTTATTCAATTAAAATGGGATAATACGTTAAGGTCAAGAGCTGCTAAGAAATAACATAATTAAAAACAGTTTGTTTCAATACATCGCTCGCCCACGGAAATGGATATATCGGGTCGGGATGGCGCAAGGCTTGTGTGGGCGCGTTGCCATGGTGACGGGAAACCGCCCCGGCGCGCTCCCCTCGCCTCCGACGCAATATCGATCCGCCCGGTGCAGGCCAGCCTCGATTTTAACGATACCTCACAAACGGTTTCAGAATCATCTTATTACCCTTCAGATACAGACTTTAATAGATCTGGTAAAGTTTGATTATTGTAAACAAAATATTTAATTAATTACACGAAATCAATTATTCACTTATCTTAACTGTGACTGTCGCGTCGACGGATTCGAGTCCGTGCTTTTTTTATCTATTTGTTCAACACTAATTCCGTACTTAAAGAGTACAATTAATTTGTACAAGCACATAAGTCGCTAAGTGCAATAGCCTTATAGCGAATAACCGAACTCATTCTGAAACTTTTTTAGTATTATTTTTTACTAAGAAAAAGACTGTACAGTGTATGTACAGAAGAATATTTAATCTTAACGTTTAACCTGATTCCATAAAGGTATAGAGGCTAAATTATAGCATAATATGGTCAGATCGTTCCGTTAAAATAGTAATTGAAAATGTATTTAATGAAATTTCGTTACATAATGTTACGTAACTCACGAAGGCGACGAAGGATGATATCACGTAATGTATGCAAAATAAATCTATTGACGTAACTCGACGTCGACGAGATCCCCATCAATGGGATTATTTCCATCTCGGCAACCATTACCATACTACAGAGTACAGTGGATAGTTTTAGTATTCATCAACCATTGAAATAAAATGTATTCTTCATTAATATTTACGCACTCATCACTTACGGTTAATGAACGGTTAATGACTTTGCTACTCAAAGTATATACGTTAACGGTATTCACAAGATTTATTTGTATCAAATACTCTTTTTAACGTGAACAAAATTATACCATATGAAATTTTATTAAGATGAGACTGGAGGTTGTTCCGACTTTAGTCCACCGCGGACTTTAATTTTTATTATTATAACCGATACATTGTGAGGAGGGCGGTCTCTCTCCTCTCGCTACACTAATAAGAAACCTATATGCGATAAGATGTGGTCAGGAACCTTTTTTCTTTATTATTGCCGATAATTCTCTTACTTGTCTTTTGAGCAGTTAATTTCATCAGTGTTGTCGCGACAGTCGTTATCTCCATCGCACATCCACTCTTTATGAATGCACAGTCCGTTGGTACACGAGAACTGCGCTTCGGTACAGTTCAAGTCAGAACCTAGAGTAAAAAAGGATTTAAACATTTATAATTTCAATAAGTACGCAGTGATAGAGAAGGTGTGGTAATAGAAATTTATGGACAGCAATTTTCTTCTCATATTAACCAAAACAAATAGCACTGTCCTACGTTTTGTTTGTTTTGAGTAGTTCAAAAACGTCTTCGAATTAGATATCGTCAAATGAATAAATTATGTACAGAAGTAGCTTAAGATACAATATATGCTAATTCAGAATCATTAAGCTGAAGTTGAATTTGTAAAATCTAAGACGTTCAATAACGAGCGCCTGCTGAGTTGTACTTATATATCTTGATATTACAAGTATGCAAGAAGTCGACAGCTTAAGAGTTTATTTGTAGAAGTCAGTGTTAATACCTATGTAATGAAAAGTAGCAAATAAAAGTCACCACAATGAGTCTCATCGGAGAAGTCACCGCAGTCATTGTCCCCATCGCAGATCCAGTCAAAAGAGATGCAGACATTGGTACCGTGGCAGAGCGTGCGGTTGTCCTGTTCATCGCATGACCTGCTGCAGCCGGCTTCGTCTTCGTTGTCCTTACAGTCCGTATTGCCATCGCACCGCTTTTCAAGCTCGATGCATGTACAGGATGCCTGACATCATAAACCGTATATCAACGTTTTAAAGACAAACATTTCTAGAACAGTAAACATCTGTTCAAGTCATAACTACCATTAACTTATATCGCATTACGACTTCAATTTCAAATTCAATTTCAAAGCCTTTATTTCTACTTATACAAGAGTAAACTTTACAAAATATAAATGTATAAAAAAACATTCTTTAAGATGGTTTTGTTGCACAGCTGTCCTCTTGTACAGCTTGCCTTTGTGGCACAAAGGCCTCCTCCAGCTGTTTCCAGTGCTTCCTATCCCTGGTAATTCTTTGCCACAGAGGACCAGTGGGTTTTTTAAAGTCATCAGCCCACCGCGCACATGGTCGACCTCTCTTTAGCTTAGTGTTGTAGCGAGGTGTCCATTGAGTGACTTTTTTCGACCATTTTGCTCTCTGGCCTCTTAGCAGGTGTCCTGTCCATCTCCATTTAAGCCAAATTGGCTCTGGTCATTGCATCTTCCCAGTTGGTGATCCTTCGGAGATCTACAGCTCTTTTCCTATCATTACGTGTGTAACCTAGTATGCATCACGACTTAAGTACCGATAATTTAAACGACAATAATTCTATTATAAGTGAAAATATTTTGTGAATAGTTTTGCACAATTAAATTAACATGGTATAAGAATATGGAGATAATTGCGTATGTACTACATAAAGTACAGGAATAAAGTCAAAGTCAAAAGCCAAAATCGTTTATTCATATAGGAAACACTATGTACATTTATGAACGTAAAAAAAAAGAAATACATATTATATGCTTCTAATTTTACATTTACTGCCAGTTCTCAAATCAAGGACGTAGAACGGAAGAGAAGAACTGGCAATAAACTCTCCGCCACTATTTTTAATCGCCAAGTTTTTTATTTTACACAATGTTTGTACTGAGCTGCAACCATTACACCATGTTCCACATGACTTCTTAAGTTTTAATAATAATAAATTAATAGTTAATTAATAATAATAAAATAGTTAATAAACTAAATAAATTAAAACCAAAGATTTTTCCTCTATCAGGTATGGCGAAATAGGAGCACGCACTTACATTCTCGTGGGAACAACACGAATAACTATTGAAATACATAAACACATTTTGTAAACATGTATGTTTTGTATATTTGTATAAGAATTACATAACATAGTTTTTTTTATTATTATTTTTAGTATAAGGTCTGAAAACATACCTGACAAGCGAAATATTCTTTGGTACATGGCACATGGCATCCGCCGTCATCACCTCCATCATCAATATCATCAGCCACTACGTAAGAATCCCTCGGATTTATGTAAACTCGTCCAATAGCTGTCAAAGACATCACATTATTACGCTGCATAAATACTTATTATTATAATAATAAAATCGACTTGCTTCAACTACAGAAATCTTGTTGTCAAATTGATGCTCTTATGCCGGGGTCGATAAACAATACTCACGGTGCCAAGCATCCACTCGCGTATATGGGTTGTGAGGTCTAATGCCAGGGACCTGCATGGGCCCCGGTATTCCAATAATGGGCGGTTGGTATGGTGGCACACGCCCCACTGAACGAGTGTCCGGCGCCGGAGGCTCCAAAGACCCATTCGTGTAACGACTGTGTGGAATCGCGTCATCACAAAATCCTAATTAACAAATTCTTCATGGTTAATATTGAAAACTTGGAATGGTGTATAAAATGCGGCGCATTTAGCAATAGTTACGTATGCTTCATTGATGGCTGAAAATCAGCTGTACCTTCCGATACGAAGCACCTTGGCCGGTGATCGAACCCAGGTAAATTAAAACGTTTAATTTTACATAAACTACGTACATATGATAAATATTTGAACTCACCGGTATCAAGGACGTATATCGCAATTATGTTGAGAATTAACATTTGTGGGGTCAGCATTGTAAAAGCTGTGAAGTCGACTATTACACAGGGCGCCATTTAGGTGATCTGGTCGTGCTCGATTTCGTGTAATCTAGGTCTCGGGGAGTCTAACATGGCTCGCTGTATTCCAATGCTTCGAACCTCCTATTGGAAAATACAAAATATACTCATTACTGAACTATAATATTCTAGGTCTAGGATACATTGGCCCAGGTGCCGGAAAATAATAATAACGATCACAAAATAACATTTGTGCTCAACGAAACACTACTTATCAGACATTGCCCTTCTCATATTTTAATCATTCATTCATTAAGGGAATTATTGGAAGGAAATCGAAAATATAAACGATGAAAGGTATCTCAACCCTAACAATGTACCAAAAAATGTAATATAATTAAAGTCAAAATCCAATTAGCACTATGAAATTCCAAGGTGGCTAGAAGAAGGTATTTTTCATTATCCTTTTAGTTACACAATAGTTCTATTTTTATCGACGTAATTGATGCCGAAGACAAAAATAACTTGTAACTTAATTCATAATAGCGATACTGACGTCAATGTGTGGGTGAACTGAATTTATATCAAGTCAATTTGTATAATGAGATTGTCTTATATATAGAATAGAAAGTATGAATACAGTGGATGCCGTCACAGAACCTTCATCACCTTAATCTACTTCGAGTTAGCATATCTAGTATATATGCACTTACATTTTCGTATCTGTTTCGTTGATTGATTTACTTTATTGATACGTAATAGCCTGCTGCCTGACACACGTTTTTGGCAAGCATATATACCTATGTATATATGACACCAGAAGATAACAAAATCCGCAAGTTTACAAATACTTAACTGTCGTAGGATTCTAAACGAGAAGTGAATTGTATTATTTTACGCCCATATTTTATCAAATTTGTCAATTTGCGACGTCTCAAGGTAAATTTATAAACTAACGGAAATCCGTTTAGACTTCGTAAGGTTAGGTTAGTGACTTATTTAATTTTCGATTTTCTTTAATTATCGCTTATTTATTATTTTACGCGTAAGTTCGGAAAGTTTTTTTTCTATGAAATTTATAAACTTGCTGATTTTGTTATATATTCCGGTGACATATATATTGCATATAAATAGATCAGCCCATGGACCTTCTTCAAGGTCGGTATTAATTTGATAAGAAAAAACATTTTTATATTATTTATTATAGTATTAACTGCGTAGAAATTCTTTGATCGGTTTTGACTAACATGATCATGTTTTGTTTTCGTCCTACATTTGTGTTCCACCCTTTGATTAGTAAAGTGAGGTGGTGGCCGGGAAAGTTGGACTGAATGTGTAATCGATAGATATTCATTTCTAGTATCGAGTTAGACTTCTCGTATGATAAATATTAAAATAGTAACGCAGTTTCAGTCTCACAGTTAAACATTCGTCTCTCGAGAGACAGTAGTCGTGAAGGTAATAATGGGGAGAGCGCTAAGTTAGACACAAACAGGGACAAAAAAAGTCAGCCTTTCTATTTGCCAATTTAAAAAAAATAGTCAAAAAAACAGATGCAGAAATTTAGCATTGTGTAAATTAATATTATTTATACGTTATTAGAACTGAGTAGATCAACATGCATATAAAATGTAGCGTAGCTTTAGTGTAGCTTTAGAAAATTCAACTGTACCTGAGAACGGAAGGTCAATACAAAAATACGTTAAATGGTAGTTTAGATTAATTAAAATGCTTATATAATAAGCCTAAGATGTAAGCAGCCATTTTGAAGATTGAAAGTCTGAATCTCGAGACTGGGCATGCGCGGAATAAGCGCTCGGAACTACTTGTTGATCCCGATTCCATTCACTACGCACAGCCTTGCGCATTCTACGCCGTAACTTACAAATTTCCATAAATTATTATCTCACGTTTTTTCCAATTGATTGCATTATTCTTACTAACATAATTGCTCGTAACAAATTTTACTTCATAACATTCTTTTCGGGGTTTGACAAGGCGTAAATAAGAAATAATATGTATCTATGTATGGCTGTTAAAATAAAGTCGATTAATGTAAATTAGCAGTAATATAACATTAACATGTATAGGGCATTCTTCTTCAAGAATCGAACCGCCTAAAACATTAACCATGGTAATGATGTCTTTGTTGACACGTCTAAGGTCTATTCTAGATTTGAATCAGAATACGATTTTACAATGAAATGAGTAAAATAGCATATTATATTTTAGCAATATTTTATATTTGATATACGTTATGTTTATTATACGTAATTAAATAAGCATTTATTTGTTCCCGTAAATAAAATGTTAATTTACATTTTTGTGGGAATTTTTTTTTTTATTTATTATATACATGATCTTAAATAGAAAATAAGTTGGTGTGGTGACGTGATAAACAGGTTTTTGCATAGTTTTTTTTTAAATTTGGAATTGCAAACTCAAATTCTATAATATCGAAATAATGTAATAAGAAATGGCATCATTTAAATACAAGCAAACCGGTCGATCAATACGGCTCAGAGGCTGCGCGTGTGTCCATCCCCCTCCTCTCCGTACCTAAGCTACCCGAACCCCGCCACCCACGGATGTGACCGTGAAAATTTTATGCGACGCCAATTTTAAAATTAATTATGTATATATAAAACATTAAGAATTATCCACTGGGAAACTCCCACATATTATGGTCTAAGAGCCGACAATTTTTTTTAATAGGATACAATATTCATAGTTTATCTCGGATTATCTAAATAGTGTCTGACATTACTGATTATGATTTTAATTAGACCAATTATAACGATAAATCGTTATAAACTAGTCGGTCCATGTTGGGTCGACGGTACATACCTTTCCCTCAACCACAATAGCACAAGTAAGACATTCTCCACACAAAATCACAAAACAGTTTTCCAGTTTCAGAATCACTGAAATATTGTTTTTTAGAAACAATTGAATCCAAGTTATTCGGGCACTTAGACTGACGCGATCCTCTCCGTAACGGGGAAGGTACTGAGTGATCTGGAACCTTACCCGCCCGCCCTGCGCTTTGCGCCCCGCGGTCTGCGCTACATCGATGAATGGACCGCCCGCCCCTACGTATTTAAAGTATAACACTCGCCTACATTTGTATTATATCGTCTACTGAGAATAACAGTCGATGGAAATAGACCAGCTTACAGTAGACGGTTCGGAGAACTTAAAGTAATTAAGGAAAAACTATAAAAGCCACTGAGACACACTTAAGACTGAAATGAGAAGACAAAGAAGGCAAAAATACGTATTTTATTATTTAATGTTTATATCGTACCTATATAATTAAAACATGAGCCGTTGTCAGTAACAATCACTAGTATAGTTTTTTAATTTAACCATATTTTATGTAATAACTAACTAAATAAATAACTAGCTCAAATATAGCTGGAATCATTAAATACTTCCAAAACCTTACAACAATTATTATACTCGTCATCGATTTCTATAAATACAAAAAAACTAATTATTCGGATAAATTATATAACATTTACAACAAATCTAAACTATTGAAATTCGATGTAATTTTATGGCTGAAATAGCTGTTCTTGTTTTAAAGTATTAGTAGTATTATAAAACTGTAAATCTTAGGAGAGAAATGTGACGAATTTAGTTATATGTATTAGTTATAGTAGTTAGTTATATAGATAGTTAAAAAATATTACAAAAATAATAATAATACAAAAGATAACTTCAATGACATCTAGAGGATTAGTTCAGTATCTTTTACCTTTAAGTTGTATTTCAACAACAACCCACTGATGTTGTAGGTTCATTGCGAACCGACTTTGAAAATCCGCATTACTATTTTATAGTTTAGTACAAAGATGTCTCTGATTGAAATCTCGTGTTTTAAGCAACAAAAATGCGAGATTTCAATCAGAGAAACTTTTGACCCCGTCTAACACACAATTAGAAAAGCAATACGGGTATCACTCGATTCGTGTATAAGGATATGTTGTAGAATGTACGGTGATGAGTAATAATAATGGCGTATATGCAATATTAGACCGATCCACCTCCTCCCATTGTTATGGGTACGACCATAGATGGTACGACTAATGGTTTTCTGAGGGCCTTTCCTGAAATCACTACCATTTTGGGTTTTATAGAATATGAAAAATTTGCTTACGAGATGTTAAATGCTAGAAGAACTATGTGGTGTGAGGCATGGACATTTGCGTTATGATAAGTAAAATATTGTAAGGTAATATGTAAATACAATCTTGAAGTTGTGGACAGTGAAAGTAAAAACACAGGATCATACATAATACTTTATTTTACAATATTTTGGCTAATGTAGTATAATTTTTGGCTCTGCATCTATAATATTAACCTCAATATCTAATTGCATTTTAACATAAACAATATTTACAAATCTAGTTAACTATCTAAATGCTCTCTTTGCTTTTCGAGTCTACTTGGACCTCTTTAAACGAAATTGATGTATTAGGAAGCTATAATAATATATTTCGTAATGTTTTAATCTATCGATAATCTCTTGAAAGAACGTCACGATCGAAGGTTATACTTTTAAACACAACAATTAGAATAGAATTCAACTCGTTATATTTGAAACACGTTAAGTGAGAAATTCTATTTGCTAGCTCTACTAAAGGCTACAAAATTAGCTAAATTCAGGTAGTGATTACATTCTAATAGTTTAAAATATTCTTAAACTGTATATTAAGTGTATAAACATAGTTAATCTAAGTATGATAAGTAAAATGAGATGAAATAGCAGTATATATAAATTTATAACAACCAGCGGTGAAACAATAAAAATATACAAATAACATCTTTCTTGCGGACAATTTAATTTAACAACACTTGCACTTGCTTTGTACAAAAATTATTTATTAAACTTAGACAAAGTATGAGATTGTATTTAATCTTTGTTTACAAATTAATTATATTCACTTATTATAAAATTCCCCATTTTTTGCGCACCGAGATTCTAACGTGAGTTTGACGAAGTGTCAAGAAGACCCTTGGGCTCCTATGAGCTACGAGCGAAAATAAGATGTTTCAGATTAGATATTTTTTCGTCGGTTTTTTGTTAGCGACTAATATTCACATGTCAAACTCATGCTAGGCTTTATATAACTGTACACGTAACATTATTTTTGTATTACATTTATGATCACGTAATCCTAAACAGTTTCTAATCGATTACATAGAATACCCAATACACGGCATTAAATATAAGGAAACAAATCGGGAATATGACTCGGGAGTAGGTATCTATCACGTTGACGTCGCGGATTTTTGGCATTGAAGCCTTTAAAACTGTTGCGCCTTTCCGGAGCGCGTGCATCACTCGAGGCTTATGGGTGGCGCCATCTGAAAAGTAGTTTTCAAGTTAAAAAATAAGTAAAGTTAGATATCATGATGTAATTGGAAATTACGCTGCCTTCGCGACCTAATAAGTGATATGCTATTGACATATGTTGAAACCAGTTACGCCAATAAACTTACAGCTTCTGAATATTGATTGATTGACTGACTGAATGAATAAGCAGTGTTGGCCTGGTGGCTTCAGCGCGCGACTCTCATACCTGAGGTCGTAGGTTCGATCCCCGGCTGTGCACCAATGGAATTTCTTTCTATGTGCGAATATAACATTTGCTCGAACGGTGAAGGAAAACATCGTGAGGAAACCGACATGTTTTAGACGCAAAAAGTCGACGGCGTGTGTCAGGCACTGGAGGCTGATCACCTACTTGCCTATTAGATTAAAAATGATCGTGAAACAGATTTAACTTATTTCTTATTTTGTTGTAGATATAAATATTGCACGGCATTTCAAATAATATCTAAATGAACACGTGTAATGTAGCTGCAATCAAGGTATATTGGAATTGCGTAGTGATGTATCGGCTATACTTGCAATGTCTGTAAAATCTCACCAGCAAACTATAAACGTCCTGAAGAAAATCATCACTCATGAAACACATCTACAAGTCCAAATTTATACGCACCTTAAGATTTAGTTATAAATACGGACGATATTGAATTATAAAAACAAAATATACTCTCATTAGAAACAACCAAATATTCTCGTGATGTCACATATCAAATTGAGAAGAACTATGAATGTGAATTGAATTGATTTAATTTTTTATACTAATATCTGCAGTTTGCGAAAAGAATCCAAATTTCATGAACTAAAATCAATAATGAAGTCCATGCCTGGTGTTATACATGTCATACTTTGAACTGAAACTTGGATTCAATCTGATCATCAGGCAACTGCGATGCATTTAACAAACTATACGCACCACTACTTACAACTATAGAACAGATAATACTGGAGGATTGATTGTATTCTGCCCAAAGGTATACATAATGATTTCGAATATTCATTGATACGCTCGACCTCCTAACCCGGAAACAATTTAACTTAACACCAAAAGATTGAATCAACAAATATATCCTAATTTCAATTAACGGAAGAAATGAAACGTGGGAATATTAAAACTAAATCCTAGGACATGAAGAATTAAAAACACTATTTCAAAGCCGAAAGAAACTAGAAACATAAACTAAAATCAAACGGCCCTAAGAAATAATAAAGAATTTCAAAAACATTCTAAAGAACCGTTAAAGATATGGTCTCTAATAAATACCCTTTCTTTGAACAAAATCAAAGGCAAAAAATAACCATTTAAGATCGAACAGGGAACTGGAACAATTACCGCACTACCTGATATTTGTAAAAAGTTTAATGAGTTCTTTTCCACAATGGGACATTAGCTGACCAAATCCCACCAATCCTACACTCAACAAAAATCTTTTCCGACCTAAAACAATGGAGTGCGCCTGCATTTAGAAAACTTATACAAAATCTATATTCCAAGTGCAGAACGGGCATAGATGGAATCTCTACAAAATCAATAAAGAACATTAAGAACTTTATTTTTTTATTAGATGAGAATAAACTTGTTTAAACCTAATTTAAAAATGGCATTTCCGATAACAAGGCCGATATAGAGTATAGACCAACTCCGACTAAAAATCAGCCTTTGTTCGTGAAAAATTGTGCTTACAATGAAAGATTTGGAATTCTATACAAATTGTTTACATAGTATGCCTATGTTGTAATACTCGTATGCGATATTCAAAGACACGTAATTTGGGTTAAAACTGAGTTTAAACATACTTCTTGAATTCCTTGAGTGCGGTCGAGTTCTGTATCGTAGATTTGTGTGGTCTCGTTGCAGCCTCAGGGACGGCGGGGCTCCGGTGGCCACCTGTAGAGGCTTCGATCGGAGCCCTAGCAAAGGGGAGACGCGGCCCGAAGTAGGCGTACACTCCCGTAGCGCTATGATCTCTTCGGGCGATCGAGTCCCTGGAAAACAATCAATATCGGTTTAATCATGGCCAAAAACTATTGATGATACAATTATTATAAGTCGCTTTAAGGGTTGCTTGTGTCGAAAAACAAATAAGAAAAATATTAACACTATATCAGTCAATTTAAAAGAAACAAAAATACCTTCAGAGCTTTTGAGATCCTTCTCGACACTGGTGCTAGCGGAGAGGTCTCTGTTTTTTAACTTGGCCCGTTTTTTCGCTCTCGCGCCCCAGTACGTGTAATTAACGGCCGCGTACTCCAGCAGAGCCGCGAAAACGAACACGAAACACATCACGAGGTATATGTCAATGGCTTTGACGTACGAGATGCGAGGCAGACTGCTCCGCACCCCAGTGCTTATTGTTGTCATCGTCAGAACCGTTGTTATGCCTATAAAGTGAATGTGGAACATCTTCCATTTACATCTCGGTTGTCACTTTGGCATTTAGTAAGATAATATTAATATTATCTTACGTAATTAATTACGTACACGTTAATTCACTAGTTATTTCAGCATGAAGTTAATAAAAAGTCTCTCTTGGTAATCTAATTTTATTTTAGTTGACTTTAGATAGAATACTTGTCTTTGAATTTATAAATTTACGTTTGGTACTTTTCTTTACCCATTTAGATAAATCAATGCTTTGAAATAAATAACTATTATTATTTTTAAATGAAGCCAGGAACTCACCTAAAGCAACCCTCGCGGACGTGGCCTCATGATTAATCCAAAACGAAACCCAGGACAGCATCACAATCAAGATACACGGCAGGTAAGTTTGGAAGACGAAGTACCCAATATTCCGTCGCAGCTTGAAACTTAGTGATAAACGCTGATAGATGCCTGTCGCTAACTTCTCCTGCACAGTTAATAGACACTTTAGAAACTGATTTCGAGTTCCACTCGTTGTTTAAACAAGCTTTAATCGTCTAAGAGCTAACATATTTTAACAACAACAACATGTCTTCCTGAGCGTAATAATATGAAGACCATCAGCATACATTTTTACGATAATTAAGATTTACGGGGTTCGTTAAAAAAGTTAAAACATCTTCATTTTCTCTGTTAAAACCTAAACGTTAACGTTAACAAGATAGTTTAAGGCAAATTTTAACTCCGTACCTTCGCAAACCTTACAAAGTGAAAATTCAAGCTGTGTTTGCAATTTCCGAGAATATGCAGTTTCCTATCTTACATTACTTATTCATGCAGCAGGTAACCAAGACATGAATTTTACAAGAGGACTTGTAAAATAATTGTGCTTTAGGACATTTATTACATATATTATTAATATTTTACACAGAAATGTACTAAGATTTTACTTCTCTAACGTTTTGAAACAACATGACTATAATAATATTTGTTTGGCTAATTGTAATTCCTAAAATATACAAAATACATAAAATACACAAATACATTCGCCTCACTTGCGATATCCTTCCTATGAAAAGGCCAGTGATAACGCGTACTAACCTTCCTGTCATTCGTTCCGTGGCCCAGTATCGAGAACTGAGGAAGTTCCGCGTCCTCCACCCCTCGCACCGGTGTGTCTTTCCAATACATCACAACGTCAGATACAGTGTACCCATCTATATATAAACGTACTGTTAGAATGTAAACTCAATGTTAACGTCTTTAAAGAATTGCCGCATTTGTCACGGATAATTCCAGCTACAAAATGAAAACTTTTTAAAATATGTTTAAGAAATCTACTTTAACATGATTCACTCAGCAAAGTAACCCTACGTTCATCTTTACGACGAGGCTGTATGAAGAATTAGCTACCAGTAACCAGTATAAAAATGTGAGAGCTTATTTTACAGTGCAAGCGGCAGAAACATCTTCAACAGTGCAAAGCAAAGCTTAGCTCGGCTTATATTAAAGTTATGGAGTCACACAGCTTTCAATCTCGACGGTGCAGTTCTGGCTGTCCAAGGGGTAGTAATGGAGGTCCATCATGCAGGCCAGGGTTGCCGTGAACCGCATTCCATATGTGATGCTGCCATCTCCGCCAAGACGGACTAATTTGTTACGCTCGGTCACATCATGCAGAAAACTGCGAAATCGAAAAAGACCAAATTTTGTTGATTAACCGTTAATTAACACTTAAATGTTAATTAACCCTGTCCATAGGCCCAGTTGTTCGCAAAATGTATTTTATTTGAAGTGAGAGTTAGCCACGGTCACTACTATTTAATTAACTTTTTATAAATCATATACGTTCCAAAACGAAACATTTTAACTAAATTTAGGTCGAAATTAAAGTAGGTAAACAAATCTTTGTGTGGACATGAAAGTGATAAAGAGCATGAAAATAATTAATATTTGATTGATGCCAATAATCACTTGCCATTGCTTTCGTGTTAATGTTTATCATTACATTTATGTTTCGCTATTTTGCAAAAACACGAACCTGTTCTTATCATTGGCAAAGAACGTATCCGGCACCCAAATCCGATCGGCAAAATCTCCAGAGAGGGTGAGGACTTCTTCGGTTAAGCCAAACTCCAACCTTTCATCTTTCCAATACTGATTCAGATAAAGGGTTATTGTGTAGTCCTGAAAACAGCGTTACCCAAACCTACGCTTAAGTCAATCAGGATATATGACGTAATTTATATTATTAAATTTCACCGACAGCTCCCTTTAAAATAATTATAAATGTATATGAGAAAGTAGTGTAGAAGGGTTTGATTGGTCTAGTGGTTAGTACCACTGACTGCGAATGCATGGCTCCCGTTTTCGATCCCCGGCTGAGAAAAACATCGATGTGATGAGCATTTGGTGTTGTGCTTAGTAGTATAGGTCTTCGTAAGCGCATTTTCACCTCGTATAAAAAAAAAATAGTAGTATAGGTCTTGGGTGTTTAAATATGTATTTATATGTCTATCTATCTATAATATGTATGTATATCCGTTGCCTAGTACCCATAACACAAGCTTCCCCAGCTTAGGATGGGACTAGGTCAATCGGTGGGAATTGTCCAATCATATAAAATAAAAATAAAATATATATAATAAATTTGCTCGGTCTTGTTAGACATAGCTAGACCTTAAATATTGTGAAGAGACAGTTAGAACCTATGAACCTCTGATCTTATCCTTAGGGCTCCGTCTCTTACCTCTTGGTGCAGACATCTATTCTGGTTAATTAAGGCGCAATTTATCATGCAACTGCATAATGAAGGCATTTCCATATTCTATGTTTAAACGTTTGATATTAAAATATTACGATACCATTACTTAAAAATTCTCTTGCGTGTTCGGAACTACTTAAAAAAGTCAGTGACCTGAGAGAGTGACAAATAATGTAAGTCACCTATGCCTTAAAAAATAAAAATTATTTTATTGAGTGGGAGGCGTCAGACAGCTGAGGCAAGCATCGATTGGCCGAGTCAGCACTCCGCCCCCGGCGACCGGCGAGCCCAGAGATGTATGTCAAGAGCTGGCCTTGCGCTCTTTCCCCTATTAAAAGCTTTAACGAGCACGATGAGCGATCAAGTGCGACATCCTTGAATCCCAAAAGAAAACTTGTCAAATCTCCGTTGAGGTGCGTCAACTTCGCATTTAAGCCGACTTAACAATCTCTCTCTCACAGGCATGAGAGTCGCACGCTGAAGCCACTAGGCCACTACTGCTCAATTATTATTAGTGATTACTGAATACACGAAACAAATCTCTTAATACCCACCGTAGTCTAAGAACAAGAATAAAGTATCAGTTATATAAGTCATAACATACCATATTGACTTCTGAAATGGCATCAAAACTGGCGATCGTCAGATCCATGCCGACGTACAGTGGGTCTCCTGAAAGCAATAACGAATTATGCACGAGCCCGAACCGCTGACAGTCCATGTGTTTACCGAGCCAGCAATATCTTTTGTATATCACGTCATACGCTTCGGGGCATTCAATATTTCTCCATCTTTTCAGATCCCTTATCTTCATCGAACATATCAAGTATATGTAAAACAAGATTTATTGTATTAATAAAAGTTGCGTATAACGCGATGAAAATTATTTAAATTTTTGGACAATTAAAAATATAGAAATATTTGCGTAAATCTACACCGTTTGAGATCTTAGTTAGTGACTTAGGTATATACGAGAAAAAATCACGTGAAGTTTGAGTGGATAATATGTGTCGCTTAAATCGTTTCCGAATGAAAGCCCACAAGTTTTACATTACGACATTTCTGAATTTAGTACCTTAGAAGTACATTCATTAATTTATTGACTGAATAGAACAAATAATAATTGTTACCCCCGAAGTTAGGTCTGAGTCGTATGTCATAGCCATCTAGGATCCGCGTCACGGTGTGTGTCACGTTCTTCATTCGATCCACGATGCGCTCGCGCGCGCTATCTAACCTGAAATGTATCAAATTATCAAATGCTCTTTAAAAATTAATTAAACACACTCATTAAGAACATCATTCATATCATTCAACGTAGAGCGGTTTGAATCGTCGATGAATTTCCGATAAAACCTTCAATATTATGCTTCTAAATTTATTAAAATTGTACGTCGCAGCGATCTTATCGCTAAATACTCAAAAACTTTTACCAATTATTTTGTATTTGAACTTGCTGTATATGCTTGTTATTTATTTTTAACCGTGTCTAAGTAGCAATTTATTAATGAATTACATATCAACCATACTCGCATTTATTTTGCTTTTTAAACAGAATTGCAGAACTCATTATTTATATTTTGCCGTAAAACATTACTCACATGGAGAGAGAGATATTGGTGCGCAAATCGGGGTTTGATTACACAACCCCACCATTAAACGTTGCACGATTATACAATAGGTCACCTGTCTAGTAAGTTTATATTCCTTGCGACTATCAAAACATTAGTCACTACGCGAAATGTACACTGTTGAACCGGAACCCCTTAGTGCATATATCTTAGGCCTTAGCACAGTTCTATTAGGTATAATGTAAGTTTTACCTAAAAATTTTACTTGAACTATGTTCGTGCCTTTGTTTAGTTCCACCGCGGACCGCTCAATTTTTACAAAATAATAAACATTTATTGATACTATTTTGCTAACATAACTAATCTACAAATTAGCATTTTAAAATATTTATAATGTTCCAATAATATTCTGTAGGTATGCAATTGTGTGTGTATTATATACTATAATACATGAGTCAAAATTAAAGAGAGAGAATTCAGCAAAATATAAACGAAGAACCTTCGACTGTATTAGTCAACCATATTATTTGCCAGTTAGCATTTTTCAGTTTCGAGGTCAACTCAAAATATCGGGCGGTGCATTTTTCTTATTCTTATTTTAATTCCCCTGTGTAAAACAAGATTGATATCTTGCTTCGAGCTGATGCTAGTATATATTTCAGATTGTCTTTTTCAAAATGTTTGACGATTGTAACTATTTATTTTTTACTTAAAAATTTCATAGACAAGTAGGTTATGGTAAACCTTCTTTGACGGAAACATTTCGTCGATTTTTGGTCTATATCATCATCTTTATATATGAGCAAGTGTTGATTGGGCGCATAGAAAGAAGAATCTATACACACACGGAATTTAAACCTACTACTACGGTTAACCGTCGCTAGCACGCCCAAACCAATACGCCGTGTCGGCCTATTTTAGACTATAATTCTCTAAATACTTTACAATACATTTATGATAACAGTAAATATATAACTTAAAAATGATATTTACAGTGTAATGAAAAAAGATGGCCGTTTTTCGTGTTTTCTTGGACATTGATTAAGGTCGTATCAGAGAGGCTCCTGTCAAATTACATCTCGAAGACGCGGACATACAAATGAGATTCCTCGCACGAAATTACCATTTAGCGTGAGGATTCAGCAAACTGAATGTGGAATTGAGTTACGGAACTCGGGACGGCAATTACTTCAATGGCTTTACGTGTAATTCCTCTCAACAAGCAGAACACCAATTAAGATCGGTTTAAGAATTTGCCAACCAGCTGTCGTTCTTCCTTAGATTTACCTAATTAATGCCTTCATAATTTACAATTCTTCTAATTCATATTTTACCATTTGAAATCAAAAATACACACGCGTGTAGGTTATAGGAATATATAATATGAGTTTCGATTTTAATTTGGCTATTTTTTTAAAGAATAACATAATATGTAGTTACAACTTATTTCTTATTATATATTTTTACTATATTAATTAAATAAGAAATGCGGACGTTTATAAATCCTTTGTCTATATAACTATACATATATAAAATTTTATTCAACTGAGTTTCAATATTTTCTGCTTACTATTTGAGAAGATAGTACTTCATCTATATAGAGAATAAAACAAAAAATAAAATAAATACATGTCAACGAGGCATGGAAAGGAGCATGCTAAATATTAAAAAGGTACAAAAAATGAGACACATAAAAATTAGACAAGAGACGAGAGCAATTGATGCTCTAAGCCACGCAAAAAAATTGAAGTGGAAGTGGGCGGGTCATGTAGCCTCACAGATCATAGGTGGACGAAAACAGTAACTACATGGAGTGGCCCACCAGGCAAACGACACAGAGGCAGACCCTACGCTCGATGGGATGATGACATCAAAAAAATCGCGGGTCCTCACTGGGTCCAAATAGCTCGGGATAGAGAAAGATGGCAAGCCTTGGAGGAGGCCTTTACCGGAGAGGGTTCCTGATACTTACTAACTGTAAAAGATATTCACTAACACATGAGATAACTAGAAATTTTTATATTAGGAAATAAGATAAGGCTTAAAATAAATAATAAATAAAATTTGTGAAGTATAAGTCATCACTCATCTAGTAAGTACTTGAGTCGGACCTAACGCGTCGGCCGTCGGTACTACAGACAAGACACAAAAATATTTGCAACAAAATTTACTTAATAACTGCGTAATTAATAATATAAATACTTATTTAATAACTTAATTAAGAAGCATTTTACTGTTTTAATATCTCCTTTTTAATTAACTTTAGATATGTTGAATCCTTTTAGGGAATTAAGTCACAAACAGATTACTTATAAATAAACTAATTACTTTTAATAATTCCTTTATACGCTTATTTTATTGAATGAATAACCTAGTTAAAAACGAATACTTTACGCAGGTATAAGTTACGTGTTGTAGCTAATGATATGATAAATGATAAAAATAAAGTACGTTTTAATACTTACTGAACTGGTACAAAAGTGAAAAACAATATGATAAAAATCATAGAGGCCGGCGCGTGCAGTGAGCACGAAGGGGACGTGCAACGCGCGATCATCGCACGACGGATCCGCGCGGCACTCGCATCGCGCGATCACCCACTCATTTACCCACAATTTAACATTATTTCAGAGTTAGTATGCGTATTGAGGACATTACGAAAGTACCTAACGTAAAGCGAGTTGCAAAGCTGTGACCGGCAGGAGCTTTCTCTTCGGTTGAATCTCGCGGAATGCCGTCGCGCCTGCGCCACTACTTAGCGCTAAGTTTGCTAACTTTGTGATTTCCCTCCTTTTTCTAAGAGAATAGGATAAGTAGATACACGATTGCTCTGTCGACATCTGTCCTTCAACTTGAATTTAAAAAGTCAGGTTATTTTTTCGACGTGGGGTAACAAGACAAAGTAATTACATTATTTTAACGGACAATTATAATTATCAAAATTAAGAATTAACACTTCCATCTCGATTAAACAGTTTTATTGAGCAAGCAACCGAGAAACATTTAACAACTGTTAAACAATGTCAGTTGCATAAGTTAAAGCCTGTCTTAAGCCCTCAGGATGTGTCGTCATCACACTTTAACATTTGCTTAAGATTTTCGGATATTTTTAGTCCATTCTCCGGCAAAAATTGTTGCGTGTCCAATAATGTTACAAATCTCAAAGGAAGTCTGGCTGGAAGCTTTTCGACTTTACTCCAAAAATATAGAACGAATTTCGACTGGATCACAATTTACAAAGGAGATTTATATGAATGTCTCGAGCGTTTGTGATATTTCATTGAAGATATCACTCACTATGTTTGATCATATCATTTCCAGTCGAGATGTCTTGGGATACCTTAATGCCATAACGTCACAATATATTTTGATAATATTTATTAATGTACGTCACATATTATATAATACGTTATTCTACAATGTAATTATGTATCTATTGTTCAAAAATATATGACGAAAAAAAAACGAAAAATGAATTTAAGTACAACTTCAACTTAATTATTTGAGTAATATTTCCATAAGGCGCTTTTTTTTAAATTGACCAGCCCACTACCGAATATTTACAAATTGATTGCGATGAATTAATTATACAGTGGTCAAAACTATGTCTTACCTCAAGTTATAACTCTTCATATAATGGCTCAATCTCATAAACATAAACTTTAGTACAAAGAGGAGAGTGAGGTGGGTACTCGAGATAATGTGGTCATTTAAACGGTCTCATTGTTTCTCCTCAAAACCGCAGTTTCACGTAAAAACCCTCTATTTTACTATTTCTTTATTTTCAGTTTTGGAAAGAAATTTAAGAGCGAAGAATAAATTAAAGTAGATTAACTGAAAGAAGGACGATGATTTAATAAAGTAATGTCGACTTTGGACTAAGTAAAAGAAAAAAATCAACTTTTATAAATGAAATTATTATAGAAACTAAAGAAATAACTAGAATATATAAATATACAATTTATTCGACCATACAACACTATTTCAGCTGTCAGCCACTGGTCACTCTAATTTTGTGGTAATGGAGTCTTATGACGATAATAATGGCACTTAATGCAATATATATAACTTACGTTTTAAACACTTTACATATAAATGAAATTAAAATAAATGTTAGTCGTTGAAAGATCCACGACATGCTAATTGAAATTCTGCTTGAGCTAGGCGTGATCAAATTTACATTTTAATCCATTATTAAATCTGTTATAGACCAAACTCAATTACGTGGTTGAAGCAAAATGCATTTTTCATTCAGACATCGTGACACATTAAATTAAGCATAGTCTCAAAGTCCGTTTCTAATTTTAGGCCCGCTTTAAAACAAAAATGGTCGCTTAATAGGTCTTTACTCGGCATCTTATCAGATACGTATTTTTTCTTAGTTCTGTACTGTATCGATAACGAAACCTTCTCTATTCAAGGAAACGCGATACAACCGAGAAACCGTCTAATTAATAATCAAAGTTTTTAAATTGAATAATTAAGTATCATAATCACTCGTGTAAGGTTTCAATAATGGCCTATAATTATCAATTAAATGTACGTAATTTAAGACAGCGCATCTCTCGACACCCGCAGCAATCAGCTATGCTATTGGGATTTCGTCATTTAGCGGCCATTGTTTTATCCACGATTTTGAATCAGTAATACTGCAAATAAAACAAGTCACTGGGCTAAAAGATAAATCTGCAGTTTTAATAGCTCCTAATCGTAGCTATCAGAATGGTATACTGATTTTGTATAAGAAATAAAGTTATTCATACATTGCAACATTCTTAAGACGACATGAATATTCATATTAATTCTCAATTTCTATAGAACGGGCGCATCGCGGCCTCCAACTTGAAACTATTAATTCTAACTCAAGCGTAAGGCATGTTAAGTTCGTAAATTACATTTCTCGTAAATTAAAAAAAATATATCATTAAAAAACTCAACTAAAGCTCTCGTCATTATCTTATATATTTTGGAAGTTACTAGAACAAATAAACACGTGATAAATATTTAGAAAGTTTTGATTCTGTCTAATCAAAAAATGTTGGCGCATGCGTATTACAAGGATCCGTTGCTCTAGACAGGCTCTCAGGGCGCGAACAAGACGTCCAACATCTCGTGCTTATAAAGAGCCTACACGCGATACAGAAAAAGCCCTAGTTTTCATAAGTTCTCTGACAAATATCTATAATGATCCGAGCGCTGTTTTTAGAAATTCTAGTGGTCTTATGGTAAGTTTTTTCTTTTGTTTATAACTTTATAATCGTAGACATTTGTTGCTCATTACTAACTACAGTGATCAAGGGTTTATTAATAACAGATTTTTTAAATGTTCTTCATACGAGTATTTATTCTAAATAATATAACACAACTCAATAACAATTGTTACCCTCGTCAAACTCAAGAACTATTATGTAAAATAGACATAACATAGACCATAATATAAAACCTGTCCGTGCTTAGATATTAAACGTTTATCGCAGTTCAAATCGATTCTAGATGTTTTATTGGTTATTTATCACCACTTTTAACTTGAACGAAAAACCCCTTCCGCAATACGTTCGTTTAAAAAGATTTCAGCTGAAAGCACCAGAAGTTACCTGATCAGTTTGAGATCTTGTGGTTCGAGTTGTGGTTAGCATACGTAAATTCTAAAATATAAGATGCATACATCTATTTAGGTATAGAGTAATCAAAGTTGTAGGAAAACGAACAATGCCGAAGCGAAAATAATGAACGAGGCTTATTTTGTGTTAGTCTTTTTACAAAATTCTTTGCTCAACATACGTTCCGCAATTAGACGTATTCTGTACGGAAACTATTGAATATAATAACCAGCTTCAAGTTCTTAGTGATTTAAAATCCATCTCATTGAAGCCGTTATTCAACAGTTTGAATACCGAATGTATTACCGCAAAATGCTAATTGAATTATTAGAATGCACGTTGCGTTGTTAAACAAAAGCTTTCGAACAAATAAACTGAATGCTACCTTTAATGGTATTTTCATAACGAGTGCAACCAAAGTTTTTTTAAATTGTTCAATACTTAGGTACATTTTTATAATTACTTGCTTAAAAACCTAGTCTAGATAAAAACTAAAAGCGAGTTGGAATATGTACCTATAAAGTATCGCGCGATGTAATATAAAGTAGTCTATATATGTATTTTTTATTATCCCTTATAGTCAAGTGGGCGCAGTTATTTGTGACATATCAGTTGTATCACATTTTCTTTTCATGTACGAGCTACAAAACATAACAAAGAATCCATAAGTAGAAAGTCGGCGTTCACGCACAAGAACAATTGCTTTCGAAGTTGAAATAAAATTTTGTTTTATAATAAATGCTTTTTGGTTGTAGATGTTAAAAATGTATCTTATCTATTTGTGTTTTTGCAATTTGTTGTACGTACGTATTATTTACAGACTTATTTAAACTTATTTTAAAGGTTCATATTTATCTATTAAATTTTCTGAAACCACAGTAAAAGATAGATAGAAAATATAATACTTGGTCGTATATTAATTAATATGTATACATATTGAAACCTCGACAACATCGAGGTAAGCGTAAATGCAAATACTTTTTACATATTCCATACAATCTGAATAATTTCCAAGTGCTTCACAAACCATACCGACATATCAGAATATTATTGATATAAATTCCGTTGCTAATAAAGGTTTAACGGGTATTTTTGTAGCTTCAAAATATTTTTTCTGAAGATTCATAAAATTTCTGTTGTGATGAGAAATTTTCATTCCCTTGCTTTAGTAAATGGTAAAGTACAAAAGATTTTTTAATTACGTCACAGCTTACTGTAGACTCTAGCGATGAGGCTAATATTGCACTCAATAGCTTTATTCCTTAATACTCAACACTAATATTATCTTCTTACCTACTCACTCTTTGTACCGTTTTATTTATAAAAGTTCCGTCTCTTTTTGTCAATTTGTGTTTACGCTGTAAAGAAAAGAAACAGATGAATAATTTAGATAAAACAATAATTGATCGAAGCCAATCCGTCCTTGAATTATCTGTTTCATAAATGCGGATCCTAATGACATTTATAATAAAAGATGATGTATCTGAATTATTGCATCCCCTGAAAACTCTAGTACATTAGCGTGTTGATGCAGTGTCAGATCTTTGGGTGACGCCTACATGAAGGTTGATTATGATGACGTTATGCAATTTTCAATCCTGAGATAAGGATCCTGTTCCTGTTGCCTTTGTAGCCGGTCTTTGACAGATTCAGTCAAGCCAAAATTCTTCAAGTGTTCATCATTAATCTAGTGGAGATCTAATAATTAAAAGAAATAATTGAAATAAAAACAATTAGACCCATCTAGTTAAGTTTCTCTAATAAAGAAACCTTAGTGCCTGGTAAAATATATATGGTGGATAGATATTTACTGTAATGAGATAGGAATTACTTCAAAATGTAGTTCGATCGTTCATTGTAGTCCGTAGACCGGAAGTAAGCTGCATACATTGATAGATTAGGATGGAACGTTATTGAAACGCAAGCGAATGCTCAACCTAACATCCTGCATGTTTACAGGATACTCATGAAATTGAGGTCAAACTTGCCCTATTTTAAAGACACAACAAACCTAAAATTTAATATAATTTATCCACGTTTAACGTAAATGAGAAACATGCTCGGTCGCGCGCATATAAATAAATATTATTTACTGAATGCAATTCTACTATAAGGGAATACGCTTTATATATATATGTTACACACACGTACAAAACCAATTTTTGAGGCACATCTATCTTAGGATGTACGGTGTGTATCCTTTTTACCTACTCATGTATCCGACCTTATTTATTCTTGGTTCTGTGGGCTACAACGAGCTAAGAGTACGCCGAGAACTCGCGCTTGTGATGTACTTCCTAAAATTGTTACATAACAAGGACACTAATTCGGGTACGTCAAAAAGCGACATCTTCCTCCATTATTTCATGTGCCCACAGCTAGGACTAACCTTCTGAAAAGGGCACATATGATTCAGTGTATTAATTTAGTTAATGAATTACATAGGTTAACGGACCTTTTTCATTGTCCGTTGAGTGAACTGGCAAAAGTTCTGTTATTTGTTAGTGCCTATAGTAGTTAGTTACTTTCTTGTATTTGTTATTATGAAATAAAAAAAAAGTTTTATTATGAGAAATGGAAATTAGAGATACATTAGTTTGTAACAACATGAGAGGCCGGGCGTTGCATACGAATTCAATAAAATGTTAGCTATCTTTTGCCCGCGAGCAAATCACATCCTTTGCGCTTATCAGTCGCTCGATGTCTATTCAAGAAACCTTTTAAGATCTTCGCCCTACGCATTTTAAGAGTATTGAAATTTATGAGTTCCCTTTGAACGCTTTTGACATCAGAGTGACGAAAAGAGTTTCAGATGTTGGATTTTATTTAATTATGCCTCGAAGCAGAATGTTCTGTGAATGTTGCTTGGGTCACGTTTTTAAAGAAATTTTACGACATGTTCTGCTAAAGCTGTGGAAAAGTTAAATGACTTCCTGAAGTTTTATTTGACGATTTATTAAAACACAACTCATAAAATAAGCATTTTAAGAGTTGTGTCGACAACATCATGCCAAAGAATCATTGTCAAAGTGGCCATCATCATCTATTCGATTTGTGATTTCTAATTTTACCTTTCTAAATGACCTTCATTTATGTAGGGAGCGGCGACGAATTCATATGTCTTCTCATTGTTACAATATAATAAAATAAAACATTAATAAACTCACTTAAAATACATTGAAAACAACAAGCTCCATTCTACAAGCGAACAATACCAAAAATCTGAGTTGGCATATTACCTGCAATGCAATCTTCTTAAAGAAATTGAAATATTTATTATTAAATGGCTTTTTGCTCGAGCTTCGAAGTTTCAGTTATCTCACCGTAATTTTAGAATAAAATCAATTATCTCTACAACAATACTTTTTACGTAATTGATTAAGGTATAGCTTTCTGTCATTGTAGTGAGCCAGACGATATCTAGAATGAAATTAGTGGAACAAGTTTGTTGGTTGTTGCATTTAACATAAACACCAAGATCGATTTATTATTACTTTAAATTCTCGTCTTCAACCAATAAGGATTATATAGAAACAATTGTTTCTAGCTTTGATAGCTTTCTACCAGCGTGAACTCCTGTAAGTCAAAAAGGTGTTAGATGTTGATTTACCTGGGTTATACTTAGCAATAATTCTGCATTGAATCTTATTCTAAGTAAACGTATTATTTTAAATGACCTCTTACCAGACTATTTTTCTAATAATGTTAAACCCGCTCGCTGATGCGTTACCTCTGGTTGCTCGGTGGCTTAAAGGGTCATTAGATAACTTGACACGCTGCCAATTAATTATCGAGCGAGATGACGAGTCAATGTCAACGACCATTTTACTTGAAATGCAAACGATTATAGATGAAAGTCAAGTGACACATGTATTTTTAACTTTTTATCTTAACTATTGAAGCTCACCTAAACCAGTCTAATTACACTGGGTTAACCAAAGGACTTCATTATCGTTTTCTTTAAATAAATTAAACTCTCTCGCTATTTTCTTTAAGTACATTTAATAGTATACTGACTTTGTTTTTGTGAACAATAGTATGGTAGTTTTATGAATATAATAAGAGTAAATTAATTGACTGATTTTTTAAATATTTTTATTACTCGTAAATAAAAGTAAATAATAAACAAATTTTTAGTTTATATTTATCATACGAAAATATAATATTTTAATAAATATCACCAAAACATTAGCTGATTGAACCATTGTTATAATTTTAATTAAGTACCTCCATTCAATAGTGTTTGGGGTCTTTAAATTTTCTATAATAGATGAGGTTTTAGTTATATAGACAGTTGACATAACAACGGACTTATATTGTTATTTAAATGTTATTTACCTAGGTAACACTGAAAATGTTTAGAAATTGAAAAACGGCTTAATGTAGAAAGTAAAATAATAATAATAAAAAAAGTTGCCAATACTTTTATTGTTTTTGAAGTAATCTCCGTTCCTCTCTACACATCGTAGCACAACTGTCGCGAAATGATCTTTCCGACCAAAGAATGAGGCAATCATCTTTTTTCCTTGAATTCTTCTTTTCTTTACCTTAGATGGCCGATCCTCGAAAGGAAACACCCACTGAGCTGATTGTCTTTTAGTTTCGGGTTCGTAGCTATATATCCAGCTTTCATCACCTGTGACTATGTCAAATACAGCATTTGAGTCACCACCGTTGAACTTATCTAACGTTTGGCGGCGACACCAGTCCATGCGAGGTATGGTCGTCGGTTAAAGTATAGGGAATCCATCTGGTACAAAGCTTCCTGACGCCTTAATGTTTGTGTAATATTTTTTGAACTTGACTCATACCAAACCTAGGCTTGCCCGTATCCGGTGATAGGTCACACTCCTATCTTCCTCTATCATGCGTGGCACAGCACTGATGTTATCTTCAGTAGTCGCTGATAAAGGACGTCCCTCGCGTGGATCATCGTTGAGATTGCTACGTCCACGTGTAAACTCGTTAAACCAATAATAATTGTAAATAGTGGCACGAGAGGGGGATTTATTAAGAAATGCTAATCGCAGCCTATCATAGCTTTGTTGTTGAGTAAGCCCACAACGAAAGTCATAATAAATCATTGACCGAAAATTTTCTCGCGTTAGGTTCATTTTCACGTGTAACAAGAGTTTTAGATTTGCCGCCAATTCACAAAAAGAAATCTATATATATAAAAGAAAGTCGTGTTTGTTACAACACTTATAACTCGAGAACGGCTGGACCGATTGCCATGGTTTTTTGACTTGTTGGATTTGTTTCCGTCCCGAATAGCAGAATAAGCATAAATAATATATATATATAATAATAATATAAAATATCGGATAAGTTATCGAATAACAATGAATAAATTAATTAATTTTACGAATGCAAAAACCATATGGTGCCATCTGTTGACAAAACTACGCATCATTTTACATCGAATTCGTGTCAGTTCAAGAAATTCCGATCTTGAGGTGAATGAGGAGATGCATAACCATGATCCTGATCAAAAGATGTTGGATATCAGAAAGTGCTTAACATGCAGTATCGCCATATTGACGCTAGAGAGAAGATGCCTAATGTGTAAAACTGCCATTCTTCTTTCGCAATGGCAAGCAATAAAACATTTCTGTATTTGCAAAAAAGTTGTATTAATGTAATAGTTAACATTAATGAAATCCTAAAAAAAAGTTAAATTAAAGTAACAACGATATTATAAGGTTGTAGGGCGGAACGAAGTTAGCCAGGTCAGCTAGTTTATAATAAATGTTTAGATTTAGACCCAAATCATTATTTACCATAAAAATTAACAAAATATAACATTGAATGTATGGAATCCATAGCACACCGTTAAATAAGAATCGGTTTAATGTCGAAAATGCTAGCAACTAGAAACTCGGGGCAGGAATGTGTAATAAACCCGCTGGAATTTGCTTTGAAGTAAAATGCTTCAGGTGGTGTATTACAGGTGTATTCCAATTTCTCAAAACTGTAGGAACAATAATTCGTGCCATATTATTAGTACAACCAGGTGCCTTTGCCGTCCAATTTCGTACACAAATTCGTTACCGCAGCGATCGTTCTCGTAAGAGATGAAATACAAAACAATTTTATCTTTTCTCCTAGTTTCGTTGAGATCGCAACACAAAGGTTCATACACGACACGTATAAGTACGAGCCAAGTCTGAATACAGTCAGGGTCCCTGGGCTGAATGCAGCGAGATACTTATAATTGTAACCTTTGTTTCCATTCTCTAAGAAATTGGATTTATTTATTTTTATCTCAGAAATTCGAGACATGGCACCAAAAATCATTTTTTTACCAAATTGGCCTGTCTTATATCGTTCTACAATGACAACGTCTTCGCGTGCCATTCTGACATTTTGTATGACAATCTCATAATAATTACAAACAGCAATTATATTTTATTAAAATATGTAAAAATAACGAAAATAATTATGTGTGATAATGGGGATATCAAATAAAACACGAGCAAAAATAGTATTGAATTCAAAAAACACACTTTCACTTTAATTTCTGAAAATGATTTAAAGAACTTAAATAATCCCTCATTATGGTTTTGTATCTACGTATTCAGAAATGATGGAAACCGTCGGAATTATTAAAATAACGCATCGAAATGAAATAAAATATCGATGGACAATATAATTTGAAAGATGGATAAAAAGGCTTAACAAATGTACGATTTGGAATTATTCGTCGAGCAATATTTACCATACTTTGGTCATGCCCTGATGGCTTTGGGATATATCTTAGAGGAGATTGATAGTTTTCAGCCTCCAGTACCAAGTGCGGTTGTTCTCATCGGTCACCTCTGCGTTCTCACGGACCCTCGAACCTTAACAACAGAACAAGAAAGTGTACGAATTTTGAATATTATATTTCTAATAAGTAATCTACTAGTGTTCGTTTACGATTTTGTTCTGGCTCTGGAGTTTAATATGCCGCCTATAAATGAGCTGGATCAATATATGGGATAGGACATAATTTCATTGAATGAAATTTAAATATTTTACTATATAAAGCTCATTGGCGATCTGTTCGAGTAACATTAGTATAGAGTGATTTAATTTGTTTTCAATAACTTTGCTGTTGTTTCATAAATAAAATTATTATCCCCAATCGAACCTGTTGCATATAATCATTTTATTTCAAATTATAAAATAGAAAGTTCTGATAAGTTGCTATTGTAGGTTTTATTGGTAATGTTATTATAAACAGGCATATGCCCCTGTAGGTCTGGGTTCGAATCCCTTCGACACGATAATTCTTCGAGGAGAAGGTCAGTTAATATAAAAGTTTATGATATAGACACAAAAGTGGGGATAACGGGCCAGATAACGGGGATTGGGAATTTCATATTTATCGTTTTTGCGTAAATGACCTGAAGGAAAACCAGAATTAACAAATGCAGTTGTTGTACTAAAGCCTCATTGTCAAACTGTTATCTGAAAGTGAGTTGACAAATTGTATACTTCGTTGAAGAGTTCTCTTTTAAAAGAGGTTCTTGCGAGCAATGAGAGCACGAAATCGCGGCTTTGTCGCTTCATTTTCAAATAAATTATAAAAACTCGGGAAATACACTTTAAAATCCAATGCTTAGACAGAAACTGAAAATTAATAATTAACTCTTTATTGAATATTACAAAGACATCACAAATTCTGTCGATGCTCTTATTTGATATTTTCCAATATTTTCTTTGCTATATCTAATCTAATATATAAAATTCTCATGTCACAATGTTCGTTTCCATACTCCTCCGAAACGGCTCGACCGATTCTTATGAAATTTTTTATGCATATTCTATAAGTCTGAGAATCGGACAACATCTATTTTTCATCTCCCTATATCTGGTGGTCCCACCCCAAATTTTTTATTTTTATTTTTTATATTTTTTTTTTGTTTTTATGATACAACATACAGAAATACATACAACCCTTAATTGTCACCTCTCTATGATCAACCCCTATTTTTTATTATAGTAGATAATTATTTTTATTGTACTAAAAAAATGTTTCCTAGAAATATATAAGATATAGGTATATATATAGATAAACGAGGTTTGCCGGGTCAGCTAGCATAATAATAATAATTAACATTCGAAAATCCTAATCCACATTAGAAGTATCTATATTTATTCGCATATGATGTAAAGCAGGGTTGTCCTAGTGGTTTTAGCGTGCGACATATCCCAGAGGTGCTATGAATATATGTAATATGAATAATTAGGTATGAATAATTGATGTGTAGCAAGATCGCTTGTAAGCATTTCTTTATCGGAGCTGGATGTATTCGATAGTGGGCTGATCAATTTTAAAGAAAGCATTCTTACGTGCCAAACTCGTACCTAATCCGCTTTATTGATGTTATTTTTTTTAAACATTTATGTTGAACTTTATTGTCATACATTTTAGATAAAAGTGGTTGTAACATTAACCTTAGAAGTAGTATCATGTGGTAAACTTGAATAAATAAATAAATATGAGAAGGAATTAACACTCGCTCGTAGGGTGATGGAATCAAAAAGTCGAGGGCGCGTGTAATGCATAGAAGGCTGTCTTACTTCCCAATTAAAAAAAATACAATGAAATAGATACAAAAGCCCAGAAGCATCACTGGTTTTTTTATTGATCCTGTTTCATCTCAACTCCTAAATAAATGGAAAATATTTCAAATAGATATCAATTTAATTAGTTAAATAGTACTTTCTTATGTGATCAAGTATGTGTTCCAGATAAAATGTAGGATCTAAATAAAAGTACTAAAATTCTAAGGAATTGCATAATTTAGAATTTTTATACAGAACAAGGACAAGCGATGAATTCTCTCAATACCAGAGGGCTCGTTGCTTGCCTTTTAAGATTTAGTACGATCTTTTCTTGAAGGACCCTAAGTCCTTTCTTTGCGTTAAAGTCATCTACATTGTTGTTAACTTTGTAGCTAACACAAATATTTTCTTACCAAATAGAAGAGTGGTGGAATTGTTACAGCACAGCTGATGTCGACCACCAACATTCAAAAAGATCCTTTATAATATATAATGTACAAAAATTATTTAAAAATTGTTACTTGCTGTAGGTTTAGTTACTTTGTAAATAAACTTTTCTACTAAAGATAGATTAAGTTGCCGTACATTTAGGCAAGAGTTTATCACGGTTCGTTAGGAGTTTACTAAGCTTTCCAAAAACTTTTCTCGTCTTTTTCTTAGTGAAATTATAAGATATGGGCTTCAGCTCCTTTAACGTTGAATAACCGAGACTCTTATTGGCATTAAATAGCCATTTTAGTTTATTCTGCATTCTTACATTGCTTTGCGAAGATGATTCTTTAAGTTTAAATATTTAGTTTTATTATTTTTAGATTAGTTTAAAATTGGGTCAAACGAATTTGTTTTTAAAAAATGAAGTTAAGAAGGCTTACTTTCATTTTTGTTTTCGATAAAATGATTTCGGTATTTTCAGCAAAACTCGTCTAAGTGAGCACTTAAAATCGTAAGTAGGTGCTCGGAGACTGAGGATCTTGCGAAAAAAACATCTTTTTATTTTTCATTGATGTTACACTGACTTTAACGAGACACGAAACAATTAACATTCGATAAATTAAGTTATAAGAACGTTTTAAGTTATGTCTGGTCATTCGTAATAGGTAGATAAATAGTACAGGAGTAATACAGAACAATATTATTATTCTTATTTGATCAATAAACCAACTACTAGCTAATTATATCTGTCTCTGTAACTCAGTGGTTACCGTACTCGGTGAAACAACATATTATCTTTTCAGGCGAATCAGAAGAATCACTGGCGACATTTCGTGTTGTTTGCTTTTATAAATATCCTTAATATATATACACATAATAGCTATATATAAAATTTGTATTAAATAAACTTAAAAGTGAGTATTTGATATAAGTAGAGCGTGCAATCATTTTGATTCAGTGTGAGCATATGAAGCAATCACAGCGTGCCAGGGTCCAATTAGAATTACGGGAATTGGAACAGCGATGAACGTCTTCATAATATTAAACTTATATCTTGGAGATTTTTTCTGTTTCTGCAATATATAACACATTTAAATTATACATGAATAATGGAGGGAACGGCAACTTATTTTATTTTTCAGATGAAACAGCAAATTCGCTTTCTATTATTCCAACAGCATAAAATTCATTGGAAAATATCGGCTACACGTGTAGTAAAGTGTACACAACACTTCCCATGAATAAATATTTCGTAACCTTTCAAACCGCGGAGCTATCAAGGAATGCTTTAACATAATCTAAAATAAAAAGCCCTTTCGCGTACATCTGCCGCAGAGCTTATGAATATAATTTTTATCGTTTTTGAAAGGTTTTAGGTTTTTTCTTTATCTCAAATAAGATACAATTCAGTATTCGGTTCGGTTAAGCTCTACCCAAAAAGGTACGAGTAGATGTCATGTTTGTGTGTATATATGATATCTTAGATCCCACAAATGTTGTCATTACTTTTCTCTATAGAACACAAAAGCAAACGGGCAGGAGGCTCGGCTCATCTGATGTTAGATGATACCGCCGCCCATAGAGATTCTCAACCGCGAAAATGAACGTAGTACGATATGTCAAAGCCAAGTATTCTGATGCAAGCTGTGGCTTTAAGAAGAGTGTGTTCAAAAAGAGAAATAACGATAAAGGGAAACGAAAACGTTTTTAGCGGAAAACGAACAAACTTGTGTTCTTGGGGTTAAATTGCACCAGGTTTAGTTCATAACATGAGTAAGGTATACAAGGTCATCAGCCAAGCGACCACTGACCATCTCTAATTAGCTAGTGGCCCTCTAGATACTACAGGAGCTGGCCGTTAATAATGGTTTCCTTATTTTGGAGAACAAGGAGGTTATAGCTATTGAGCGATAGTTGGACGGATCAGAGCGATCGTCTTTGTAGGGGACGGATGTATTGAAGCGGTCTTGTAGCACTTCAGGGCATTGCCAAACGAGCTAGACATATGTTATTCGCATCATTGCGGAGACCATTTGCGACGGGTCACATGGCAAGGAGAAGTCATGAAAAGACCCACCCAAGTATCACGACTATGGCGGAAGCGATCTTTTCGAACAGGAAATCTATAGCCATTTAGATGCACTCAATGAGTCGGTCAGCCGGCATCTCCACTATGGGATGTTGGGCTACATACGTACATACGCGAGTACAATAAGATGAACCTATTCCATCACGTGCGACAGTGGTACTGCCCCGGTCGTACCTGCCCATTTGGCTGAAGCCATCGGGCTTCGAGTTTGCTATCGAGCAGCATGGGACTCCCGCTCGGAAAGGTGTTGACTGATGTCACTGGTAAAATAACCTCTGTCACAGGTTATTTCACCATCGTTTGGGTCTTGGATCAACTTTATTTAATTATTTAAAGTGTTGGACCAATAATACAGTTTTATTTTGACTATAAAAAGATTTAAGATTTTGCGAGTTTTTTCTGTGAAAAACATACTTAATCGTTTTAAGAAAGATATTTCTTAAGAAATGAAGCGTGATATATGATAAATACCATTAAACTGATCACTCAGATCAGCGATATTCTAGCTCTAAATTAGTAAAGGAATAGCGATCGTAAATATTATATTTGTTTGGAAGATTAAATGAGATTGGCGCTACTTTTATTATTATCAGTCAAAGATGACGTGAGAAACTTTGATTGATGATTGACTCATAAGGATTAAAACAAAAATTAACGAAATTTTATGATAAAAGTTGTACCCATTTTAAAACTCTACTCCTCAACATTCCATGAGAATATAATCCTTTAATAAAACGAAATCTATAATTTTACTTTATCACAGCGTAAAGTGCACTTGCAAGAAAGCGACAAATAAGTACTTAGATGGAACAATGTAGTATTTAGTTTCAATGAGTATGACTTTTGTTATTATATGTATATTAGTTTTCTTGAATTTGAATATCCCTGTTAAACGAATATATATATATATTTATAGAAGAAGAAACCCTTAGAAAACTGTTTAGTAAAGCAACATGTATTGTCCACAAAATATATTAAATATATTTTCTCATAACCAGGACAAAAGTTGATGCGAAGGGAGCGGTCTACTTGACAACTGAAAATGGAACATTTCCCATATCACTGACATCCTTAGACCCCGACAGCTCGACGGTAGATTTTCCAAAGATTTTCTCAGCAACAGTTGAAAATCGTGAAAACGAAAGTGCACTTTGGCATGAATCACAAGAGGATATGTTACTCACTTACTTTAATACCACGTTCAATGAACTGAACAAAACCGAATACGATGCAAAGGTGAACCAGAAACGTAGCATCAATGATGCGGTATCGAAAAATATTACTGTGGTTTTAGAAAACTTATTGAAGAATTATGAGAAGTCACAGCTCCCGACACACGGGAAAGGTCAGTGAAATATTAAAATCGTTTTAGTATTATTTAACAAAGAGCAGTGTTGGCCTAGTGGCTTCAGCTTGCGATTTTCATCCCTGACGTCGTAGGTTCGATCCCCGGCTGTGCACCAATGGACTTTCTTTACTAACGGTGAAGGAAAAAAAACATCGTGAGGAAACCGACATGTCTCAGACCCAAAGCGCCGCTGATATATATTATTTAACAAAGTCAATTTTATTAAAATGCTTATTTAAATAGAATTAATTTCGTTTAATGTTAACCTCATTTAGGTACAGTTTAATATATTTGATCACAAGATTCTCATCGCTAAATCATATTTATTTTCGTACCAAACTTTTTAAATTTCTTTCAGTGTTCTGTCCGTCTGTATTTATTTTAAATTATAATTATTATATAAATCTAAGGTTGTGAGTTTAATAATAATAAATAATACCTTTTCAGGTTACCCTACAGTGGTCCAAACTAATATTCTCATACGCAGTATGGGTCCGGTGTCTGAACTAGACATGGTAGGTTTTGTTACAATATTTATTTAAGTTTTGTTAGTTTGACAATATTCAGTACATTTGAAATCGAATCGAGTCGAAATAACTTTCAGGATTATTCAATGGACTGTTATTTCCGTCAATACTGGCGGGACACGCGCCTGTCGTTCCTCGGCCCAATACGATCATTGTCACTATCTATCAAAATGCTGGAGAGGATCTGGCGACCCGACACGTACTTCTATAATGGAAAGCATTCTTACGTTCACACAATAACTGTACCCAATAAGTTGCTGCGAATTAGCCAACACGGAGACATATTATATTCTATGAGGTAATAATATATTAAATTGTTTAATGTATTTTATACATGTTTTAGTATAAATATAGATTATAGGTACGAGTAGAATAAACGAGATAAAGTTTATAAAATATAGAATAAAACCCAGTTTATAATTTTATTGCTTTTAATTGTGTATTTTTTTAATTCTAAATATTTGTAATATACAATACTAACACTATAAAACAAAAGTAGAGAAAATGTATTGAACATTCAATCATTATTGTGATAAAAATAACGTAAATTTTGTAATTGAAAGCAGACTTAATTGAATTTATATTGTGAGGCTTTGAGGATTAATGTCTATTACACAAAGCCAATCAATTGTTTGGAAAATAGTTTTTCCAACGCATATGTATTATAATGAAGATAAGCTTTCCATTAAAGCGCTTACTTTCGTTTAATTAAAAACTATTCATTCTAGCTTTATTGGACAATTATATTGATTTTAGTTTACGCGGGTGTAAGAAATACAGTGTAAGTACAAACCATTCAGTGTACTTAGAACGTAGTAGATGAAAAGTGCTATATCAAATGATCAATCAAAAAGTTGAAAATTAAAAAAAGTTAAATAATTGTCTCGTGCTTGGCGCTCCATTAATTTCGTCGACGCTTAAAACAAAGTCCGCCATTTTAATTGGCAGCGAGAAGAATGCGCCCACTCAGATTTCAGAACTGATTGCTTTACGAGTTGAAAATCATTAATTATTTTATAATTTAATAAATTACTACCTAATACTGTGCTTGACTATTAATTTTATAAAACTTTAACTATTTTTCAATAATTAATCTTTCATTATTTACATCCCTTATTATTTTAAAAGCAATTTAAAAGATTTTCAATTATTTCAATGTTGGAAAAAAAAGTTAATCTAATTTTTAAATAGTGCAAACTGTTTTGATATTTCTCTCCAGTACTCAAAACTGGTTTGTAGCTTATACGGGCCTAGTAGACTATAATGAACCCGTATTTCAACAGATTGACTATTAAGGCCAAATGTCCAATGGAACTTCGAAATTTCCCAATGGATCGTCAGTCATGTCCGCTTATCCTTGGAAGCTGTGAGTACAAACCCTATCGATTTTTGATAATCGCCGATCTCAATTATTAGAGCGTGCTAAATCTGGTGGAACACAACAGATCCTATTGAGCGTATGTTTTGACGAACAGAATTCAGATTTAAACCGATTTGTATTGTAGTAATATTTACTAGCTTAAAAATATTACCAAAGCATCTTCTAATCTAATCCTTTATTGAATGTACAGGCATTTTTTAAGTAGCTACTCGACTGTATTTCAATTATTATTTAACTGGAAAACAAATTGTGTGTTCTAATAAGATGCACATGAGCCAATAATCCACAGCAGTTTAAGTTTTTTTTTTTTATAGAACGGGGGGCAAACTGGCAGGAGGCTCACCTGATGTTAAGTGATACCGCCGCCCATGGACACAATAGTTATTAATATTTAGTGAAGTACTAAAGTGTTCAATTGTATAGGTGTATCTATTTTGATTGATTAGTTGCTGCATGGTTTTAATTGGGCCAATTGAAACATCGCAGTCGCGATGCGTTGTGTACAAAAGCTTTCAGCGACTCTTGGTATTTTAAAGACTGAGATTGTATTCTTAGAAACAAAAGGAATACTCTATTTTCATTAATAATATAAAGTTTATTTATTTATTACAAGATAATGAAACAGACATACTAAATACTTGTAGAGATAGATCCTACAAAACGGTTCCCACTGAAAATAATGAAATTTTATTTATACTTAAATTTAAGGTTAGCGCGTTAACAAATAAAAGTTGTTTATTAATCAACGCGCTAACCTCAAGAATGTATTGAAAACAAAAAAAATTGTTAAGAACAGTAGAAATCGTCTGACTTTAATACTGCTACTACTTTTTGTAAATTGAACTTCTATCTTTACAATTATTATTAAACTAAATTAGTATTTATTCAGATGAAACAACATTAATACAATGAATTATTTCGCAGATGCATACTCGAACCAGCAGTTGGTCTATCAATGGCAGAATTCCGAAAGCGTAAACTTTGTCCCAGGCATGACTTTGTCTCAGTTTGATCTCATCAGCTTTCCATACAGGAACTTTACTTTTACAAGACGAGAAGGTAAGCCACACATTATCATTTACCTTTATTGTTAACTAAAATTAATAATGTCCTCCTAGCCGATTTTAAGCTAAAACTTCACGATCTGCCGCTGGAAAACTGTTAACGAAATTGATAGGTATTAAACGTTGATAATCTTATAATTATTGTGGGTGACCCAGAGTGAAAGCAACCTTAAATTCTTAAACGTTCTTAAAACTTATATCATGAAGTTAATATAAATGAATATGAAAGTCATAATAACAAGTATTGGGAAAGAGATAGCCTAAATAAATAGGGATGTCTCAAATATTAGCTGACGAGTTCCTCTCTAGAATAAGTCACGTTAATAATCGGGTAATCAATGGTTTTCCCTATTCGGTACCCACATAATAATACTCTCAATCATTTCACTCAGAAAGGTTTTTCTCATACGAATGTATATACAGCAACTATGGACGAAATATTATCATCTTGCTGTTTTACGTAACATAAGAACTAATTTTTTTATTGTCACTTATCTAGAATAAACTTGTCTGAATTAAATTTTATTGTTATTACTTGCAGCGCTACATCGCATAATATATTTTTTCTTTCGTTAAGGACTTTATTTTTTGAGATTTTAACTAGTCTTAATTATTCACATACCAAAATAATAAATAAAAATGGCAACGATGTAAAGACGAAAGTCGAAAACGAAGTCTCATAACAGTAGTTAATAAAAGTAAAAAGCATAAATCATAACAATTATTTGAATACTCGAAGATCGTTGTCATACTTTCATAAAACTTATAAAATTGAAGTCAGATCGAAGTCTCGATATCGGTTTCCTCTCCTCACAACGGCCTCCCTAATCACGGGCTGCCGAGATTTCCGATTTAATGCGATTCCGTACATTTACACAACCTTATGCCGAGTATGCTTTGAATAAAACAATTTATTCATAGTTTATGTCTTGCATTGAACGCTTTTTAAAGAAAAAATACAGGATATCTCAAAAGAAAGTTCATATATAGTTGATCGATTTAAAAAAAGTAAGTCGTGTATCAAAAAACTGTTTATACATTATTAAAGTACACATTTTAGGAATTTATTTCTTAAAAATAATACCGTCCAAATGTAGACTCGCGTTCGCGGCACTCATTTAATCGAACAATAAAATTAAAAAGTAAGGGCCGATAATTCCTCGCGCTGACATCGCAGCCCATACAGTCACTATAGGCGAATGAAGGGGCTCTGATGCTTGCGTTTCGGATTCGTTGCACTGGAGTGCCAATTCTGCTTATTTACGTGTCCATTAAGATGAAAATGAGCTTCATACGAAAACAAGATGTTGGTAAACGTTGAAAAGCGCTCGGTTACCTGATTTACGCAGTTAAGACTCTGACTGGCATCTTGGGGTTTTAATCCTTGCACCAATTGAATTTTATAGGGGTGCAGCTATCTACGACAAATAAAGCAGTAGCGTAAATAAAGCATAAATGTAAATTTTCTTTTGAGACACCTGTTATATAAAACCATTTTAAAAAGAAACCATTTTTATACCCAAATCTGCCGATTATTAAAAACTTAAAATAAAATGCAAATCTCCAAAATACAATATTCTCGAAAGACTCTCCTTTTTACCCAATAATTTAATTTTTATCTCTATGTGGCGTATACAATGTAATATGTAAACATTACATCGATCTTTAAGTGTTCTCCGAATATAGCCTTCGGGGACATGAATTGGCTTTCACGCTTCACAAAAATTACATTTTCCCGTACTAAATGGTAAAATTCAACGAATTTTATGATTCAAATATTATTTTTCCAAATATAACGCTAAACAAGAAATGTAGGACTATTTTACTACGGCTTATGTGGCATTGTTTAATAACGCATGTGACGCATAGGCCATCATCATGGAGATCGTGTACTCAGTTTATGGAAATAAATTATTATTTTAACTTTTATCAATGCTTATGCGTCATTTTAATCTGGGCTTCAATAGTCAAAGTTTTGCAAGTAATTAGTAGATACTATTATAGTCCTAATTGCCTCGAGCCCTCCCAAAGGTAATATAGCAATCTCACGTGCATACTGCACTGCAGTCGTCACTTCTCATTCGGATAATTCATATTAAATTTGCATTGCTATATCATTAGGACAGGGTATCATTTATATTTATACTTTACGTACATATCTATATTATTCTATAGTATACATAATATATAGGTAATATTATTTAATAAAACGTTTGAATAAGTTTATTACGTGCAGGTGATTTCTCGGTGCTACAAGTATCATTTAATCTTAAGCGGCACACGGGATATTTTCTAATTCAAGTGTACGTGCCCTGCATACTGATTGTTGTTCTGTCTTGGGTGTCGTTTTGGATACATCGAGAGGTGAGGTTATTGCGATCATAAACATTTGCTTCCAACCGTATCTCTGATTGTAATTGAAAGGGAATGCAAAAAATCTAAATGTCATGTTACATAAAAATGTAACAAAATCGCATTTACTTCCATTAAAGCTATGTTTTAGCCATTATGTTTAATTTAAAAGCTATTTCGTCGCTAGATATAATACATAGTTTTGTGACTTATATTTATTGCAATGTAATATAATAATTAATGTGACTTCTAAATTCAAGGCTACGTCGGACCGTGTGGGCTTAGGCATCACGACGGTGTTGACACTGTCCACAATAAGCCTAGACTCGAGGACCGATCTCCCGAAAGTCCGTTACGCAACTGCCCTCGATTGGTTCTTATTGATGAGCTTCTTCTATTGTATCGCAACCTTACTCGAGTTTGCGGGAGTACATTATTTCACTAAGGTAAATAAATTGACAGACATTTGCGTTATCGTTGTACTTCCTTATCAATAATTTATTTTATTAACCTGCTATTATTCGTGGAATCGCTATGCGTAAGTGTGTGTCTATGTATGTACAAAGTTGATATAATACAAACTACAAAATATTTATTTGATATTAATAACATAATCGTTTATACCCTTTCTAACATTTACAGGCATTCCAAGAACACAACCTGGTTTTAAAAACAAGTTATAAATTAATTTCTAGGTAGGATCAGGTGAAATAGTAATTGATGATTCTGAGTGGGAAGAATTAATTGAGGAAGTCGGAGGTGACGCGTATGCAGCTCGACAGCTCGCTGCTAGAAGAAGAAGTTCGGCTAGATCTGCAAATAATTATGTAAGTTGAATTAAGTGTGTGTATTGTTTAATTGTTTTAGCTTGATTATATGTACATACTACATCGGATGTCAATAATATGATTTATTGTTTTTCAGAGTCCCTCATTACCAGCCCAAAGTAATAGTTCTGCGGATAGCGATCTTCCTCAGGTTCAAGAAGAACATCCATGCGTCCGTCTCACCATGGAACGGACCACTCAGACTGAGAACAGGGTTCCGCGATGGCGTCAGCTGTTGTACTGCCTCGCGGGTGATGACCAGTATAGACGTCAAAGGCAGCGAGAAGCCGGTACACTGTATATCATTATTGACTTTGCTTTTCCATGGCTTATTTAACCATGCTAGTTAACAAGGACCTCATTGTTCAACTCACTTGAAAAATTAAATGTCTCTTTAGGCGATTTATATTATTAAAAAGACCAGATATGTTCTCCCTAAGAGTCACACACAGTATAAAACAGAATATGTTTTAAATAACTTATACTACTTTTCACTTAATATATAGTAGGTATTTGTAATACGTGACGAACAAATGTTAAAGATTTATTTTAAATTTCAACATTTGTAAACAGGAAAGACATACTTTTCTATGTAGTGCCCAAATTGAATTTTCCTTTTGTTTATGAAAAATAATATGAAGGAATGTACTCCCACGTAAAGTTTTTAATTTAAGAAATGACTCAATAAATAAAATACTTACTTTTTTTAAATATATTCGGAATTTATAAAATGTTATTATTAATGGTTAATTTAAATTTAAATGGTAAAAGATAGTTAATTTTTAAATGTCTAATTTTTTTTCAGGGAACCGCGGTCACATAAACAGCGTATCTCACATTGACAAAGCCGCTCGCGTGTTGTTCCCGGCATCATTTGCTTTACTTAATTTATTCTATTGGATGATATATGCCTTCACTGACGATGACTTCGCTTGGAGCGATAATCCTATTAATAGAGTGTAAACTGTAAACCAACTGGTTTATCACTCATTCCCGAAGGAGGCCGACAATTGGTAAAAGGTTAAAATCAACAAAAAATCGAAATGTGTGATTGTTTTGTGTGACGCTTAAGTTGTGTAACGTTCTTAACAATTGAACAAAAAGTTAAAAAAAAAATATAGGAAATGCATTTCATACTCAGCTGTCGTACTTTATATCGATATTGGCAAACAAATTGCGTAATTGTAATGTTTGTCTTTAGCTGCACTTTAAATTAGTGTAATAAGTGTATGTGTAATTCGAAAATGTTTAAGGGCTTATTATAAAACGTGGGTTGAAGATAGTATCGTGTTTGTAACCATAGTAACGATATTATTTTCGTGTTTAAACATATGTCAACATGTCCACGTTTTATATTAATTTCCAACAAACCTCAAAGTTAACTGGGCAAATAAATAAAATTGACTTTTCACACATAATTTTATTCGCTGTAGAGTCTGAAAAAATACAAAGGATTTAAGAAAGTAAACGTATAATACATAGTTTTAAGACAGTAGAGTACGTTGAGCTCTCTCGATATACATAGGTTACTTGTAAATAGCACGAATAACATATTTTGACCGTAGAACACGCCACTTTAAATAGTATTAAAAATCGCAAACGTTTTGACAGAAATAACGATCAAAATGTGTCATCTGAAGACTAAGAGAGCTAAGGCTTTTTAGATTTGGTCCGTCAGTCGAAGTCTGCTTCGAGAATTTCTCATTTATACAGTGAATAGACACTTTCAAGGCATTCGAAATACGAGTGGAATGTAAGGCTTTTATCATAAGTTTGAAGATCTACATAGAGAAGGCATAGTGGAATATCAAAAATTTCATTTTGGAAATGTATCAATAGACAAGGCGATTTTATTTATGAATCGCATCAGGATCATACCGGGTGTTCAAAAAATGCTTTTGAAACGTGCACTTTTAAGCCCGCAATGTATACTTTACAAATACCTATACATCACTAATTGTCCTTTCCCAAAACGGGTTTGAGACACCCGGTACATCCTTAATTGTCACTTAGACCAATACTTGAACTGGGAATTAGGTAATTTTAAATGGTTAGAAAGTATAAAAGTACAAACATATAAAATACAGACAAATGGGAGAACAGTGTGGCAAGAAATGTTAGATTTTATCTTACAAAATAAACGAAGGATATACACAACGGAATCCAAAGAACAAATGTTGCATATATAATATAATACATATGCACGGTTAGTGCGAATAACTCTTGAAATCAAAGAGTCACTAAATCTTTTTAGTTTGTCGAGCGCCCTCTGGTGCTTTCGCGAAACACTAACATTTCATTTTTCATAATTTCATAAAATAATTTGACAAAACATTTGTAAAAAGACAAATTATCTTAATATACTAATTCTATAAATCTAAGCATTCCGCTTCATAAAACGTGAACTAAAAATACCGTGTTGATTTTATTTACATTTTGTAACGATTAGTCCAGGTTTTATAATAGGGCCGAGCGGTTTATATCTTGGGTTAATATCTGGGCGGGGACTTAGCTTGCGCTGGCATGTACTTTGAACGTTATATTTTCAGTTTCTGTTAGTAATTAAATAAAACACATTCATCAACATCAACAAAATAGGAATAACTTAAAATATCACAATTCCATTATATTATACGTATACTTTAATGACTCATCAATAATGGCAACGAGTAGAAGAGGTTACCATATTGAATAATTTATGATTCAAATATAGCTGTTGTTTAGTATAATCATTATTAAATTAACATAAAATAATCACTTTTAATGAAAAACATTTTACTTGGCTGGGATAACATTACGCACTCGCGAGAAATTAATTTTTTAAATATTTCATTAGATTGTATTATTCGTACATGACGCTTGCATTATTTATACTAAAGATACAAAGATATATTGTATTCCCTTACGTAATATTACGTACGTGAAAATCTCAGTTTTTTGAAGTTATACTTCTTATGGCGCGTTAGGGAAAAATGATGAGAGTAAATTCTCACGATGCGCGCGCACACCGTCACAAAAAATCGACACCCTGAAGTTAGCTATAGTCAACATTTTAGATTTTTCTATTGTAAGTGTCGTTTTTTCTACAAATGTAGAATAATTTTTTTGAAAAATCTTGTTACGCCAAAGAAGTATGACTTCTAACGCGTGTACATAAGTACACACACTTTTTTATTTTCTCTATTAATTTAAATATGTGTGTGTGTTTTTTATTTAGAACGATACATCTAGTATACTCAAGTGGGTGACCACTAGAACCACAAAAGCCGAAACATCGAATGCAATTTAAGAACATCGCCGCGAGCGGGCCTTTACTGTATACACAATTGCCCTTTATTGCTAAATATTCGTCTCGACAATAAATATTCCTATCGTTCTGACAGAACGTTTAACTCTTCATTCGCGCCCAATAAATAAGTCAATCTTCAATACACCGATTTAGCTATAATTTGTATAATTAAACGATAAATAGTTAAATCACAGATTCTACTTCTCTTAACACTAGCCGCCTACGCGTCCCTCTTGCCGATCACGAGGAACACGTTCATGTCGTCCTTGCCCTTGACATAGACGTTGCCCCGGGGCTCGAAGTCGTACCGGGAGGAGAGAGCCGACGCGCAAGCCTCGCCCACCTGGATCCGCTCGGGGACGCCCGTCGAATCCATCCGCGAGGCGATGTTCACGGCGTCGCCCCAGATGTCGTAGTAGAGCTTCGAGGTGCCGATCACTCCGGCGGTGACGTCGCCGAAGTTGTACCCGATCCGAAGGATGAAGTCGAACTCCAGCAAGTCCCGGTTGAAATTTTCGACGACTTTTTGCATCTCGAGGGCGAAATCCATGAGCTGGTAGAGGTGCTCGCGAGGGCCTCGCAGGGAATGCCTCAGATCGGGGTCGAGGCCGCTGGCCGCCATGAAGGTGCTGCCTATCGTCTTTATCTTCTCGACGTGCTGGAACTCCGGCCTCTCCAACAGTTCGTCGAAGTCCGCTATCAGCTCGTTGAGAACCCGCAGATACTCCTTCCCCTTGAGATACGACTCGTCGTACATTTCGTTGAAGTTGACGATGCTCGCAAAGATCACGCCGACGTCCCTGTGGTTCTCGGAGTATTTGGCGGTGCTTTTCAGTTGGTCTGCGACGTGCCGCGGGATGATGTTGTGCAGCAGCCAATCCGCTTGATTCCTCATCGTTTGGACCTTCTGTTTGTCTCTGGTCGCGACCACGTTGCTGTAGAAACTGAGTCGATAGCTTATTTCGAACTCTCTGTTCAGAAACCAAACCAAGATCAGCAGCAACACGACGTCCAGATAGAGCTCCTTCAAATGCATCTCGTGTCGAACGGCGTCCGACGCCAACGTCCCGTTGCTCCCCGTCGAGTCCTCCGAGAGTAAATCCGTGACGTTTGTGCCGTTTTGAGCGAATAGGTTCAAGCTCGGCGTGATGTCGATCGATTCTAGAAATTGAGTATTGAGATCTCGGCAGCCGAGGAGGGATAGAAACAGGAACAGAGCCGCGTAAAGAGTGACCAAGGCGTTCTTCACGAGCCAACTCATCTGGGTGAAGTTACAAAAGTGAACGATACAGACGGTCAAAAGGTAGATGTAGAACGACTGTTTCCCCTTTAGTATCGTCAAAGTTGTGATTTGGCAAGAGAAGTTCAGCAGGACCGCCAGAATGGGGAGACTTATCAGGAGGCTGCCGGACAAGTGCCACGGGTACCAGTTCGACAGCTTCCGAAAGACTTTGACGGCCCTCCTCAGAGTCTGCGCGACGTCCTCGGGGTCCAATTTCGACCTCCACTTGAGGTAGTGCCGGTACGCGCAGAGGGACATCGCCGCCACTTCGATGGACACGAACGCGACAAACCACCCGATGGAAAATCGCCACTCGTCGTAGACAATGATGATGGAGGCCGCGACTATCACGAATATGATCGACGACACCAGGATGTCGAGGGCGGTGTTGAAGCGCGACGTGGTCAGGGTCGGAGGGAAATCTTCGCAGTCGTCGCTCCTGTGGGCTCTGTCGCGGTAGTGCCTCTCCATGTCCGGCGTTTTGAAGAAAAGCGTGAGCCCGTTCAAGGGCGGCTGCACGAAGTAGTTGATTCCGGATCTCGCGTTGTCCTGAACGCAGCGGATGAGCTGAAGGTCGGACTGTTTCCGCAATTTCTGCAAGGACCGGACTTGCTCCTCGTCGAGCGGCGGAGGGAGCTTCGAGCGGGGGGGGATGTCGAGGGACGATTGGCTCGAGGTGTAATACCCGGACACTCTTTGCTGCATTATATCCACTTGGGAGGTCGCCAACGAGACGTGATTCAATACGAATATCTGGAATTATTAAACGTTTTTTAAACCCAAACAACTTTTGTAAATATTTATAGTGGAGTGCTTTCCCGCGTTCAAAAATAAATTTGTAGTGTAAATACTGTTCGAATGGTAAAATTATGATTTTACATGAAAACGAAACGAAATACCTTCGCTGATATTTATAATAAAACGAATACTTGTTTTACGCCGACACTCTTAGCATCTTAACATCATAAGAGCGTTTTAGCAAATTTTAATAATTATTTAGCTCATAACAGCAGATAGTGAAGTTTTGATATAAATTATTTTATCATACATAAAGCGTTTCTCTCCTTAGAAACCATGCATAATAAGCATACGAATGAAAAGTTTAAAAATAAGTCTCTAATCTATGACCTTGCGAAAATATTCCAATGATTCCAAATTATTCTATAGCTATCTATTATAATAATTGTATTAAAAAATAAAGTATCTAATAAAATGCTTTGTGGTTTTTATTATCAACTATAGTCAGTTTTTTCGGAATAGTTAAGACGATAAGACTTAACGCCTTCGAAGCTGAACAGTTATGTTATGTTCTGAAAACGCATTTAATAAAACCAAAACGGCCGCTGAACTCTGCTCCAACTTTAATAACAGGATATTTAGGTAAAAGAAAGTGCTCTAGGAGTCCCTGTGTCGTGGGCAGCCGGTCTCTTCCTTTTGACATGTTAACTGTACTCGACAATAATTTCTACATAACACAATTTATAATTAAACTATCTTTGCACAATAAGAATCTGTATCGACAAAGGACAGATTGACAAGATGTTGTTTAAGATTGTTAGTGAATGTTTGTAATGTGAGTTTTGAAATGTTAGTGAAAATTTGTTTTTAAGAAAGTGATTTAAGGAGAAAAAGCGTTGGGTGAAGAAAGTGCGTTTTTTGGGTTGCTTATGTAGGATTGCGTTGAGTATGACGAGCTGTAGTCGGAGTTTGTTTCCAAAAAAGTCTGCATATTGCTATTCAGTATAATTGTCTAACAGTTCAAAGTTGAGTAGCGAAAAAATTTCCTATAGGATACCTTAAGAATGGCACGGTGGGTGCGCGCAATTTTCAGCATTGAAACAACAAATACCGATGTGCAGTATACACTACTTGATTGTATTTCGACCAGGAGGTTTTCTAAGGCGTTTGAAAACATATATAAGTTTAGATTACCTGCTGTTGTATGCTAGATCGCCTACTAGTGCTTCTGATCCCTGAATCCTTCCTGCTGTTGACAGACGCGCAGAGGCTGACAATGTCGTCGGGCAGTCTGCCGGGGTGGTTCGGGACGGGCAGGTTCAATTTCCTGTCCTTTGGCCTGATCAGTTCACCCTGCGTGGCCAACGTGGAACTGCGAGCGCGACTAACTGGCCCTGGCTGGAATTTAAAATATAATAAAGAGGGTGATCAAACTGCGATGACCAACCCAAAACAATTATCGTTTAACCACTTAAATCCGATCGAAATTCTTATAAATCCTTAAAAAAAAATCCTTACTTCTCTAGTTCTCTGTGTCAGTTTTACGACCAAGTTGGAAGATGGTTTCCAATGAGAGGGTTCTTCAATTCAACAGCCGATTATTGTTACAAGGCAAAAAACTCAGCAAATCTTTAAAATTAACTCATCGTAAAAATCTATTTCTAAATTCTAAATACTTCAAGTGTCTTGATAACATGTAAAAGTATAGTTCTACACATTTTTATTTGCTAGTATTTTTAATTACTAAAGCCAACAAGCAAGGTGCAGGCAAATAAATGCCAATTTAACTTCTATACGAATTCACCTCTAAGTTCGGTCTCCCATACTGCGACCTGTAGCTGCTGCTCCTCGCAAACGGCGACATATTGCTTCGAGACTGACTTAAATACGACCGTATATCTATTATTTCCTTCTCGAACATCTCATTTGTACGGCTATTCAATTTGCTACTACTCTGTCTTGGCTTCTCATGAGATTCTATAACAATCGGTACTTTGCGGTAACCATTATTGGTCTGCGCGTCCCCACACTCCACTATATGTATGGTTTTGGCGCTGAAGTTCTGTTTCTTCATTTCGTGTAAAGGGGTGTCCGAGTGCTTTCTTAAAAACTTCGGTACCTTCCATTGTTTTATTTTGTTTGTGTACTTTCCACAGCTACCTGTAAATACGTGTATGTTATACATTAATAAAAAACTAATTTAAAAATACTCATTATTTAGCGTGCGCTGCGCAAACTATTGATGAAGCACACCCGTATTTCTAGTACTCATAATTGCTTATAAGCTATTATAATCCCCGTAAACAATTCATTATTCGAGTAATCAATCGATACAGAATTTTCCACGTTTTGGCAGAAATTGTACTCGTTCGAGCAACGTGAAGTTCATCATGAACTCACGAATACAGAGCCTCGCTTTAGGATCAAAATCTTTCCTGAACTTAATTTGTTTTACGAGCGCTATCTCGACAACTACTAGTTCGAATTGTATATTTCCAATTATAAAGGCTTTAGGCTCTTTAATATCACGCTAAGAGCGAATTAACGCGAGTGGCTTTACATATAACAATTTAAACTTTTTTTAATATACTCTAAGACTAGGGTCTTTGAACATCGTACCATACTTCGTGCTTTCTCAAAGTTTGGCTCAGTGGACTAATTTATCTATCCACTGGGGCGGGTCTCTAGTATAAAATATATCCATACCTAGTTAGACGATAACGTAACCGATCGTCATGTAACACGATATAAAAAAAATTATCAATCAACTCGATATCTTAACCATATCAAATCAGATTTACGACGTATTACCACTTCATATCAACGTAGATCTAAATCAACAAATCTCTTGATATAAAACCTATTCTTATTTCGTACTTTTCACATGACTGGCAATTACCAGTTACAGGAAATAATAAATCTTTAGCAATTAGCTTCTAAGAATCTCATCAAAGCTTTTCAGAACGCGTCCGCTACATAGTAACGATTTCCTTTATAATAATTGACCCGCTGTATTCGCACAATTTTTCCCATGCTATTGAACGCCCTAGTGACGTGGCCTGATTGCGGGCGTAATGTTGTAACCTATTTCTGTCCAGATGAATTAATTGGCCATTAATGCCTAAGTTACTGTTCATTCGTTCTATAACAATACCAATTTAGAAAAACTACATAAGGGCAACGAGCAGCGTTACAGCGATATTTTCCGAGGAAACTAAGTACTTGATGTGTCCACTTCTGTTACCATTTTTCTATTACGGGCTAGCGGGTGAAACCTTTATGCTTGTAATTCTAACGCGGGACCTCCGGATTGAGAATGTAACTACTAAGCCTAAACTAGCTTAAGCCTAAATTTATGAATCGTTTGTACAAAAATACGACTTTGACCTTTTTCAGCACCAGGACGTTAACAGTGTAACTTTGAAAGTGTTTGTTTGTCTACAAATAAACCGCTCCCCAAACTTAAAATAACGTCAACCGACCGATTGACGTAATTTCGCTCGAGAGCTTTGCTATGTGTTATCCCGGAACAATCCAATGGGAATATTCACAATTTAAGGGAGCTTTATCCAAATTTTAATATGAACTTTCTGCTTGAGGCAAAGGGTATTTTCCTCTTGTGAAAGAATGAAGACATAATGAAAACACTTGCCGTAGATAAACTGTTTTTTAAATAAATTTATTGGGTTTGAAAATTTACTAAACAATAGTGTAGTGTAGCACGAGCCGCATTTCCTAATTAATATTATTGCATCGTGCACCTGCACGGGTTTGAGCAATGTGACCTAGTGATCGGCCAGCTTAATGACGTCATCGAGCGATTTCATGGATAATCATGTCTCAAACCAAATGTTCCACGGTGTATCTTCATATAAATAAGCCATAATTCAAAACATTATCATCATGCTTTCTGTCACGAGTCAAGACAAAGTTGTCATCTGAATGAAATCTCAATCGTTTTGTAACATAATTTCAATTTGAAACTTTAAATTCTTTCATTTTCCGCCTCCATATATCGCAAAATAAACAAGCGATCTCTGAATGACACGCGAGTAACTTCCGATGACCGAGCATTTGCATATAATTTAGCATTGTTTACGAATAAGTCGGGGTGGCGATAGATTTCAATAAATACGCAATCTAGATGCAAAGAGCATCACCTTCTGACTATTTAGAGTCACATTATATCTTATCTTCGGGCTACGATGATAACTAAAGCTTCATAAATAAAACTGTGGTCGTGTTTCCAATAATAGTCAGTATTTACAAGCAAATAACACTTAAAAATTAGGTTAAAAAAGTCTCCCATTGATGGTCTAAAGAAGTTTTTAACTTCACAAATGCGTCATTTATGAACCGGTTTGGAAAATACTTTTTCGTTAATGGACGAAGTGATTGATTGGAAATAAGGTTTTTGCGTATTACAACACTGGTTTATCGCATCCACGAACCTGATTCTAATTGAATATATATTTTACAAAAGCAATTTTAATAAAAATACGTCAAACGTTTGATAACAATTAACTAACAAAACATGACATTATTTATACTTATGCTTAATGAAGTTTACAAACATAAAAGACTCTTAGTTATTTTTAGCAGCTTAATGAACGAACGTATATATATATGGTCGATATAATTCACCGTTTTACTCTCACAGGCTCATTAAACGCAACGTTATAATTTTGTAGTATTCCCAAACTAAATATTAGTTTTACTAAACCGCAACTATATTTAGATCTAATCGAGATTCGGATGCTGGGAAACTTTAGTGAGTTCCAATAACAACTGAGCCTCGATTGTCGATGGCTTAGGGCGTCTCCCTAAAACAGTTCAGGTGGTGTCTTGTTTCATCTCACTGATTAAATTCAGTTTTTGCGTATTTGGTATGTTTATTCAGTGAATTTATAATAGGGCACGTTACACAATTTTCACTTAGCTTACGTCTAATATATCATCACATAACTCATCATAGGAGGTTAAAGAAGAGCTAGTTTGCTTATCTTGCCGAATCCGCGCACAAATTATTTAAAGAAGTCTATTAAGTATGAGGGTGTGCAATTATTTAATCGATTACCGTCTAAAATTCAAAATTTTAGCGTGTTTAATCAATTCAAAAGGGGCATTAAAGATACATATTAGAATGAGCCTAGTAGACTAAAATTGGGACGGCTGATCTCTCGTATATATTAAGTTTCTCATGTAAATAAAAATACATTTTTTTTAATGAGACATAAAGTTCTTGAAACATTTACAAGGCTTAAATCGCATGCGTACAATAGTATGCATAACGATGCCTTGAATGGCTGCCGAAATACAATACAATACTTAGTTGAAATGCAAAAATGTCAAACCACTCACCGATCGACGTGGGGCTTTTCGACGAGGCATCGTTTCCGTTCACGAACCGCTTATCTCGTTTATCTTCTAACTCCGTGTCCGAGTCCAAAATACTCGGCAGAGAGCTGGCTTTATTACGGAAACTAAACGGGCTCGGCGATAGGAAGTCGGAGAACTTGGCTTCGGGTTTCGTTTTGTCGTCTGCAGAAGTGTCGCCGGTCTTCGCGGAGATAGGTAAGGGCGAATGGCTGATAGAGAGAGCCGATTGTGGGGAGGCGGCCGGAGATATGATAAGACGCAAGTTCACTGGATTGGAGGGGGTCAGGCAATCGTGGTCGTACGGAGAACTCAGCTGCCGGCCCTCTATAAAGTAGGTTTTATGACCTGGACACATTTGAGGTATTAACGAAACGAAACTCATGCGAACGTAATGTTTAGGTAAACATCTTACCGAAAACTTCCTCGCCCTCTTCTAAGACGTAGGAGCCCCCGAGGAATTTGCTCGTTTCCTCGGATATATGCACACGGCCCGGCTTTCCCGTTGATTCCATTTTATTCGCGAGTGTTACGTCATTACTCCAAACGTCGAATTTAAACCTGCGAGTCCCCACTATGCCGCACAGGACGGTCCCCGTGTGGACGCCTACTCTCATATTGACACCCTCTCCTTTTTCCCGATCGAATTCTTGAATCGCTTCTATCATTCCTGAAATATATAATTATCATCTTCTTTAAAATCAATCAACTCCTTTGTTGTTTATATTTGTATAATAGTTTTATAATTCTAGATTAAAACATATAGTATGTTATAAATTAAATTGTGCATTTAGTATCAAAGAACACATAAAAAGGTTCACGCCAAAAGTTCACGTGCATTCATAAATAATATGTTCGATTTGCACTATGATGTAAATATAACATTGAGTATTAAAGAAACATATGGATGTAACAAAGATCGAGGTCAAACAAGCAATTTTATCGGTCGTTGTTACGATCGATGAATCGATAAATCATTCCATACAAAGAAAAATGAATAATTTAATGAATTTTTCACTTACCTAGTCCCATTTCAACACAGCAAGTGGCGTGGTCGGGTCTCGGCTCTGGACAACCAGATACGCAGTAGTAACAATCTCCTAGAGTGGAAATTTTCTCACATCCATGTATTAGGCACAGCTCGTCAAACTTCTCAAACAGGTCATTCAATATGTTGACCAATTCCTCTGCACCTTTGTTACTGGACATTTTTGTAAATCCAACTATGTCCGCAAAAAGGATGCTCACATTATCCATTGAACTCATGTTAAACGGTCTGAATAATGATTTAATATCTGAAGCACCAGGGTTTGATGTTCTGGCCTGAAGTGGGTCATGAATTTTTGATATAGTTTCAGTTTCTGTCACTTGCTCCTCCATCAGCCAACTCGCAAGCTTTGGCGGCATTACTGAATGAATCATTTTCTCTTTCAGCTGCTTTTCCATCTCCAGCTGCCTTCTGACTAGCAAACTCTGACCCACTTTCATAAACGTACCCCTCATTCTTACAAAAGTCATAAGGTAAATATGTACACCAATTATATGCACACAAAAATGAAGTAAAATTCTGACTAACATTCCAGGATATTGCCATTCTTGTTCTGATAAATGTAAGAATACATTGAGGGTCTCAAAAGCTATAGAATACAGGAGCCCTATTGAGACACAAGCAAAGAGGGGCAATGGGGTTAAAGTATAGATTATCAATAGTATTTCAATGCACATGGTGAAGTGACCCGATTGACTTATATCGGCTATCAAAAGTGAATTTGGATCTAATTGTGTTGTCAGGGCTATGAGGGATAAGCTGAGGGTACACAGAGCGAGAGCCATAGTCATTGACAATCTGATTGTATGTACTTTATATATTTCAGTAAAGGTTAGAAACAACATTACAGATGTAATTAACAATACTCCAGCAAATATTAAACATAAAAATGGCCATTTTACACTCACATCATTCAGACCAAGTACCACAAAATAGAGAAACCATGAAATGGAAAATATCAAAATGTATAAAAGTGCAAATCTGAAAACAAAAACAAATAATTTATTACTAACTCAAGCAAAAGTATAATGTGGAATACAAAACACTATACAGAGCAATTGTTTGTACTTACCTAAATCTCAATCTTATCTGTCTGAAAGAACTACTTCTGTACTGGCCTTCAAGTATTGGTGAGTCAAACCTTGGATTCCACCATGTTCCCGGTGCAGCCCTTTCAAAGGCAATTGGTATTGCAAAACCACAACAATTTGTGGTTGAGTTATTATGAGCCAAATAAGCTTGCACATGTGGTGCCAGTCTAATTTGGGCATCTTCAGCTTCAGAACATTCAGCTTCAATTTTAGATTCAAAATGCTCGGAGCTTTCATTACAACTCATACAACCACTGTGAGCACTCATGGTGTTTTATTTATTCACTCGGCAACCCATTTTTTTTATGAATCCCTGAAGAAATACCATCTTGAACCTGTATAAAGAAAAACCTTTTTCTACAAGTATAATGTAAAAAATTAACACTAATGTAATTGCACCTAGTACAGTAATCATAACGATTGATATCTAGGTCATTAGAGTCATCACTAATGACCAAAAATAATTGTAAACAGAGATATTATTGTTTCTTAATTTAACTTTCTTAAATGGCATATATTACAATATTTTTATAGTTAAAACATATTAGTGTTTTGACAAACAGCTAACCCACTTATAAAACTACTTTCAGTAAGGTAATGTTCAAATCTAACATTTATAATAAAATTTTCACAGAAGTCATGGGTCCTGTGAGGGTCGGAAAAAATAAAGCTTACAAAACATTCATAAAATGCATTTTAATATTAAGAAATACCGAAGTAAATACTAGATAGCAATTGCTGTTGTGCATAGACTCACCATTTTAAGACCAAGGTTAAAGTTTTTGTAAAACAAATCACTTTTGCAACTGTGTTTATGATAAAGTAGAAAATTAACAATATAATTGGTACAAACTACAATTTAAAAATATTTTGAACATGTCAGTATTTTCAATAATTGTAACAAGACCCAAGTAAAAACTCAAAACGGCTGGACAAGCGATTATTATCATTTATCATCACTAATACACTCGCGAAATTAATTTCATATTTCATAGCTCGATCTCCGCAAGCGCTAACCGTGTCAGACAAAATGACAAACTGATTACAGCTGACTACAAGTCAAAAGAACGAATGACGAATCTAGCTTCTGTCAGACAGGCAACATATAAAAATAACATAATATATTGAGATTACAGATTATCCCCAATTGTATTCTTGAGATTACAGATTATTCCCAATTGTGTTATTAGATACATGATACACTCGGTATTTACGTTCACGTATAACGAAAAAGATAGATATTTTTTGTAAACAATATACAATAAAATAAGGATGTCGAGCGGTTTTTAGGGAGTAATTTATTTAGTGGTCAATCGCCTGAAGAGCAGGACGGAAGTTCACTGGAGTGAGAAAAGTACGTAGTAAACGAGCCCGGCTTCACCGGGGAAGGCGTGCTTTTTACTCTAGTCTGAGTTAGCTTTAACTCGAGGGTGGCTTTTAACTTATCGATAGCTATTGTTATCGGATCTTCCTGATCCGTTGAAACAAGCCATGGCCTCCTACGGCACTTTTATATATATAAATCAGTGGTAACTGGGTATGTAAGTCCATTTAGAATTTAGAAGAAGCTATTATTTTGTGGTTATTTTACAAGTCTTCTTGAGAGACACTTCCCAAGCACGTCGTTTTAAAATTTTATTTTTATAGGATTCTGAAGCTATATTCCAAATCGTTGGCCTTTTCCGGACTTCATCAATTAGTAAATCGATTTCAATATCTTGAGATTCACACTGAGATTTTGAACTGAATACGAAAAAAGCGCGCGCTCAACTGAACAGTCTACGGACGTTACATGCATGTCAAAGCCCCAGGCCACGCGCGATCACCTGCATGTAGCGACCATTTCTCTGAGCGCCGCGCTTACGTTCGCTGACGCGCGTTAACGTGTGCTCATGTGAACTAGGGATGAGACATACTTGCAAAATTCAATACCAGGGCTTCCAAGTACGAGTATGTAAAAATACCAGGTACGAAAACCAGGTATAAAAATACTTGAAAGTATTTGGTGGCAATCGTATCGTACAGTGTGTGTACCACAATCTTGCACGGCTTTTTATAAATGAAATCTTTCCTTCCTACTTTGTTTTGTTAATCACAGGCTTAGGACTGTCTGCTACTAATAGTGTTACGGTCATTTATCAGCTAGTTGTGAAATATAGTATTAGCAGGCGTAGTTAAAAGATTTCATTTCATTTTATATATGTACAACTTTTTTTTATTATATATATATATATATATAGAATTCTCAATCATCATTTTTTATTTTGTTGGAGAAACAACAATTGCTCTAATTTTCGACTCCCGAGTCGGGATCTCCTTTCCGTCAATATGTTCCCTGCTACTGAAAATAGACGTTCGCAAGGCACGCTAGAAGCCATTGCATTTAATTTAATTTTGGCTAGTTTGGCTAAATTTGGATATATTTGCTGATTTATTCGCCACCATTCCAAAGGATTTGTGTCTGGAGACAAAACTGTGTCATCTAAATATTTTTGCGTCTCAATTATGGCTCTGCTATTGGCTGTGCCAGCTGGCCGCACATTGTGCATTTGTTTATTATAGTGTTTCCATAATAGGCTGTTAGATTTTTTCCCCTGGCTATCTGATATATTAGAAGTGGATGCTGAAGACTGATTTTTTTCATTTTCATTTATCATCGCGGTTACTAAGCCCACAATATACTTTTTAGTGCTGTCTGCAACATTTTCGTTCTCAAAGTATAACTTGTATCTCGGGTCTAAAAACATAGCGACGGTATAAGTTCGGCTTTGTTCCAAATTAGAAAACCGCGTGCCTATTTCTGAAAGCAGATCCTGTCGACACATTTCCACTTCATCAGGAAAAATGTCAATATTATTTTCTTGCCGATATGTCTGACTTGCGATTTCTTTGAGAGCGTTGGTAAGACCAATCGTTAAGGGGATAACCGAGCTTCCACTAACATACTTCTGTCCGCTCATCTCTCTTGTCACTTCTTCACATGGTTGTAACACTACTACCAAAGACTGGCAAATGTCCCATTCATATGTAGTAAGATTAATCAAATTGCCAGTGTCTAAATTACTCAAAGCACATTTGATTTCGTCTTTCAGTTCGACAAACCTCTCTATCATGTAAAATGTGGAGTTCCACCTTGTAGCGACATCTTGAATTGGCCTCTTCACTACTTTATTGGCCTGCTCCTGGTACTTTTTTAATTTATTCCAGGCTAAATTACTTCTTTTGAAGTAGGATACTATGGCTTTTACTTTGCCTATTATGCTATTTACGTTTGAGTGGGATAACACTTTTTGTACTGCTAGGTTAAGTGTGTGTGCATAACAGCCAAAATGTCTCCATTCTAATTGAAGTATGGCATTTTTTATATTAGCCCCGTTGTCCGACACTACAAGGAGGACCTTATCTAAAATGTTCCAATCTTGAGCCACATTTCTTAATTCTTGTGCTATATGAAGTGCCGTGTGACTGCTCTCAAATACTTTACATTCCAGTAAAACCGACTGAAGGATAAAATTTTTATCTACGTAATGACCCGTAACGGCTAGGTAAGAATCATTATTTCGTGACGTCCACATATCGGTCGTTAAACATACACTTTTTGCATCTTCATTTAAAGCTGTTTTTGTATTTATCTTTATTTCTTCATATAGCCCCGGCAATAAATTATTGGCGAAATACTTTCGTGATGGTATTGTATAATTTGGGAAAGCAAAATTTATTAATTCGCGAAATCCTTTGTCTTCTACTATTGAAAAAGGCTGTAAGTCCCATATGAACAAATTCATTAAATGATCATCAATTTGTTTTTTTATTTTTTGACAATCGCGCCGAAGGAATGCTGTAATACTGGATGGGTTCGGATTGGACCTTATCGTATTAGATGCGATAGTTTGTATAGCAGTATTGACTGCCGTAATTTGTGCAGTTTGTGAAGTATGCGCCTGTACCTCTTGTTCTTCTTGACGATCCACTTGTTGTTCCCTTCTCACTAAGTTAACGGAAATATGTTTTCTTTGTACATGCTTGGTAAGGTTTGACACTCCTGATTTGTATGAGATAATGACTTTGCACATTTTGCATTCAGCTTTATTTTCACCTTTGTCCACAAAATGATCCCAAGCCAAACTTTTCTTTGGAGCCATGGTTTGTGACTATATTATTATTTAGCACAAGTTTCTACCTATCTAACTATGTATTTTAACTATTATCTAATAACGAAAACACAGTTTTATTTACACTCTATTACCTATTTAGAGTTCAAAAATCGTCTGTCCATTAAACTCGCGAAACTAAACTAAACACAGAATTAAAAAAATAACAGTTTTATACATCTATACACTCACTATTAATAGTTCGAAAATTGTCTTTAAATTCAATAAACTTCGGAAAAAATATTTGTAACTTAACTATTATCTAATGACGAAATCACAGTTTTATTTACACTCTATTACCTATTTCGAGTTCAAAAATTGTCGGTCCTTTAAACTCGCGAAACTAAACTAAACACAGTATTAAAAAAATAACAGTTTTATACATTTATACACTCACTAATTTATATTATATAATAAATCGAAAATTGACTTTAAAATCAATAAACTCCCGAAAAATTGCTTGTAATTTAGGTCACGGTTAGTCGTTGACGTAACAAGCTCGCACTCAAATCACAACTGACAAAAAATAAAAAAACGGAAACTAAACTATTACTTGAAATAAACAAACTTTAAGTGGCACATAAGTATATTTTTTAAAACAATACTTTTGTACACGCAATTATGTGTCTTTTGTGTATAGACATAAGAATGAATAGCGTGAACTAGTCAAAAGAAAGAGTAAAGTTACGATTATTGAATGTTAATACAATTATGTTCCTTATTTTGATCAGTATATGACGGTTATTTGTAAACGAAGGGCTCACGGCAAAATACTAAAATACTTGCATAGGAAATTGACTCGTGTTACTTTAAGAATAAAGACCATAATCGTCTCAGTGAAAAAAATACTTGCAAGTTTCACGTATTTTTTGTTGCAAATACGATTCTGCTTCTTATTTATATAATAAGATGGATCGATTTCCTATGCAAGTATTTTTTAGCCCTGTGCCCGATAGCACAGCAAATACTTTAGTTTTTGCAAGTATTTCTCGCGGCTTTATCGGCGCCGCCAAAATACTAAAATACTTGCATAGGAAATTGACTCGTGTCACTTTAAGAATAAAGACCATAATGGTCTCAGTGAAAAAAATACTTGCAAGTTTCACGTATTTTTTGTTGCAAATACGATTCTGCTTCTTATTTGTATAATAAGATGGATCGATTTCCTATGCAAGTATTTTCTCGCCCGATCGCACAGCAAATACTTTCATACTTGCAAGTATTTCCTTCCCGTACCAGGGCGCCGTCCTTCGAAGCAAAGCCCTGGTTTACAAACCTGGTATGGTAAATACGTCTCACTCCTAATGTGAACAGTTGTATGAAAATACCACAAGTGTCTAGTCGCGAGATTTCACCGTTATTCAAAACGGGCAGCACTTCGGACCCCACAAATTTTAGACCCATATCTGTGCTGCCGGCTTTGAGTAAAATCTTTGAAAAAATCATTCTTGAACAATTATTGATACATTTTAATAATAATAAAATTATGCATAGCCAGCAGTATGGTTTTACAAGAGGTCGCTCCACAGCAGATGCTGGCATTCAATTAATTTCCGAGATTTTAAATGCTTGGGAAAATTCTCATATGCCATTGGAGTTTTTTGCGACTTATCAAAGGCTTTTGACTGTGTCCATCACGAAATCCTAATCAAGAAACTTCAACCTTAAGTTAAACGAAAAGAAGACAAAATGTGTTAAATTTGTATAATTAATTAACAAATATAAAATTAAATTAAATAACAAATATAAAAAGTAGTCATTCTCAAATAATAATTAAAGACGAGGAAATAGACTTTGTTGATAATGCGGTGTTCTTGGGAATTACTTTAGATAGTAAACTCCAGTGGGGCCGACACATAGAAGGTCTTTCGAATAGGCTAAGTTCCGCAGCGTTCGCAGTAAAAAAGATACGCGATCTTACGGATGAGAACACAGCAAAGCTTGTTTATTTCAGCTATTTTCATGGTATATCATCATATGGTGTTATTTTGTGGGGTAATGCAGCTGACATTAAATCGATATTTGTAGTGCAAAAGCGGGCTATAAGAGCGATCTGTGGGTTGTCCCCACGGGAGTCGGTCCGAAGCAAATTTAAGGAATCACATATTTTGACTCTGGCAAGTCAATACATTTATGAGAATATTTTGTATGTGCGGAAAAATATAGATATCTTTAAAAAGAATAGTAGCTTCCATAATTATAGTACTCGTAATAAAGACAAAATTAGCGCACCAACCAGAAGGCTGCATAAAACGAGTAATTCTTTCCAAGGCAATTGTATACGTTTTTTCAACAAAATCCCTAGTGAGATGCAAGCGTTATAAATAAATAAATTTAAATCGTACATTAAAGTAAAACTGCTTGCTAAGGCTTATTATAATATAAATGAATATTTAAACGATCCTAGTGCTTGGATATGAGTTGCTCCAGTATATATTATAGGTAACACGACTGAATCTCTCGGCTGCATTTCCAGACTCTGGGGCGATCGTCAACATCCACGACTGTTTTAATGTAAAGTGGGAACAAACCGTGATCCATGTGGTATCCAATTATTTCAGTATTATTATTATTTTCTTATGTAGCCAAGTCCACATTTCAAGGATCGTCATGCTCGCTTAAATGTCATTGCTTGTGGCGGCGTCCATGCGTCGGGTTGTCTCTCTCCCTAAAATATGGCGAGGGGGCCGATGGCTGGCCATGCGTCATACTCGTGAACGGGTGCTACTTGTGGTGACTGGTCGTACTTGAATTCGTGTATGCGGTGATGTTAATTATTTCGACTATGTGTTTGCGTGTTGTTCCCACGAGAATGTAAGTGCGTGCTCCTATTTCACCATGACCCTGCTGGTAGGGGACAAGTCTTTATTTTTATTTATGTTATTATTATTAATTACTTAAAATGTCATGTGGAACATGGTGTAATGGTTGCAGCTCCTTACAAACGTTGTGTAAAAAAAAAAACATGGCGATTAAAAAGAGTGGCGGAGATTTTATTGCCAGTTCTTCTCTTCCGTTCTACGCCCTTGATTTGAGAACTGGCAGTAAATGTAAAATTAGAAGCATTAATATTTATTACTTTAATGACGAATCACAAGTGAACATTGTGTTACCTACGTGAATAAATGATTTTTGAATTTTTAATTTTGAAAACGCGTGTCAAATTTTTGCCATCTGAACATGGCCTAACAGTAACGTAATACGCAATCATATTTTGAACCAAACCTTAATTAAAAAAAAATTGTAGCAATTTCGAGAGCTAGGCGACATAATATTTGAAATTAATTATTCACCTGGAACTATTCCTAATGAGTACCTATCAGTCACTAAAAATCAATGTCAGATCTATGAAAGATATTTCCCTACAAAAAAAAACCATATTCGGTCATTTAAGTATCAAAATCAATACTCTATTATATTTCGTCGTAATTTTTACTAGTAACAAAATATAACCCATGTAATATGTATTGGTAATAAAATAATAAGAAATCAATATGTAATTAAAAATATATTTATTTAAATAAGATAAACAATGTTGCCATAGTGGTTTCAGCGTGCAAGTCGTCTTTGAGGCCGTGCGTCCGAATCACGCCTATTCACCAGTGGATTTTTCTTTCTATGTGTGTGCACACTTGCTCATAGATGGAAAACATTATAAAGAAAACCGGCATGCCAACAACTCAAAAATCGACAGCCTGTGTCAAGCACAGGAAAAATAAAATAACAAAATATAAAATAAAGAATTTTGAAATAATTGTTCATATTAGTACATTATAACCATTTAGTAAAGTTATATAAGTAATACATTGATCTTGGAAGACATAAGATATGTGTAAAATCTCTTTATAGCCAGTGGACTGCAAAATGTGTATTTAAGTTTATTACTATTGTTGTATTGAGCGCACACAGCTTCAGCAAATCTGAACACAGGCAAAATATAAATTCTTTTATCACAATATATTTTACAAATACAGCACCATTTATTGCTTATACCTTAAATCTTTATAATTTTTTTTCAATTGTTACACAAGTATGCAATATCATATAACATGGAGATATTCATTATTATTAACTATAATAGTAACACAACTTGTAGAGAAGCTCATTCCCCATAATAATAACTAAAATCACAATCAATTTCATCTACAAATATATATAAAATTGTATGGATCCTAAGATAGATCCTTGATATTAATCATTGTACATTCCATCCAATAGGAAATCCATTCTTTTATAATGTCGGTTTTTCCAGGCATCTTGTCCTCTCTTTAGAGCCATGTATCCAACAACTGCAAACATTGGTACAACTAATATAGTTATTACAATAGGCATAACAAGATCAGGACGACTATTTTCATGAATTTTTTTCACTTTGGCATCTGGCTGGAATTCAATCTTTTCACCCAACTTGTCCAAAATTTGTGAGGAAAGTACAGTTGGCTTATGTACTATTGTTTTATTATGCTTTTCTTCAATTTGCAACCCACTTTTGTTTGAAATAGGTTTAAGAGTGTTTGTGAAATTGAAACTTTCATCTAGTGTGATCATATCACCACTAGAAAGTGAATCTAGCTCATTACTTTTATTTTCTTCGAGGTGATATTTTACACCTTTTCGTGGAACTACCGAATTGCTTTTATTTTTCACTAGTTCTGTATCTAAATTTATAACCATAGAGTTATTTTCTTTTGGTAAAGTGACTGTTGTGTTTGTTAGAGGGCCACCCTCACTCTCAATTAATAACTTTTTGTTCAAGTGCTGTAGTAAGTTAGGAAGAATTTTAATATCGTTTGAAGTAGTTACAATTTGTTCGGAGTACACGTTGTTTGTAAAAGGCAGAAATAAAAATACGGCACAAAATAGTCGAATAAGAGTCATGTTTATCTTTGGCTTTTAAAAAACAAAAATGTAACTACCACTTAATAAAAAAATAAGTAAAAACTGATTAAAAATATACATAAAAAGCTACAAAAGAAAATAATTATTATAAAAATAAAAGTTATGCTGTTTACCTACACCATCACAACAATTGACGTCAAAAATTAAAATGTAAAAGCTAAAGGACGTGTCAACACCAAGACTCGACGTTGTCAGCAGTCAGACGTCACTCATTACTTGGCAGACTTTCTAGGTAGAGACAGTCAACATTTAACTTCAATCATATGTTAATTGACAACCTTGACAAATTTGACTTTCAAATGACATATCTATTAATAAAAATATTACGATTATGCGTTTCATGAGATTTTTATTATGTTTTATATTTTTACTATAAGAACTTTGTAAGGTGTTAAATTATGAAGTAGAGATTTAAAATCATTAGTTAATGATTATTTTTCACGATGCGCACTCGTAGTAATTCTGGTGTACGTTTAGATTACTACCAGAGAATTGTACATAAGTTAATTCTTGACCACCAGCAGCCTGTGACTGGCTTGTTTCCAGCTAGCCCTCATAACGATCACGCTTGGATAAGAGACAATTTGTATTGTATATTAGCAGTATGGGGTCTTTCTATGGCCTTCAAGAAAATAGCAGACCAAGATGAAGATCGGGCCAAAACTTATGAATTGGAACAAAGCTGTGTAAAGCTTATGAGAGGCAAGCGCAACACATATGAATAGTATTGCTAAGTTATAATTAAGACATTTTCTAGTAAATATTTTATTTTTAGGTCTTCTTATGGCTATGATGCAACAAAAAGAAAAAGTTGAGAAATTTAAGAGTACTCAAAATCCATTAGATTCTCTTCATGCTAAATATTCATCAATCACGGGTCGTATTGTTGTTACAGACACAGAATGGGGTCATTTACAAATAGATGCCATTTCCCTTTACCTCCTTGTCCTAGCCCAAATGACAGCATCTGGGTTGCAAATTGTATTTTCACTTGATGAAGTAGCCTTCATTCAAAATTTAGTTTTTTATATTGAATCAGCTTATTGTACACCTGATTATGGAATTTGGGAAAGAGGTGATAAGACAAATCATGGTCTCCCTGAACTGAATGCTAGTTCAATTGGAATGGCTAAAGCAGCATTGGAGGCAATGAATGAGTTGGATTTGTTTGGAGCTCGAGGTGGTCCATCTAGTGTGATTCATGTTTTAGCAGATGAAGCGCAAAAATGTCAGGCAGTATTGCAATCCATGCTGCCTAGAGAATCTAATAGTAAAGAATTAGATTCAGGGCTTCTCTCCATTATAAGCTATCCAGCATTTGCTGTCGATGACCCATCTTTAATAGCAAAAACAAGGGAAACTATTGTAACTAAATTGCAAGGGAAATATGGCTGCAAAAGATTTCTGAGAGATGGCCATAAAACACCTAGAGAAGATCCAAATAGGCTTTATTATGAGCCTTGGGAATTAAGAATGTTTGAAAACATTGAGTGTGAATGGCCATTGTTTTTCTGTTATTTAATAATGGACTACTGCTTTCAAGGTGATAAAAATAGTGTCTCTGAATATATGCAAAAGTTAGAAATGATTATGATTAGGAAGGATGAAGGTATGAAGCTGGTGCCAGAGCTGTATTCTGTGCCTGCAGATAAGGCACATTTGGAACAAAGTGACCCTGGCAGTCAGGAAAGGATTCCTCTTGGGAGGTGTCCTTTCATTTGGGCTCAATCATTATATATTCTTGGAAAGCTGTTACAGGAAGTGAGTATATATTTCCAATAATACCTGCCTAACCAATTCCTTGGTAGTGTTTATATATTATTTTTAACATAATTGTTGTTTGGATTTTTGGTTTAGAAGTGTGGGTTTTTTTTAATATAACGGGCAGGAGGCTGACCTCATGTTAAGTGATACCGCAGCCCGTGGAAATTGTCGGAAGGCTCTAGTGGCGCAGTCAAATCGCGCAAGTGCGTTGCCGCACTAGATTTAATTGACCCCAGTCCCACACTCCATGTTGCAGGGTTACAACTTCAAACACAAGTTTCTTCCGATACTAATCGACAACTGCCCGAGAAATACCTGCACGGCCAGTGTATAGATACTCTATAGTCTGCATAGCAATGAATGATGATAATGTTTATAATAAACAGTGTATCGTGGCCTATCCCCAATACTGTTTATTATGCATATGGGTGATACAGAGTATTGTGGCTGTGGCGTGAAAGCTGGGGTTTAGGTCGGAACATGCTTGGACGCTGACGAACTTGATGGTCCAATCAGCGCGAATGCTGAAAGTCCAGTTGTATAATTTCTCGGGGTGCTCTGTACCTCACTCGATCGAATACTTACGCTATGTCCGAACTTACCGCCAGCGCCTCCCCCTTGGACTCAATTGCCTCTGTCCACCTATGTTTAATATAAACGAGAAGGTCACCGGCTGAGCGAATAGGAAGAAAGCCGTACTGGCTATCGCTAATCAGCTAGTGGCCCTCTAGATAGGAGCTGACCGTTAATAGTGATTTCCATTATTTTGGAGAAAAAGTAGGTTATCGTTATTGAGCGATAGTTGGACGGATCAGAGCGAGTTCGACTTCCAGTGGCCCAGAATATCGGCCTACACCTTTGCGGTGAGGGCCGGCGAGTCATCCTCCATGTGCAGTGGTGGAATGGAGGCCTGATAGAAATTTCTTCTGGACAGCAAGAGTCCAGAAGGCTCAAATCTTGCCAAACCTGCAATGTGCTCTGTCTTCGTCCTAGCGATTTCCCGTTTGAAGGACTGGATGCTGAGTTAAATATTTTTTAAGATCGCCGAAAGTCGCATCACAGGATGTCGGCGCTTCTGCCCAAACAATACTAAAGCATTGATCGCTTACGAGCGTTTAAACTAAGGCAGGGACTTGCCACCAATCGGCACAGTTGATAGTGGAATAAAAAGTTCCATGTTGTATGTGCTGGATGAGTCAGTGGATTTCGTCATTTCCGCAGTCTACGTGCAGCCAGAGATTATAAAGCTCTGTTCCTTCAAGCATCCTGAGGCGACGAGAGCAGACATACTCGCAACCTCCCGCCCGCGGCACAAATGAATGTTCTAATTTGTACACCGGGTAGGAGAGGTACGAAGTATCAGCCGGGGAGAATATCTGTTTCATCTATCTATCTATGTCTCAGTGAAATAACCTCTGTCACAGGTTATTTCTGTAATATTTTCTTTTAACTATTATACTAGTACATTAATTACTTACAGGGTTTTCTTGCCGTCGGCGAGTTAGATCCATTGAACAGAAGGTTATGTTCTGAAAAGAAACCTGACGTCGTAGTGCAAATAGTCATATTGGCTGAGGATAGTGAAATCAGAGACAAATTAATGGAGTACGACCTGCACGTGCAAACCATTCATGAAGTAGCTCCAATTGAAGTCCAGCCAGCGAGAGTGCTGAGTCATCTCTATACTTACTTAGGTATTGCGTTTAAATATTTGAGTGATTTTCACTCTCGTAGTCAGCGATTAACGATTTAAAAGAGTGGCGGAGAGTTTATTGCCAGTTCTTCTCTTCCGTTCTATGCCCTTGATTTGAGATCAGGCAGTAAATGTAAAATTAGAAGCATTTCATTTTTTTTGACGTTTATAAGTGTACATTGTGTTGTTACCTATATGAATAAAATCATTTTTGAATTTGAATGATTTGAGTCTACTGAATTGTTGCAAGTCAAGTCACATCATTTATTCCATTTAGACCACCTAAAATGGCACTTTTGAATGTTTAATAAAATATAAAGATGAGCTAAGGCAGCAAAGTCAGAACGAAAGCTGGCCGCTGGTAAAGAAGTTTTGGGTAATATTATTAGAAATAAGTTAACAATCATTATGTTGATGATAGGTTGCCTGCCTTTAAACTTTTACAATGTCTCTCAAACTTTTTATATGTAAACCCGAAACCAGACTAATGGTACATTTTACTGATAATATTTTCTTAAAAAATAATACTATGTAATATTTGATCTACTGTTTCACATTAAATGAGAGTCATAATAATGATATATGTTTTTAGGTAGAAACAAAAAATTGGGTTTGTCGGGAAGAAAGTCGCGGGACGTGGGAATATTAAGTACGAGCAAGCTTTATTCATTAAACGATAGAATCTTTGCATTTACGCCCCAGGTGAGTCTCTTAAATAGTTTTGAAAACATGTTTTTATTTTTTTTACAAAATAATTAGCGACATTGTTTTGTTTGTTAGTTCTCTGATATGAAGCGTTTCTACATAGCGTCTGACTATGAACTGATGGTAGACATGCTCAAATCAGAAATTTATTTCTTGAAGTCCTCGTGGCAAAATCTACTGGGAAGGCCTCTTATTGTATTAACTTTGAATCAAATGAATTTAGGTATTTATTCCAAATTTATTTTGTTTGCTTACTCTGTGCCCGTTCAAACAAATTAACACTTGTGTCGGCTTTTAATACGAGTATGTGGTCACGTGCATACCACGCTTCGAGTTGCATTTACCATCGCTAGAATAAACAGTAGTACATTGGATCACGAAATTGTTTTACAACAATTTTAGATTTGCGATAACAAGCATACAACTGACTTTTGTTACAACAATGATAATGGAGAAGTTTCTATTTTTTTAAAGGTTTTAGAATGAATAGTAACTCGCCTTTACCTTTATCAATGACATAAATGGTACACTGACGACGCGAGTACGCCGATAACGTATAAACGATACGCGATTCGTCTTTTACTACGTTAAGTCAAATAATTTATTTATACTAAGTGGTAAAAGTAACTTTGTAGAAACTGCTCTACTATTATTGGCGGCCGGAACTCTGGCATTTTAGGATCAATAGCCATTGTCAAAGATTACAATATAATGTCGTATTCCCCTGTTCCCTTGTTGTCATAACACCCGCATGAATGCCCCAGAACTTTGACTACGAGGAGTACTACATGACTCGCGACCCGGCGTTGCTCGCCAGCACGTTTACGGCGAACGTGGCTTTCCTTGGCATGAGTTGGAAACAAATGTTGGGAAGACCGACAATTACCTTACTTGCCACACAGTATTTATTAGGTATATTTAAGTTGATGTTTTTTTTAATTTATACTGTTCTATGTATAAGGCATGGGCGTACTTTAAGTTACAATGCATATAATATATAGGTACTAATGAAACGTAGATCATGTAGCAAATCAATTTGACCCTTAGTCTATGGTCGATATAACGATATTTTTTATTTCTCTTCTTTTGCTACACGCTGATATTAAAAACAATAAATATTGATCGAGGTACCTATTCAAAAAATGCATGTATGTGATTGTTGTAAATAAATAAAAGGCAATGGTTGTTTTCGGCCCTAACCTAACCTAACCTCGTATTCAAACCTCAATGTATACGGAGCTTTAAGTGATCGGATACATTGTGCTTTGTAACTAAAACTTTCGCTAACTTCCTCTAATGTCCTGTTGCTAAGAAATCGAATATCTTTAACGAAATTGTAAGCTTAATTTGAACAAAAATTTCAGACCATGGTAAAATCCCAATGGCCATGATAACAACGATGAAGAAGTTGAAGTCCGGTTACATTAACGGGACGCGAGTGACCCTCGGTAACCTCGGGGACTTTTTAAGCACTTCGGCCATAACCAACTTGAGTTTTCTGGGAAGCCAGGAGGACGGGTATCCTGATAGTATGTCTGAAATTTGCATAAATATACATTAACATATCACTTCTTATACTTTTACTCATTTGGGAGACGTATTTTATTTTATATAAATATGTGAAGGATAAAGTGACATATATCGACGTATGTTTAGATTCTTCAGTATTATTATCAATTCACTTGAAATATTGGCCTTTTCCTTCGTATTAAGATACATTTTGTTATGTCGCACCTTACAGAACTGAATCCGCAAGTACAAAGCTACTTGGAGGAACATCTATTGAAGTCCTTCAGCACTAAGGTCAATTTCTTATCGAAGCCGACTGCACCGCGAGGTCGAACTCTGAGGAGACGGATGTCAGTCAGAGGCGCCATCAAGAAGACGAGGTCTATTAATGTCGATTGTGAGTAGATATTTGCTTGTTTCCAACAGGTCAGAAAACCGGCCTGCCTTAGACCCAAAAAGTCGACGGTGTGTGTCAGGCACGAGAGGCTGATCACCTACTTGCCTATTAGATATGATCATGATCATGAAACAGATACCTAATGATAAGCCTTAAAAAGATAGTAACGCCTCTGGTTATTGTTATTATATTTGTAACTTGTGAATTACAAAAGAAATACTATTTTTTTCAGCGGAGACTTTAGGAATGGAAGGAGAAAACGTCGGTCCTCAACAAGGGATTCTCGAACGGAAACCTTCGTGGCTGGAAGTGGACCCTATGTTCGGACGCAGCCCCTCACCGGAGGACCCCAAGAGGAGAGCATTTTCCAAGTGAGCTGTTTTATTTTATCCTGACTATTTGTATAGAAATACGTATTTAAGATGAGATAACGTAAAATTACGGTAGATGCAACAACTTTTTGTATGAATTTTTGTTATGTTTTGTCTTTATATTTATTTATTTTTCGTGGGGAAATGCGTCACGCATACCCGCTAAGACCCCACGAGGCCACCGGCAATCGCCTGAAGCAGGGTGAATCCCGGTAACATCCTTCTCCGCATCCCGTCACGAGATAAATGATGTGACGTTGACTTTTAACTGAGATGTCTCATTTTCCCCTTTCACAATTTATGATTTATTGCAAATAGCGAAATTATTTTAGGAAAGATTAATGTTTATATTACATAATATTATGATTCGAATGGGTCAGGCATAATTAAAACTATATCAAATCAAATCAAAATCATTTATTCATTTAGGTAACATAAGGTAACACTTATGAACGTCAAACGAGAAATATATGTATATGAAATACTTCTAATTTTACATTTACTGCCAGTTCTCAAACCAAAGGCGTAGAACGGAAGAGAAGAACTGGCAATAAACTCTCCGCCACTCTTTTTAATCGCCAAGTTTTTTGTTTTAAACAACGTTTGTAAGGAGCTGCAACCGTTACACCGTGTTCCACATGACATCTTAAGTAAATAATTAATAGTTAATTATAATCGAAACATTTCAGGGGCACGTCCACCACCAGCTTAGCGGTGACTCCCACTATCGCGATCACCAAAGAGAGTTCTCCGTCGCCACCCAAAGACGAAGGTGTCACTTTTTCCATTTTCTCAATTTTCATTCGTAACTTAAGTCGAATTTCATTAAACCATATCCCCCTTTCAGCCACCAACAAGAACGTGGTGGGGCGCAATCGCACGGCCTCCGAAAACCAGAACTTGGTTTACGCGGAACAAGAGACGGACGAGCTCATCGGCATGCTGCGGGAGACCGAGAGCTTGGACGAGCAGGGGGACATCCTGCAGTACCTGGTCGACACTCACGGCCTGGACTTCGGCACCGGTGAGCAGCTTCGCCGATCGTATATCAAATTCAATAATTCCTTTTCATAGTATATGCGAGTGATTAAATACATATATCTATATCGAAGGGGTTCTCGAGAACGGCAAGAGCGTGACGGTGAAGGATCTCCTGAAGATCCTGTACGAGAAGGCCTGTTCGCAAAAGCTGTGGGGCCTGGTGCGGCACTCGGCGGGGATGTTGGGGAAGAGGGTGGAGGACCTGGCCAAGGCCGTCACGGATCTGCTGGTTCGGCAGAAGCAGATAACGGTGGGGATGCCTCCCAACAACGAGTACACCATCACCGCGCCGCTCCCCGAGAACGAACTGCGGCAGCTCATCCACTGCGTGAGTATTACTCCGGTGTGACGCACTCTTTATACTTAAAAGTTACCATTATGTGTATGTAATATTAACAATAACGCGTAATTCTATCCACGCCCTGCATCGTAACGTTTTACAAAACGACCCAAGTTAAAAGTATTCATTAAGGAAATGAATTCCATTTCATGCAGTCATTAGGCCGAAGCACAATCTCTAAAGATGGGAATCGAAAGGTAATCGGTAGGTTCACTCTCAAACGCAAAAAAGGGAAAATTAAAATAGTCTGTTCCCAATTTGGCCAGGCCTACGGCGACGACGAGAGCACGGCGATGCTGACCCAAGAGCTGCTGGTGTACCTGGCCATGTTCATTCGGACGGAGCCGCAGTTGTTCCTGGAGATGCTGCGGCTGAGGGTGGGGCTCATCATTCAGGTATCGCCTTCCTCTTAGATGCGGTGGAATTTTGAAGATTTAAGAACGATCGAAACTAGATTTGTTTAAATCGTTTAAGGTGATGGCGACGGAATTATCCCGCACCCTCTCTTGTGACGGCGAAGAGGCATCGGAACATCTCCTCAACTTGTCGCCGTTTGAGATGAAGAATCTCCTCTATCACATCCTGAGCGGGAAAGAGTTTGCTATTAATAGCGGTGAGTTCGTATCTTATTTCTAGAGCAAATTATCTCTCACACCAAACGGCACCGGGCCAAAGATTTCTGATTCCGAGAACATTGCATGAGCGACTATTTATTTATTTATAACAATTAAACAGGAAAATTGTATTCAAATCAAATCAAAAATCATTTATTCATGTAGGTAACACAATATGAACATCAAACAAAAGTAATATACATTAAATGCTTCTAATTGTACATTTACTGCCAGTTCTCAAATCAAGGACGTAGAACGGAAGAGAAGAACTGGCAATAAACTCTCCGCCAAGTTTTTGTTTTACACAACGTTTGTAAGGAGCTGCAACCGTTACACCGTGTTCCACATGACATCTTACGTAATAAATAATAATAAAATTAATTAAAAACAAAGATTTGTCCTCTATCAGCAGGAGGCATGGTGAAATAGGAACACGCAATTACATTCTCGTGGGAATAACACGAGTAATAACTCCAAATTTAACAATAATTTTAGTCCATATAACTCTTTCTGACTCCGCATATTAAAGATAAATATATCAAAATATTTTGTTTACAGCAAACTCAGTGTTCGGTTTACCGCTAAAGTTTAGGAAGGAAGGCGAGTTTCCCGTTTTTGTCTTGTCCGTTTTTGCATATTTCCCTGTTTGTCTAACTGTGCCCCGGTTATTTAAATATATTAAGTATTTAACAATTAACTATAATATTTATATCATTATTCGAAACATTTCGTCTTCGTCCTGTGTTAAGTTGCATCGTTCCAATTTCCAAGTAATCTGGATGAAGCTCCTAAGCCTATAGATTAAAGAAACAATAAACTGCATCAACAGAAGTACCAGCTACACTCTGTCTATGCTTAAGTCATTTTTGTTTTATAAAATTATGCGTGACAATGCTTGTATTCTTCGATTAATTGGATCTTTTATAGACTTCGTTTTCAGTTTTCTTCGATAATAGTATCGTTGTATGCATCGACATGAAGAATGTTGCCCGTAACCATAACTTATTATAAATGATCTATTTATGTCGTTTCCTATAATCTTTGCGAGTTCAAACAAAACTGGAAACGTCGAGTGATGTCTAAAACGTAATAAATTCGCTGAATAAGTTTTAACTCTCATCGAAGGTGGATTTCGAGCCTTATTTGTCCGTAGGTCGCGGTAACTTCTCTATTGTGAGCAACAAATCGACTCGATACGGAAAGAAGTCACAAATCGTACTCGAAGGACAGACTCTTCAAGGCATCGAAGACGGTGAGTGTACCTCGTAGATATAGGAATAAGGAAATTTTAGTTTTTTTATTATTTACCTTCTTTGACTTTCTGCATAAGGATCGTTCCGTATAGGCGAGTGGAGATCAGCCTGCCGTGCCTGACGCGGGTCGTGGCCGTCGTAGCAGCGCAAAAGCATCGCAGACTCAGTGCGATGAATAGTTGCAATTTTTTATTTAATATTAAAACACGGCGCAGGCGCCGATTTGCCTACGAACTCGACTGTCGACGATCGCATCTACGCCCTACTGACAAATTGACATCTTATAACCTATATAAGATGTCCACGATATTGTCTGGTGTTGCCATTTTAATAAACAAATGTATATAAATATTATATAAATATAATTTGGTATCGAAGCTCCGACGGTGGAGCCGGATCGCCAAGGGCAGTGGTTGAGACGTCGGCGCTTGGACGGAGCTCTCAATCGAGTTCCGAGAGATTTCTATCCGAGAGTGTGGGGTGTCTTAGAAAAGGTATGGAATCTATTCATGTTATGTGATATCTGGTTAAGAGCTCTCCAATATTGTTTTTAAAAAAATAAAAAGAATCCATAGACTTTTTAGAACTCGGTGTTTTATGTTTTCACCCATTCCATTTATAGTTATGAACTGTTTACTTGAATTTGATGATATGTTATCAATGTCTCTAAAATGGAATAAAAAAAGATAAGTAATGTTATTGCAAGTTGTTTTAATACTTTGTCTAACAACAATAAATAAATTAATAATTAATTAATATGAATCTAAATAAATTTAATCGATTTTGGAACGAAAATTATATGGGTTCCTTATAAACATAACAATGTTTATATAATTGTTGTATTAAAAAACGTGATAGTATTATATCATGTACATAAATGAATTGGTGATTTATTATATAGTGAAATTGCCGAACGTTTTTATCGACGACGGTGGTTCTTTCCAGTGCCAAGGTCTGGTCATCCAGGGCAAGACACTTCAACCGAACTTGACCCAAGAGATGACGCCCGGAGAATTGAAGTTCGCGTTGGCCGTCGAGACGGTGCTCAACTCGATTCCTCAGCCCGAGTACCGGCAGCTGGTGGTGGAGGCGCTCATGGTCCTGACGCTCATCGTGGAATACAAAACGATCGACAACTTGGGGGGAACCATCACGGTGGAGCATTTGGTGCACAAGGCGAATCAGATATTTTTGGAAGATCAGGTGAGTTTATTTATATGTCAATTTCATTTTTATCGATCGAACGGTGCTAACGGCGGAACAATTGCAGATGCGTTGCAACGGCGACGCCACCCTGTGCTGTGCGAAGGCCGAGTGGGGGGGCGGGGGGCAGGTGTGCGGGGGGGCGGCGGGCGTGTGCCAGCTGCTGTACGACAGCGCCCCCAGCGGCAGCTACGGCACCATGACGTACCTGGCCCGCAGCGTCGCGACCCTATTGGCCGACAGGATGCCGCCCGACACGCCCATCGAGTGCACCATCACGTAACTGGCAATACTAACTTAACTAAATTTCTTTTTATATCATTGCCGGTGGTTACGTATATTTTATTTATGAATAAATCGTAGTATTGTTTTATATAATTAATTGATGAATCTAAGTCCGTTTCACTGAAAAGTTACTTGATTTACTCCTCCTTATGAGACTAATAATTAAGCAATAATTTCGTTTTTGAATATAACTTCAAATTATGTCATCGTATTTGATGTTGCTGAAACTTTATTTCCTCTATTTAATGTTATCGAGGCCTGTAGCAATGGAATCTAAGAGTGCAGAAATAAATAAAAACTGTTTAACTTGGTAAATTAATTTAAATGTAAACCCGACTTGTCTGATTGATCAAAAAGTTTCTCTTAATGTATGCATGAAGTATTGTTGACATACTTTTTGAAATCTAAGTTACACTCGGGATAAGCTGTTATTGCTAAACAATCATAATTTGTTGAAGTTAAAAATGTTCTGTATACTTCTAACGTTATATTTAACAAATGTTTACTCGCCCCTTGTATTGTTTAGAATTAATATAAAAAAAAAGACATGTAACCATATTGAAACTCTTTGTTTAAATATAATTAGAGATTAGATAGATATAAAAAGCTTCTATTAAGAGTAAAGCAGCCTTGGAAGAGCTTTTATAAAAATGTAAAAGTGTTATGACATAGTTTACCTCGATATTTTTCAATTAATTTCATATAATTGTCCTTATTTGACTTATTTAATATCCTTTAAAAATTAAATATATCAGATGTGTTGAATTATTTGTTGTTTTAACTTTGATAGTTATTAAAATCATCACAGTATGCATTATATAACTATTTATTTCCATATCATTTTCTACAACACAACAATTTTCATGTGATAATGTCTGTCTTTTCTAAAATACTAAGCTTCATCCTTCTTTCCAAATGGATTCATTTTTGAAAGCCAGGATGTTGTGGACCTGAAACATTTGTCATTTATATTAATTGTAATTTTAAATTCAATAAAAAGTTAAAATAATGAAAAGCATGAAAATGTCTTCCTTGTTATATAATAATTACATTATAACTTACGTAATGTCCTCAGCGGGCGTGTTAGCATCAATTCCTGCTGCCTTAAGTTTTTCAACTAAATTTTTTCTATAAACATTTTTCAGAGGAATTGGTTTGTTAGCTGCTTCTTTAATTTTTGCAACTTTACACAAAGCCTCATACCAAGTCAACCCGTACCATTCGATTTCTTCTGGGGTATACTAAAAAATTTATATTTCAGTAAAATATTAACAAGCAACTAATAATACACATGACTACTGTTACTTACAGATGACAAATATGTTTTATATTCATCATAGATCTGTTTTTGCTTGGCCGGGTCGTAGGCGTGTCTCGGACATCCATTCATCAATTCAATAAGTATTTGTTTTTTTAATTTTAAGGCTAACATTGAGGCCAGATCACATGCTGGTGTTTTCAGCAAATAATGATCAAATCCATAATGGTCATTAATAAGCTTTATTGCTCTGTCAGTAACTGTGACAGACAGGTGAGTGTTTAAGACATCTGATTTGACAACAGTCCTTTTAAGCACAGGTACCCAGTAATGAGGAACTCTGCGTTTTTGAGGATCACGTTTTTGAAAACCTACAAAAATAAAAGATACATACATTCAATACTCATTTTAAAAAAGTCAAATATAATAAGAGAAAACAGGCTTACCTTTAATTACTGCTTCACCACCCCAAATTCCTTCATGAATTTGATGAGGCTGTTTCAAGGGAAGAGGTATATTTTGCACTGGGAGGGTTTCACCAGTAAGATCATCACGCTTCCATTTGCTATCCTGAGGGATAAAATGCACAGCTGCTGGTTTCAGAACCTTCCATTCACGCCAAAATTTTTTATATGCAACAGGTAGCTCAGCAGCTATACCTATGTCAAATCTGTTTTTCTTCTTAAACGTCTTCGACAACTGGCGTGCTGTCGCCTAAAAATATAAAATGATAAACAAATTCTGATAAGGTCACACGTTTCTCATTGTCAACACAGTCGACGTGATGCAACAAAAATCTAAAACTTGTTTACGAAACGTAGTGTTAAAATACCTGAATACGGGAAGTGGCCATTTAACTTTTAGTTAACGAATCATGTAACAATAACAATTTACTTAAAATTCTATCTACAAAATACTAAATATTTTAAAATAAAATTTGCACTTTGCCACTATATAGTATATAGTCAGTACAAACGTCAAGTAAGTTATTTAAAGGTGACAAATGCCAATTCTCAATCTGACAAATTGTTGTTGCTGTAGTTTTCAACTCTGTGCCTTAGAAAATTCAATCTGTGCTGACGTGGACGGTGGATCTTTCATTATAGAAAATGGCAAGTGATCGAGTGCCAAGTGGTTGCTAAATATTTTGATTCCTAATTTTTATTGTATTTCTCTTTTAAATCCTTTTATTCGCCTTAATTTAGTGCCGAGTCATTATCAATAGTTATTTGGTGCTGTTTATAAAATCGTTACCGTATTCATGATTTCATCAGATATTCAAATATGTCTGACAATAAAAACATCGACAATCCTGTTGAAACGGAGCAATCTGAGGTCGATTCAAATTTAGCAGTGTCTCGATGTGATGTGGCAAGTATTACGAGCAAAAGCAGCATTAATAATTCTAAGGTATTTAGTACATTTTAAATTACATATAATTTAGGTGACTACTGATATCACGACAAATCTTGATTGTTATGAAATCTAGGAGCTTACTCTTTAATGAAATTTATTGTTTTACTATTTAAAAGTACTGGTATCCTTTAAGGATTCTACATTTATAAAATTTCGTGGAAGACATTTGATAACTAATAGTAAGCAATTCAGAAAACATCAAGATATTTTCCAATTTACATTTTTTTTTAGATTTTGTAAAGTTGGCTAACTAATATCATATATCATAATTTTAACTTGCACAGTCAAGTTTTTTGTTTAGCCAAATTTCTAATAACCACTAACCAAATAAATTATTTTTCATTAATACAACATGATTTAAATTTTAAACCTAATTTAAATTGTATAATGTGATCAATCAATTGTTTCCAAAAATTTTGTCTTTCCAGCTGACAGCAGAAAGACAAATTAAATTTGAAAGAGCCCAAAAGTGTTTGGAAAATGCTGCTCTGGTATCTAAAAGGATCAAAGAGCATAGAAAAGCCACAGCTGAACTGTTGGGCCGGCCTTATGGTAAATATATTAAAATTAATACATTCAAAAAGCCAGTAGCCTGAGTCACATCTTTGCAAATGTATCCACCGAGTGTGGCGAACTTGTTTAAATGGGGTCCATTTGGTTGTCCTATCTGTTTTTTGATATTTTTTTATCTATTTCGTTTTTCCACAAAGTGTAGCTTTGCATTGAAAAAATAAAATAAATATATTTACATTCCAAATATTACTAAGTAGAGAATACCAGTACTATCTATTACTGCAGTGGTTATTTAATGCTGTTTTATGATATTACTATAGTTAAAAAAGTCACCCAGAAATCATATACTCTATAATTATTATACCAGCAAGATAAGATGTAATTTTGTTAAGAATAACCTCCATTGATTCTATCCTCTATTTTACAGAAGATGATAATGCAGACAATCAATCAGAATTGGCATCCACCATGAGTGAAAAGACAGGATATTCTGTTGCAACTGACACTTCCACTACGCTGTCTGTCCAAGATGCACTTAACAGTTAGCAAACATTGATATTATTATTTGTAATGCTCTTATTGTTGAAAACATTTATCTCTTATTGACTCTTGTAACAATGATATGCCTATGTCTGCAGACGTGGCGTCAATTTATGATGTGTTGTCATATTAATTTTTCCTAATATAATGTCTATATAGTTCCAGGAATAAGCGAAAGTTTAGCAAACACTTTGAAACAAAAAGAGATATTAATGCAAAGGATCAAGCAATACAAAGAGATAAGCAAGAGGCCGAGCAAAACGACCCCTCTTGCTAAAAAGGATGAAAGTCATGAAAGTTCAGAATTGAGAAAGGTATACAAACTATTATAACAATTATAAATTTAACTTAATATATATTTCATCTTTTTTCAAAATAATATTTAATTTGAATACTTACAACGAAAAACCACATTAAGACCAAACTTAAATAACTCTATGGTAAAAATTTATGTGCGTTTCAGAGTTCTGACAATGAAATTTCCAAGTTAATGAATGTTGTGAAAGACAAAGAAAATGCCCTAAATATTGTACAAGGGAAAATGAAGGCTATGGAGACAACTATTCTGGACATGCAGGAAAAACTTAATGAAAAGGACCAGATAATTGAAGCAAAAAATAAAGCAACTACTATTATATCAGATAGTTTAACAAAAAAAGGTAAATAAAAAAAGGGAGAAAATAAGAATTCTTTTAATCTAAGGAATGCAGTGGCACGGTTCAATGCTACTTTGTTCTTTTTATTTTAGTAACGGAAAAAGAGAGATTATGCTTATTTATAATATTAAGAAAATGATGATCAAAGTCTAACCACAAAACAATAAAACATGTATATGTTTCAGAAAAAGATGCATTGGACATATTGGACGATACTAAAGAGCAGATGATTAAAATGCAGAATAACTTTGTTACAATGGAAGCCGAATGGAAAGAGGAAAAGATGACACTTTTGGCTGACATAGAAGCCAAAGATGATCAACTCAAAAGTCTTAGAGAAGCCAACACTATTCTTGAAAATTCGCGATTTGAAATTAGTTTGGCTAATTCAAGGTTATCGGAAGAGCTCGAGTCGAAGGCGAAAGAAGTTCAAGAATTACAAGACAAGTTGAATAAAATGACCAGAGACCGTGTCGAAGATGAACCGGGACGACAGTCGGAGGAAGAAAAAGGCTCAAAAGAAATAGCCGATATGACGGAACTGACGAGGAAAATTGAAGTATTGGAGCGACTGAATTTTGAAATCAGGCAGACTAATAAAGAACTAGAAATTCAACTGGCTTCGATAAGTAAAGAAGCGAAATCCCCGTCTATTTCACCTTCTAAAAAAGCGAGTCCTCTACCGACACGGAAAGGCAGAAATACTGCGTCTAAAACGAAATCGCCTTGGAGTAAGCTTTCGGCCGAAGCCCTCAATCAAGATCCCGAAAAGAAGCCGACAAAGTCAGACATTCCCAAATCAGAAACGATCGTTCAAGCGCTCAATAAGGATTTACTGGAGAAGGACTACATTATATCGCAAAAAGATACAATCATTCAAGAGTTGACTTCCTCTAATGATCGTAAGGAAAACGTCATCGAAGAATTGAAGTCGCAACTCTTATCACAAAAACAACCAGTTTACGAAAAAGTCGATGTAGCTATAGAAACGGAAAAATCGGACCTTCACCCTGAAACGAAAGATACGACGTCCGTCGGCGGGAACTCGGAGGAGAGATCGACAGCGGCTCGGGAGCAAATCGCATTATTGACGGAAGAGATAGATGCTGCGAATAAGAACATGATAAAAGTTAAATCGAATTGCAAGTTAAAACTGAAGCAAATGCAGAAGACGATCGATAAGTTCGGTTCGGTGTCGGATGCGAACGCCGAGATCGTTCGACTGAATGAAGAAATTCATCAACTCTCGCAGAAAGTGGCCGAGCTGGAAGAGGAGAAGGGCAACTTGCAATTGCATTTGGTGGATTACGATAGCGGAAGGCGTGAGTTCGCATTTTCATTATTAAACTAATTCATGTCAATTTCTTGATGCCTTATTAGAGATACGACTTCAGTCTTCTTACTTTTCAGTCACCGACACAGATATTTACAAGAAGATGGTGGAGATGGAGAGTTTAGCCGAGGCCAGGTTGAAATCGATAAGTTTGCTCGAGACACAGAAGTTTGATTTGGTTCAAGGTAAATTTCATTTTTAAAACGCACTTTTGTTTAATTAAGTTGTTCATTTATTGTGACGATTAATTTCAGAGTTACACGTATTGCAACAGAAGAATGCAGAAATGGAGGATAAAATTGCAGACATATCTCAACTTGAAAACGAACAAGTCTGCTCTGAAATAAAATCGGTGCAATTGGAAGAGCAAATCGACGGACTCGTCGCTGCCAAGAGAGAACTGGAGCTGGTCGTTGAAAACCTGAAACTGGACAGAGAGCATGTAGAGAGGAACATCGACTCGCTCAAGACTGAAAAGCAAGAGCTGTTGCAGAAGTTAGAGCATTATGTCCAAGAAAATATGGATTTAACCGACAAATTAGAAAAACTAAGTGCCGAAAAAGTAAGTTCAGCGGAGTCGATCGAGATCGTCGAATCGTTAACGACACAAGAGAAGCTAGAAATAGAAGAATATAATAAAGGAATTCAAGCAGAAAAAGCGGACGATAACAATTTTGAGTCTGCTGAGCCACCGGTCTCTTCTGACAGTACTAGTATAACCAAACTGATGCAAGAAAATGAAGAACTAAAGAGCAAAATAGAATTATTTTCGCAAGAGAGACAAGAAGTTATGGAAAAAATGAATACTATATGTACAGAAAATAATGCAATTCATAAGAACATCAAAGACTTAGAAAATCAATGTCGTAATTTGCAAACAAATATCGACCAGTTAAGTTTTGAAAAAGCAGAACTACTCAATCTTAATAAAGAATTGAACTCTCAAATAGAAGAGTTAAAACATCAACGGCTCGACATAGTCAAGGAAGCCGCCGAAGTTAAACCTATCGCAGCCGAAGACACGGTTGATAATCCTCTCGAAATTCACCAAGACGACAAAGCCGTGGGAGACAAAGCCTCGAAAGGAGCGAAATCTGTGAAGCAGTTGACTAAAGAAATACTGAAATTAAAAAATATCATTAAAGAGAGAGAGGATGACATAGCAGATTGTCAAATGAAAATACTGTCTCTAGAAGAAATCCAAGAAAAACAGAGTGAGTTAACGCAAAGTAATGCAGCATATGAAGTTAAAATCAAACAACTGTCAGAAGAAAATAAATACCTTAAGATACAAAATGATACCATGATGAATGACAAAATTGAACAAACCCACCTCAAAGACACGATCGAGCCTTTGCAACACGAAATTCAACGCCTCCAAAGAGAATATAGTGCCGCTGTCAATTCTCGGGATGCAAAAGTTCAGGAATTAGAGCATTTGTTGGGCGAATATGAAAAACAAATATTTAACTATAGTAATACATTACAGCAGAAAGATAAAGATATCAATGAATATGTCAATCAAGTTACTAAACTAAATGATGTCACTCAGAAACTCAAATCAAGAATAGAACTTTTCGAAGAGGAAAAAGCAAATGATCAAAATGTTGAATTGATTCAATCTTTGAACCAACAAATATTACTTTATCAAAATGCGTTGGCCGAATGCGAAGAAAAGTTAAGAACACTGGAAGAAGAAAAGGCTCAATTGGCATCTATAAAGTCTAAACTCGAGAGCAAACACGTAATGCTCGAGTCGGAGCTCTCAAAATTAAAAGAAACTCATAATGAAAATCAAAAATTAATTGAAGAATTAAAACGTCAACAACAAAAGCAAAGAGAAGAGTGGGCCGAAGTTATGTTGCAGGCGAAAGACCGAGATGAAGAAATCCATGAAATAAAATTGCAACTTAGAAAAGAATCTATTGAAAACGAAAAGCTTAGAACTATGTTACAGCAAAAAGAACATGGCTTCTCTGAGCTAATGGCTGAACGTGAAGAGCTCAAGAAGAAACTAGAAGTCATTTCTCACGAAGAGACATCTAAAAGTGACTTAACGGCATTAGAAAATAAAAACAAGGAATTAATCGAAAAATTGAAAAAATTTGCTTTAAGCATCAAGAAAAAAACTGCTATGTATTCTGATTTAGAAAATAAATTTAACGATATGCAAAAACTCCTTGAAATTAAATCTGAACAGTACGAACAAGCAATGATACAAGTCGAAACTGTTCCAGCATTACAAGACAAGTTGAAGTATGCAAACGGAGAACTAACAAGAATTTTAAGTGAAAAGAATATTCTCGAAGATAATCTTCTCGGTGCGCGGTCAGAATTAGAATCTTTACAAAAGAAATATGAAGATGCTCAAGAGGAAATCATAAAATTAAATGATTCGTTAAATACCCTCAATATGGAAGTTAAACTTAATCGAGACGAAAATGTGACCTTAAATTTGAATATGGAAAGTCTAACGAATAAACTTGTAGAGTATGAAATAGAACTGAAAAATAACTCAAATCTCCTGACTAAAATAACCTGTTTAGAGTCTGAAATCGATCAAAAGCAAATGCAAATAGCCAATCTAACCGCGGAACTTCATAGTAAGGATCAAAACATAAATCAATTGCAATTTGGACTTGACGCGAAGGTTCAGGAGCGAGATATGTATATTGAGAATATGCAGTCTGAATTAGATAAATATAAAAATCGAATTTACCGTCTAGAAGAAAGTATTTCTGTGATGGAAAACAGAAGACAATCTTTAGAGAGAAAGGCGGATCAACTGGACACGCAATTACAAGAGAAACAAAAATCTTACAGCGATTACTCAGTTCAAGAGGATGAGTTAGTTACACGTTTAGCCGCTCTAATGGATCACGATAGGGTTCTTGAAAAAGAATTGCATGAAATAGAAAATGACAATAAAAACCTACAATATAAAATACACGACATAAATGAAGATTTATCGAAGTTGCAGAAGAATAATTCAGAGTTGCAACAGTATTGTGCTAATTTGGAAAATAAGTCAGCTAAAGTAGAGTCATTAGAGGCTGAAAATAGTTCATTGCAACAAAAAATTGAAAATCTTGAAACTAGTTTGAAAAAATTACACAATGAACATCAACAAATGTTAGCTCAAAGGAAAATGGAAATGGACGACGTAGAAGCAGAATTTAATACTCAAATCGAAGCAGCTATAAAAGAAAAGAAACATCTCAGCGAAAGCGTTGAAAAATTAAATGAGCACATTCAAAGATTACAAAGTGAAATTCACGATTATAGGATAACAATTGAAAACCTACATATCAATCTTGAAGAACTATCAACAGAAAATAGAAAACTGGAAGAACCATCGCCAAACGAAAATACCGCAAGTCCAGATTATACTGAACAATATATAAGTGAAATCAATAGATTAAACGCCATCATTAATAGTAAAAATAGTCAAATTACCGAAGAAATTGATAAAATACAGACATTGCAAGCTCATAATAACTCTTTAAAATGCACAGCAGAAAACAATGTCGCACAGCTATCTGCAAAGCTTGAAGAATCATTCCAACAGCTGCAAGACTTGTCGCAAGAAAATGAATCGTTAAAGAGCAACATTCGTGAGCTTAATATTTTAATTACTCAAAAAGAAGATCAAATCAAACAGTTGATTGAAAAGAAAAAATTAGTTTTTGAGATGAATATACCTAAAACAGAGGGAATGACTATATCGTCAACTATTGAAGAATTGAGCGATGAACAAAAATCTTTGTCATTACTTGAATCTCAGATACTTTCAGATGCTGAAATAACCAATCAAGAAATTAATACATTCAAAAAAGTAGACGCAACAAACTCTGAAAAGCCTATTTCTTATCAACGATCGGACGGTTCTGTAGAACCTTTGATTGTCTCAAAGAAAGCTTACATGTGCTCCAATCCCGACAATAGTAAAGATGTGGATCCATTTAATTCAGATGAGGGCTGGGGCCTGGGGGAAAACGAAGAGATATACGAAGTTACTCCAGGAGTTACACTATTAAATCAAGAAATAAAACAACTCAAGGATAATAATGAAAGTTTAAAGAAAGAACTCGATGCTTCTAATAATAAATTATTAAGAGCTATTAAAAAATTAAAAGAACTTAAAAATGCTAACGATATGATGGCCAACGAATTAAAAATATCAAAACAGATATCTAACTCTTCTATGTTAGATATGGCTATTGAAAGTGAGTTATCTAGCAACCTTGAGATGTTGGAGAAAAAAGTACAAGAACTAAATGACACTCTCAATAAAGAGAAAAAAGACAAAGAAACGCTCACTAAACAGAATGAAATCCTAAAGAATGCCAATGATAGATTAATAGAGTTGAAAGAGAAAATGGACAATGAATTGGAACTGTGGAAATATAATTTTAAACAAGCAAATGACAAAATATCTTTAAATCAGCAACATCATTCTGAAGTTCAGCATGAAAAAGTTCAGACTTCAAAAATAGACTCAAAACTTGAAGAGGACATATTAAAACTTGAAAAAGAAAACGATGAATTACAAGGGCTTGTTGACGCTGTTAAAAGCGAAAATGAAAAACTGTCAGATGAAATTACTACTTTGAACAAAGAAGTGTTAATGCTTCGTCAAAAATGTCTGGAAAAAGACGATCGTGACTTACTTAAAAAACAGATAGAGGATCTTATAAATACAAATAATGATCTATCTGTCACGTCTCAGAAATTACATAGTGATATTTCGGCCTCAGAAGATCGTTACGTGCAATTAGTAAATATTAACAAAGATTTAAAGTCTTCTTGTAAAGAAACCGAAAACGACAAATTAGACTTGATACAGAATTGTGCATTTATAGAAACTGAAAATGTAGCTCTTAAATCTCAGAATGAAGCAGCTCTAAATGAAATAAAGTCTCTAAGAGAAACTCTTGAAGCTATTCAGTTGGAATTATTACAAGAGAGACAAAATCTAGAACAACTGCGGAATAATAATACACTTTCTGACAGAAATGAGATAATTGAAAAAGAATGCGAAAGTTTAAAAGTTCAACTAGAGGATGTTAACAGACGTAATGAAAGTATAGAACTTGAAAAAAGCACTATAACAGAAAGTTATCAAGGGCAGATAAGTGAACTTGAATCGAAAATTGACAAGTTGAATTTAGAAAACGATCAACTATTATCGACTGTCACCGAGTTACGGTCGTCAGTATCGAGTGCTATGGATCAAAGGGGATTTGAAATAGCAGAACTGTGGAAGCAACATTTAGCACAAAGGGAGAGCGAATTCCAAACTAATGAACAAGATTTGAGAATGCAATTAAATGCCTCTGAGAGGAAATACGAGCAACTTCTTGAGAGCGTACAGTCATCCACACAAGAGGAAACAAATAAGATCTTAATATTAGAACAAGTTACATCCCTACAAAATAAATTACAGGAGAAAGAAATGCAATTAAGTAATTTACAAATTAAATACGAAGATGTCATGCACCAACTGGATATATTGCGATCGGAAATGGAAGATGAGAAAATGATACACGAGAACAAAATTTTAGTACAACAAGAGGAGTACGAAAAGATCATAACTGACATGAGAAGCAAAATTGAGAAACAGGACGAAGGCAGTGATGCAGTCAATGCTCTTCAAATTGAGTTGGTGGCTACGAAGTCTGTCAACGACAGTTTGAATCAACGTATAGAAGAACTTAAATATGGTTATGAATCAAAAATATCGGAACTAAGCAAAGCCATTCAGCAAAAGGAAAGTGAAATCTTCCAAAAAACGCACGACTATACAATTACTCTCGCCGATAGAAATAACGAATTTGAAGTTGTTAGAAAACAACTTTTGGAATATGAAAGAAAAGTTGAGGACTTAACTTATGAAAAGGAGTCTGAATTGGCAGTTCTTAGGTTGAAGATGCACGAAAACACCGAAAATTCTCAGAAATTACGTACAGAATCAGATAAAGAAAAAGTCAAATTATCTGAAACGTTAAATGAAAAGATTATCGAATGCACAAACCTTAATAGACAAATAGTCGATTTGAATAAAATATTAGAAGAATACGCAAACAAAGCGGCTGAAACTCAACTTGTCTTGGAGAGTCAAGAGTTAGAGATTGTGACGCTTAAAGATGAAATAGAAAGCATGAAGACGACACTGCGAGCCGCCTCTACAAGAATAGAGAAACACGTCACTTTTGCTTCGGACGCTAAAAACTCTGGCGATGGCGAAACAACAACGAGTAACGAGTTACTAGATGCGGTCCCGAGAGCCGAGTTAGATTTGGCTCTATACATGCTTCACCAAAGAGACGTGCGCTGCGAAGAACTGACGATGGAATTGACTCAATTGTTAGAAGAAAGAGATACATTACAACTCCGTCTATCCGACAGTTTGCGTTCTTACGAAGAACTCAAATCGCATCACGGGTCTGTCGGCCTCGATAATTCAATGGACCTCAGCCGAGATACAATATCTGAACTGCCAAGCTTTAGTGTAGAAAAGGAATCCCAATTCGCCGACGTTCATCGTGCGCAAACATCTAGGAGTAGTAGTATTTGTGAGACCGACGGAGACAAACCAAAACTACAAGCTAAGTGAGTACCTCCGTAAATATCGTGTTCTCTGCCATTCGGTCGGGCGTGATTGTGACATGAATTGCAGGTTGTCCGAGCTGCGCAGCGTGAAGCACAGTCGCGACGTGCGCCTTCGACACGAAAGCGAGCAGCGACAGCTCGGCATGAGGCTCTTGCAGCAGGACGTCGCCAATCTGCCTCCTCAGGCGAGGGAGCAGCTTAACCAGGCTCACCACACCCTCTGTGAGTTTAATATTACTTTATCAAACTTTTGTCAACCAATTGTGAACTTTCGTTCTGTGACATTATGGTTGCTTTAATTTCTCACGAATGATCAACTGAGGTAAGGCCTGAAGGCACAATCTTCTAATTCTTTACAAAGTGGTTTTATATTTCCAGCCCGGGACTCTCAAAGCACTCCCACAGTGCTGCTGAACTGGCTCCGAGGGAAGAGCACTCCAAAAGTTGTCCATATGTAAGTGAATGTTATGTAGTTCGTAGGCAAACTTAGAAGACGTTTCGACTGACAATCAAAATACAATTTTACCAAATATTGTTATTTTCTGCTAAAATCCAAATCCATTATTGTTTTTGAATAGTTGGTATCACGATCAGCCGTCAGTATTGAAATTGTGATGGGATGTTTAGAAATTGTTGCACTTGCACTCGGCACAATTTGATAGAGTTTGCGAGACAAACGTGTAATTGTGGATCACTTGCCACCGAAACATAAAAATGTTCATTATCATTTAATCGCGCTAGTTGTCTTCTTAAAGAATAATTAGAAACAATATTTCAAATCGTGCTATTTTAGTTCAAATGTTATCTCTAATAATAAAACGCAATATTACAACTAATATCGCGAACGAACGACCTTGTATGTATTATAAATGCATCATTTGACCAAAATTTAAAATGGTGCTTTTCATTGACTGCTAATAAATGTTATGATTTTTTTGTAAATTTATATAAATTTCTATCATTTGATTTATTGGGAGCTTCCAGGTTGCGCTGCCATGTTTGTGTATATATATATATATTTACCACATTGTATGGTCACTAATGTGATTCTGCAGCATTTGTATATTTAATTGTAAAAATTCTGAATAAATTATAATTTAAACACACTGTTTCATTTATTGACAACCATAACCATCCAGAGTAGGCACTCGTGTCCAAGTATTTTGTTACTATGAATTTTCTTTGAAGTTACTATGAATGGGAGAGCTTCAGATTGCTTCGTTATTACTTCTGCGATGATGTCTTTGTATTTTGAAGAGGACAAAAGGTGATACCCTGCGTAGACAGTGAAATTTACCCATAAGTAAATCCTTAACATTAGATCTGTTGGGGTTGTCAAGAAAAGGCAAGGGATTATAGAGTTAGGTGGAAAAAGGTACTAGACTCCACAGAAATTCACGACACGATAAGAAAAATGAAAGATAATTAATTTTGAACATTTTTATTGCAGATTTCGATTATCTACAACATATTAAAGTCAACGAACTTGTATTACAGATAATATACTTAAAAATACATCACAAAATCAAATCAGTGTCAAACCACATTCAGCTTAAAAATATTTTTGATCTTTCGAATTTCGACCTATGTGCGCAAATTTTAAGATCACGTCAGTTGTGAGAAGGGCGAACGGCCTACTTCCATGTTCATTACTTATTTCTTAATATATTCCTCGAACTTATAATCTAAACTAAGAGCTTAAAGCCTATCCAAAGCCAAAAGCAAAAATAAATCTAGGTCAAGACTAAGCGAATCGTTTCCCCAGTTTCACAAACAATAGAATACTAAGATATAAAAGATGTTATTCTGTGAAACGATATATTTGTGTGTTCACCACAACCGACATATTTACATTCCTCGTCCGTTAAACGAAACTACTCAAATTGCAGATAAATTTTTAAAGGTATATAACAGTTAGGTCGCTCATTAATATCGATTATGAGGAATACTTTATAGTCATTTTACTTATGGCACCAAATGCTTACAGCAAATATACTTTATATGTACAGTTTCATATTTACAAAGTTAACCCAATAAAATAGAGAAAATGTTAAAGTAGAACAAAAATATATGTGAGCCGTGCTGCGGCTACATTCGAAGCTTACTTACATGGAAGACGTTGGACTAAACTATTTAAAATAACTAATTCTTTTAAATGCACACGACTTATAGCAATCCTTAAGTTAGCTAACTACGCCACCCGTACTTACACACAATTATATCTATTATAATATCTGTGGAAACTATCACATTTTAAAGTTAAACTTAAATCGTCTATACTAAATTCCTATCTACAACAGAATAGAACCATTAAGTACGAAAACCTAGTTCTAATATCTATCGCCGTGTGTTTACCTATTTCCAAAAGTCAAAGTATTAGGAACAATATTGTATGGAAACGCTCTATATCTAATATATTCTATTAATAATAATTGAATCACAATTCTTTTATTTCAGATTTTGCTTATATTACCTTACAACATAACATAGTACTCCTACGTTAACATATTATGACTGGAAGTGACTATGAAATCAAGTTTAAACTGCTAGTTAAACTATCACATTATATATTAGGCACTTAAAACTACCTGTTGGTTCAGTGTCAAAAAGGAAAAACGATTCTGAACAATTTAAGAACTATCTTTATTTTGTCGTCTTATAAATAATATAACTTTCATGTAGCCCTTGTCCTTCTACTATAATATATCAAATAATCTATATATACTGTGCAAGTGTTGGTAATACCATCGTATTTCTGTTAAATGTATTTTAAATCTTGAATATAATATTTAAAGTTGCAACATTCAAGCGTAATATATTGCCTTCCCCCGATATACTTTTACTGTGATTAAAAAATGCATATTAAAAAAATATGATTCTGCCATGTGATATAAATGTTTTTATAATAATCTATAAATGTAATATAATATTTAAGTTATTTGGGAAGAATATAATAATATATGTACTGCAATACGATATACTTAATTAAAAGGATCTCGTATGTTTTCTCTACGAAGAATTCACTTTGGTCCCGTGAGTTATGATATAGCAATTTCGTTATAATTGTAAGTTAGATTATCTCATACCAAAACCTTATATTAAATAATAAATGTATAATATTATCGTTTCAGGCGATAATGAAAATTGTTTCCTATGAATAAAGAGGTAGATCGTAATTTCAAGATACCTATTATGAACTAAAAGAAAATTCTATCGGTGATTGATTTCCTACGATATTTAAGGCGCCTCACTCGTGCGGAAGAAATGTGAAGACTGGGCGCTCATTTAAAGAAGCACAAAGGGCCAAAGACTCAACTATTAAGATAAACTTCGTTCTTAAATAACAATTATACACGATAAGTAGAAGGTACTTATGTTAGACACATTGTCAGTCTTGATATCAGTCCTCGATCACGGATACACCGTTCAAATGTTCTAGTTTATAGTATTTTCGTACTGCACCGAAGTTAAAGCGACAATTTCAGAAGTGGACATCTCTGACGTCGGTGGGTGTGGCAGCGTTATTGTGGGGCTTGTCTTGGGTCGGAGGAGGCGTCCAGCCCGACGCCTCCCGGCTCTGTCCGTTTGGGACGGACACTACCCGTTCAATCAAACCCTGCACCAGCTCCTCGATTTGCTCCAGGCACGTTTGTAAGCAGTCCTGATGAAAGACACGTCGTTAGAGAATAGCCAATTGTGATTATGTTTATATGAAGTTGTGTGGTGGAGATTAACTTACCAAATCGATGCCTGTCAGTTCGTGTAATCGAGGCAGGTGTCCGTCTAATTCCAGGCCTCGCAAAGCGGCCGCTATGCTGCACGCCGCGAGAGTGCTCGCCGAGTATAACGTGAACTCGTAATCTAAAACAAAAAAAATATTTTTTAAAATATCGTTTTAAACTTTGACATTTGAGGAATACAAATGGTTCGTAAACTTCAGATTTACAAAATCTAGCGTAGACAAAAAGGGCGCCTCATTAAAGTACTTAAATGCTGCTTATGATTGAAGCAACAAACGAGCACTCTACCGAGCGATATCAGTATAGAACCGGGTCAGCATGCTTACACAGTAAATGTAGGTACCTAAAAGCGGATGTGGAACAAAGTTAGTTTATATTTAACGAGCGTCAAGTACTTATGTCATAAATCATAATTATAATTGCGTATTTTGCGGGTTTCCCAGCTACGTGGTGGTTTGCGACAAAGTCAACGTATTAGCGGAGTAGACCTGGTGGCACAAAGGAAATGGGCATCGCCTAATGAAATACGTCTCTCTCCTTCCCGCAGGTTGTTGGTCTCTGTCTGGAGAGTACAGTCTCAAAGGAGCCGGCAACCGCCCTCGCGGCCGCATTCCTCCGCTGTACCTGCGCAACCGATTTACTGGAATATTTCTCACGAGCTTGCCTGGCATAATATTATTATATATACAATATATCCTCCTAAAAAGGCATCTTCGCCCAATTCGGGCTTGTAACTCCGAATTAATAGATCAGGTTATATGTTACCACACGGTTTAGTTGGTAAAACATATAATCAAGCTAATTTTAATTTAATTAAGAACAGACTTGTTACATTGTATTCATTATCATTTCCTCAGACGCAATATATAGTATAATAAAACAAGAGGAAAAACTAATTTGACCTTCAGCGATTTGCTGCCTCTCAAAACAGACGCACTTACATAAAAAGAACAGTCTACCATTTATTTGGAGCGTGGATTATTAAAAAACGGTGACCAAAAAAAGTTAAAAAGCCTCTATTGGGCATTGAAGACTCGGCGCACCGTAATCTCAAATTCTGAAAAGTATGGGAACGTAGACAATATAGGCAGAGCATCCGAGAGCACTCCATTCATGATTAAGTATATTCCTTTATATCGAACGACGTATGGTTACCGAACACTCTTTCAGCTTCATTTAAAGGGTTTTTTAATTCGTATGGCGGCGGAGTCGAGATAAAGGCTCTGAAGGAAGGAACAAAACGAAGATACGAAACAACGAGAGCGGCCGCTTACTCGAAGCATTTGCATAATCTGATGTTAATCAAACATTGAAGCCCTACCGCTTTGCAGTTCGACCCGCGGACCGGTCTCGCGACCAGATAGCTCCAACTTAAGGGACCTTACGGAGTCTTGTTTGATATTGAAATCCATCCGAGAGTCATGACATTGAAGTACCCAAGTTCGCTAAGCAAATTTGGCAACGAGTCGAAACCCAAGCGGTTAACGATTTTGTCGCCTATGACATAATCGTCTAATATCCTTTGTACATGTATGGCGATACCGAGACATCGTTACGTCCTGATGTTCAATGTCTAAGTATTTGAGAGGTGAACGTTCGAGGCCGTAGTAGGAGAACGAGAACAATATAGACTTGTAAACCAAGAGCGTAGTGCCTCATTTAAGGAATTAATACTTCACATTTAAGTCTGTTTCCGCCTTTGACGAATGACGAAATCTAGTCACAATGCTGTGAGACTAATACAAATCAAGCTCCTAAATTGTCCGGGTAGTATGATATTAAAACTATTAATTCTGTAGCTAAGATGAAACTAATAAAAGTAACTTGTTTTGTAAAGTATGTCTGTGTGTGTCAGCACTAAAATAATCCATTACAAATTTAATATCCCGGCAAGTTATGACTGCACTGAGTAAATTGTACCATTCGAATAATGATACATAATGCGGGCTCGCTCGATACCGTGGAGTGTAACTACTAACTACCACTCATGCAGGGCAGCCGCCGCCACTTAACCTCCTGTACTATAAATATACCACAGACCTTGAAAGCATTTGAAAACGAAAGTTTTAAGTACAATAAGACTGCAGTCAATTCATTATTACTCTATGTACGGTGCAAAATTCTAGCAGTTTATAAACGGCAATTGATAACGTACTTTTAACCTTCAATTTTTTATTAATAAGGGGTACTTCATAGCGTTACTGTCCCGTGTAAGAGTGATATTTTTGCGGTAATAAAGCATTGTATTTGGTATGAATAATCTACAGTCTGACAAGCGCGAGATGATACCCAAGGAGCATGTAAAATAAAAGAGTTGAAGCGTGAACTTCGCCAAAAAAACCACAAGGCGGCGGCGGCAAACAACAAAAACCGTTGCATAAAAACATATGATCCGCCGAGGGGTCGCGGGGCGCGGGCAGTCCCGAGGCGTGCTGGAATGCGATCAGGCGAGCCGCGTGGGAGGTGCTGGCCCCACACGCGCCCTCACTCTAACCCTCACTGTAAACAAACCTATTCACATCTCGGCAGCATCCCGAGCCTTTCCAAAGAAGCCAACAAAAATCTGCACGCAACGTTCTAGGTTTAAAAATCCCTATGAGAGCTCGCGATGCCACGAATTAAGTACAACAAAGTACAAGCCAATTACTTACGACCCGTAATTGCATATAACGTGACTGCGGCCTATTTCAGTTGACTATCAGTTCCAGCAATTGTTGATAGCCCGAGATAGCGTGTAACTGCACCGTGGCTTCACCGTGAGAGCCATTTCATTGAATAGGTTAAAATATAATTGGGAATGCACGCTTTCTGACGTAAGACATGAATATGCATCTGAGACTTATTCCGGTTTGAGGCATATTGCTCGTTCTCTATTCATTTGTCGTTAGGTTCAGTGACACGTGACATCGACATGACAGACACCGCGAGCTAGGAACGGTGAATATTCAGGCGACTGCGCAACCATCGCGACATGACATGATCGCTGATATTGCGAACGAGGCGCTAATTACATATACGCCGCTTAGACTTCGTTTTGTACCAAACCAACATATAAGACAAATCTATAATAACTGGGTACAGGTTATACACTTTACGGGTACAGGTAAGGCATTTGACAATATAACAATATTGCAATAATGAAATAATTCAGCAATACATAAAAATGTTAGTATAGTAACAACAATGAACTGTGTTTATATTTCAACTATGTAATTAATTTAGTTATTTTTAACAATATCCTCCAATCAGCCTATTAAGTGTTAATGAGGGTTCGTTTAATGACTACGTTCGCGGTTTTGCGCTGATAATAACTAACTGTATTTAGAACTCGAGATATGGAATACATTTATTGTTATATAAGACGTTATGTAAAGAAAGAAAGCTCACCTCTCACAGCTACTGTGATGAAGGTCTGGGCGTGCCTCTGCACCATTTCACTGGTGACACGTCCACCACGGAGTGGAAGTCGTGATATTAGGAGTGGTAGAAAATCGTGAGCCGTCACTCCTGCGACGTCCCATTTCAGTTTCGACAGCACCAGCAATTCCCAGCTCTGTTGACAAAATACACATAGTTGAATGCTAAATAATTTCTACTGTTACTTACTAAAAATCGCCATAATATTTGTTATCTGTGCGTGCACAAAGCTTCTGAGTGACATAAAAATGAAGATTAGCTTAGATTTATTATAAAAATGTCGAAAGCCGGCCGAACGCAAAGAACTGCTTATTGGGCTAGTATAATAATGCTGCATTCCACTCCTTACATCCGCTGCATAATCGTAAACACGCCGAGTTTCGCTCGACTTCCCGGAACGGAACGTAGGTCCCCAACACATTGTTAAGCTCAATAAAAATCAATATACTATTCGATAATTTTTACTTCGGCTTTACCAGCACTGAACTAACGACTTAATTTCCCTCTTAGCTATAAACTCTTAATCTGAAACTTTGTCCAGCTTCTTTTGCTGACCTACATTAATTAATAAGTGTCGTGATAAGGCCGACCTTTGTACAAGTTTGCGATATGAATGGTGAGTTTTATGAATAACTTGATTATTTTGTGCTCACACACACACGTCCGCATGTCAGCGATGCATGTCCGTTGACAGATAATACTCGATGTTTACATAACTCAAACGATGGGGTCGTCCAGACCGACAAACGTTTGCTTTTTTCAAGTAAACAAATATATTCCGAATACCGATAAGGATAGAGTCGAGATTAGTCTGCGGTTCGAGTGAACTTGAGGCCTATTGGTACTTGATATTCGGTACTTGTGAATGAATGAGGCTCATCATCACTGGAAGTCGCACGATATGCGATCTCGTCTCGGTGTGCGTCAACTAACCGTGCGGTCTAAGTAATCCGGTTAATATGAAGCATATAATAATGGCTCAGTGGAAACTAAAAAGAACAGGTGAGCGAAAGTGGTTAACGATGGTGGTATGCGGGTCGACCGCGCTCTCAAAGGATTCCGTCTCTCGCCTCGCTGTCGTTGAAAAGCTTCGGAAACAATGCGCTCGTAAAGAATTTACCGCAGACACCACCTGATACACCGTGCGGATGTACCGATTGCGTTACGTTCAGCTAAAGAACTATGATCCGAAAACACGCAGCAAGGGTCTCAGCGATCGTGTGAAAGTACAAATAGAACTCGAGACGTTTGGAATGCGGCTCATAAATTTCCAAGTCGGTGTTCATTAGAAGCTTGCGCGGTAGCAGTTATCGAGGCACGTTACAGCCAATAAAGCGAGCTATGCAAGCCCTCGACGCGCCCGCGACACACTCGCTGAATTCCGTACCTGTTCCCATGCTTCGTCCGATTTCATCGAGCACTACCTACACACAATACCTACCTCCTGCCTAAATGTATTAGTAAATGATTTCCCTATGACCAAACTGTGTAGGGAGTGGACGGCGTTTTGGTCGGAAGCTTTACATGTTGAATACTAAAGTTACCTCGAGTATGCAAAACGTGACACGCATTCTTTTACACAGCTACAGTGGAGCTAACGTAATACGTTATCACAGCACATTCCTGTAAAATGATGGTGAGCGATTGCGAAATCATTACGTGTGGCTTATTTCACTTATTCGTACATTACAACGAACGTTAAGTTCGATCGTAAATCTTAATTTATGTATGTGACGAAGAACTTACGAAACTACAAATTTTCTAAATATTTAATAATATTAAGTTAACTTTATGAATTTACCAATGGAGAAGTTTTACCAAGTTTAACCGCAGTCTTCGTCTTTGCCCCATTGTCTGTGCCCGCATAGAATGGGTTTTACTTAGAACAAAATGCTATTTATTATTGTTGTTTTTAGAGGTATCATATCAATAATGCTTTACATAATGTAGCAAATGAAATTGTAATTTATTTTATAATTTAACTCTTCGGTAATGTACAGACAATAATGGAATCAATTAAAGGACGATAAAAGCTAGTTCATTTCTTTTGAAGATATAAATAGAATATATTTATATGTATTAGTTTGGTATGGTGATAATATGAGTTATTCTGGCAGTCGTGGAGGTTTCTTTGGCAAGCAGCAAGGAGCCGAGCGCTGGAATGCGACCCGCCCAACCCCCTTCGCCCCTCTCACCCGAGAATAACGACTGCTCTCGTGGGAAACAATAGTAAGAAAGTACGAGCCAAATTGAATAAGGAAACCCGTTTGATAACACCTAACGCACCTTAAAATATTCATTTAAAATGGCATCGTCTTAGCAATGCTCATTAGTGGGGAAAACAAGCGTAACCGAGCCGTGAGATCTGCAAATAAGTGTGCTTTTCTTCTTCCTGTTAAACTAAGCTTTTGTAAGCTACATAAGTACATATTTATGAAATGAAAAATATGACAAAAAAGATAAAATATTTCAAGGCGTGTCATTCAATACAGACGGGAACGAGTTATTGGATTTTCTCTGAGCGGTGCCTAAAAAGAAAATTCAATCAAGAATACGGCCTTATTCTTCAATTATAATAAGCGTTTACAGTGGATGTGAGAACGCGCAGGTTTTATGATCGTGCCGAGGCGGCGGCGGTTGTGATTCGTGAGGCCTGCGTTAAAGCTGTCTCGGGCGCTCTTTTTGCTTGTGCTACGCTCACCTACCTTGACGAGCTCGATAACCAGTACGAGAGAAACCGCTCTCTGTATCTAATACACGATTTCAAAATTAAAATTCCGTTGAGTAAAATATAATCTTTCTTATAAAATCAATAAGTTCATAATGCTTCGATTTATGTTAATCGTTTTCTGGGAAGACTAAGAATTTCCATAATAATGTTTAATATTAATTGCCGGCGCATCCGCTGTTCTAGACACCCGCCATTCGTTTCACTTGGATAATCCATTATAAACGAGCATAATGTTATATTCAACCAGTGTGACGGGTACCGCCTTTGACTGATATAAGAATATTGGGTTACCTACATTCATATTTGTGACAACATTCAAACATTTTAATCTTACACAAAAATAGTTAATTGCAAGGTTAAAAATTACATCAATTATCACTTATAATTATATCTATATCTTGGGCTCTACGGAATGTCGTAGTTGTTCTACGAAAATGCTACGCACCTAATGACTAAGTTTGAAACAATTAAAACTCAATTTAATTAACGCTTTTGTGTGTATATAAAACTTATCATTACTGTTTACAATTCCATAACCGTGTTTCTCTGATAAAGCATTTATTTCATTTGGATAATTGGTAGGTAACTGTTCAAATAACAACATTCACAACGTATTGAATAAATGATTAGATGTATACGTAGAGACTAAAAATAATGAAATAAATATTATTATTAAGAGAAATATCAAAGTGCGTCAGTAATGTAAAGTATTTTAATACTTCAAGGACGTTTAGAATAGCATTAACGATTGTCATTCGCATATAGAAAACCTTTGGGAAGCAGCTCGTAAAGGCAAGTCGCGGTCGCGCCGTGAGAAAAAACAAGCGGCATGCTTCGTCTGTAATTGGTCTGATTGAAACGCGGCTCTCGTTCGGCGGTTCCAAGAAGGCTGCCGGCTCGTTAGGGGACACTGTCCGGGACCCCTCCTCCCAGACCTCACGCCGCATTCCTCCGATTTTGGGCCTAACTTTTTCCACCGACCGGCGGAATGGTGTAATTCGATTTTTATGTAATAGTCCAAGTAGAAACTAATGCAAGCAGTAAAAACGCCGCCAGGTATCAGGGTAAGTAAGTATGGAATGCGTTAAAAACAAACGAACTCGATTATATGACGCTAAAAGATGCGGCGTGCACTTATTATCTACGGGAGGACGGGGCTCCGACGGGTGGCCGCGACGCCCGAATTGCATTGCATATCACTCGTAATATATTCAACATATTATATGTAGCGACATTTTATTATTTTTAGATTTATCAATTGCTTATTAGGATTAGTTTAGTTCGAAATGTTGTAATATTATTTGAGAAACGAGTTGGTACTACAAAAACCTTTATGGTAAGAATACGTTTTTACGCTAAGCTATTATTAAATTAATATAACCCCTAGTCCGACATAGTGTAAAATATAGCATTGTGCTATAAATGAGAGTTATGAAATCAAAAATATATTAAAAGATTTAGGTTTAAGAATTTCGTTATAAGTTATATTTTAATTAATTTCTACGACCTACAGGTAGCTAACCTTAAGGTAGATTTAACACGCAGGGTAACGAATGATTAATTTATTTACTTTACATAAAATTAATACTAAATCTACGATCAAAAAAGTAATCGTTAGTGGGCAATGACCGCATAATTTAACCATCTATTATTATGATAACTCGAAATTGACAAAAAATTTACTTTAATGATTACTAAGAAAAGTAGGTACTTCGTTAAAATGTTACATGGCACTTAATCACGTAACTTGCCTCGCCCTAACTCTTATGTGTATAATAACTAGATTGATAACACAACTTCCGCTGCAGAAAGCCAACTACAATTTAAATTACTTACGAATGTGATAAGTTTTGAAACAACCCGAACGTCATATCATTTTCAATACAATCTGAATTGCATTCGGTTATTTATGATAAGGTGAGGTCATATCGCAACATTTCGTCCAGTATTCAATGATAAAACTTACGCATAAATCCGAAATCGTAATGCTGTTTGCCGTGTAGAAGACCAGTAAATCTGCAGGGAGGCCTCGCGAACTCGGTTCCCGTAGCTTGGATGCTAGCAGCAAACAGGCCGTGCCCAGCAGTTGGAGCTGACTTTTCCCAACCGTGCAGGTACTAAGGAACCGATCTAGGTAGGACATCGCCAGCGTAAACACCTCTTCCTGGCAGTTCTGATCTTCGCAAACCTGAAAAGACGATACGGTTCAGTACATTACATTTAGTGGGCATCACGGCGCCGCACCTCGCTCTTATCACACTGAATTCCTGATAACCTATATATTCCATAAAATTGTAATTCAAAGTGCGATAAATGAGCCTCGTGCTTTCCTACTTGGGCTCTTATCGAAGCGGGTACTCTTCGTTGCTTTCCAAGAAGTAACGGTCAAACGTATATTAAGTAATTGAACAGTTCTTCCGTAGTCGTGTTAATACCTAGTTGAGAATCGGTTGTACTTAAAAGGAGAGAGTAAAGCGAAGTGCAGTGATCTACTTAGTAAATAGAGAACGTCACGAGATACGCGAGTCGGTCGCGCATAGTTTCGCACGGTGTAATCCGAAACACGGATGCACCCACAGTGGGACCGGCAAGAGCCTCAGCTGATGGTCCCACGCTCGACTGTCAGCTGATTAACTCATAGCTCAGCAGAACGGGCCATTGTTCTGTTACAAGATTACTGGGTGCGAATACTTCAACATCATTACGTTGTTAGTTTTTGTGGCGTTTGTTAATACCCATTGTGTATAATACGTATAGAAACAAGAAGTGTATATATTGTGATATCGCTTCTCGTTTAATCGTTAGCAGCAGGAAAATATTTCATTTTATTCTATTTGGGTATATAACATGATGAAATCTACCTAAAAATGTTTGATTTGCACCGAGATGTTATTTAGTGGGCTTAACTAGAGACTATGAAATGTCATTGCCCTTTCAGGTGGTGTTTTTCGGCAGGGCTTCTTGTAATTTGGTATGCGACAGGTTTCACGTATAAATGGTGGGCATAATGTGTCGGCAAACTTGGTAAAGTGGCAACGAGGCGCATGCGTCGGCAGCGCAGGGTGACGTCAGCGCCCGCGCCGCTCCCACGTGGCTCGAATTTACAGCTGACTGATCTCATATGGTTAGGCTAAGATAACCCCAACCCATAATGCATTATCTTTCAAAGCAGAACCTATCTTTATAAAGCCTATTTCACCGCATAGATGAAATCTGCATAATCAATCAATGCAAATAAAGTATTGTGAAATGAACAATAAAATATTATGTTACAATTTGTACATGTATGAGAATTATAAAGTTTCCTAGAGATAGATAAAAGCGCGTCCGGCGTCAGCTGTGTGCGTGTCAAAATCAGCTGATTATTCAAATAGAACGAGCGCTCGCATCGGTCGGCGACCGCGGCGTTCCGCCCCGCCGGCCGGCAGGGCCCCTCGCGCAATCAACAGGCACTAAGCACAACATTCCTAAACACTACTTTATGTGATAACATAATGCTCCCAATCCCGACATAGTAAAATATTTCATTTGATATTTTGAATTGATTTCTAATCAGATTCCTATTGGAACGTTATAAACATGATCAGCTGATCATGTAAACAATGACGATAGTAGTGTTATAATCGCTAGAATATTTAAAATAGTTTTTACCATAATGCTTATCCTTATGGCACGTTAACTAGGGAAAAATGCACAAGATTTTCTAGACCACGTTTCTATCATACACTCGGTTAACGAATCATAATATTTCCATACACCTAGACGTATGAATCGTTTGGCACCGGCGGCAGGCGAGCGCTTACGCAGACACCGAGGTACCTACACGTGGCCGAGTGGTTAGCAGATCGACAAGATGGCGAATGAGTGGGCCCTGAGCTCACCTCTAACATCCACTCGGCGACCACTCGGCGCATATGAGGGGTGATCTCGGTCTGCACGGTGCCGAAGTAATTGGCGGTGACGGCGTAGCTCTCCTCGGTGCGCAATAGGTTGTCCAGCACGCGCCGGCGCAGCAGCACGGGGTCGGCGGCGGCGGCGGGCGTCGGGCCGGCCTTCGCCCGCTCGCTGCCGGGGCTCACGCGTTCCGCGCACAACAGCTCCATGCTACACCGCACAGCGGCTTATCTAGGCCTCGAGTTACCTCGCGGAGTCGTGTCGAGAACAGCTGACTGAGCGCGCGTGTGGAGCCGTTCGAGTTGCGGTGCGACGACGGCGATAGCCCGAGTCACAATGAGTGGCCGCCGGCGGAGCGACCGACCGGCCGCCGAACATATGATCGGCGGGGCGAGGGGAGGGGCGCCGCCCGGCCCGTGAGGCCCGCACGCAGGTTTCTCCCGATTCGACGCTCGAATAATAAAACATAACACGTTTTCTTGCTCTCTCGTATTCTATCCCGATTCTTGCTTCTCGTTCTATTATTTACAAAATGAAATGAATTCCACGAGTTGATAAAATATCCGACGTAACTTTAAAAGCACTATTATTATTTTATTACATGTATTTACCTCAGAGTATTGATAGTTACCTACATAATGAAAGGCGAAAGAAAATGATATTCATTTTTCCTAACTAAATTATTAATATTATCTAACGATCAAGTTTCCCAAAGGGGCACCCTAGACAATTTACGTGATTGTGATGATTAATACCCATGGACACATCAACAGCCTTTACTCTAAATTACACTACGTTAGTAATTACGGCTTTTTTGCTTACCTAGTTCAAATATTTAAAAGTCCTTGACATCAATAAAAAGCAGCCTACATTCTAGCCCTAATCGTCTAGATTTTTCCATACGTACCTAAGTATTACAAATGAATGCAGTTGTATGTAAAATCAATTACAAATTGCGACAGAAAAAATCTCTTTTAAGCAAAGAGGCGATAAATTTCATCGATATCATCATCAACGACATTGCAAATGCCTGCTAATTATACCTACTGGAACTGGCCATGGTGACAACGTAACGGCACTCTAACAGTTTTTCTAGAATCCTATCATAACCTACCTTGATTGCTATTCAAAATTCATCTGTAGTGCTTACTGCTTTGAATAAATTACATCCCATTTCACCCAAAACCTGAATAGATGTTTCGTTAGAGACAAAAAAATGTTGCCTAATTGTTGACACGCAAGTCAACGGTCTAGCCTAAAGTTATTGTTGTTAATTAAGTAGGATATGAACCCGAAAAGTAAGTGTTAGTAAAGTGTTTACTGCGTTAGAGAAATAAAATAAGTATTAGTTACCAAGAATGTGTATCTTTTTGTATCCTCAGTATTGTGCAAAAGTTTACTCCTAAATAGAAGTATGAAGTACCCTTTTTCGCATTGTTCTTCTCGACATATAACTTTATGTAGATATAACTATAAGCAGCGTACATTTTTTTTTAAAATTCGCGTACTTCATGTACTTTTAGTAGAAAAAAACTAGTAAAACGACTTTTGCACATCCAATCACATTGGCCAAGTGATTGGATTTTGTAACAAAAACATCTATCATGAATCATTATACATTTAAGAAACACCGTTCACAAATTACATATTATGTATTCGCACAAGTACTTAAGGAGACAATTTCATTAATTGCACTTTGGTAACTGAGAAGAGGAAGTAAAAAATTTATTTTATGTTTACTAACCAAAAGGAGAAACTACTCCTTATTTTATACGCCCCGTTGTCGGTTGTCGGTCCCAAACCGTTTTTCGCAGAACCCATTTCGAGTAGGTACAGACTTTTGGAATAGTGATTGAGTTTAATTCTCACTTGTTTCACTCAGAGTCTTTTTCGATGCTTTCTTTTATAATAGATCATTCTGATTAATGAATTAACATACATGAATTTATAATTTGTCGATTCATGCTGTTTTCAAATGAATAATAGTAATTATCTGTGACGGTAGATTATTCTGATAATTTTATAACTAAATAACTTGCGAACCAGGTATGAAAATTATTGCCTGATCGGTTAACGACAGATTTAGGCAGTGAAAGACCTGTTGATGCTTCCGAAGGAATTAATGATGGTATTTTGTAAGGTATAGTAGACATATCTAAACATTAATTCTTAATGATAGACTGTGAGTAAGGTTGACAATGTTTAGAGGAATTCTGTGAATTGTGAAAATGTATTCTATTAAAAAATGAAACTAATCTATGTCTAATACAAAGAACCTCGACAAATAGAAAGATGAGTAGAAGACGTAAGGGAAATTGGAAAAACCCAAATGCGAAGAAAAAGTGAGAGTGATTAGAACGGTAATCTATTAGTTAAGTTAGTTTAAATGTAAAATTAGTTTTTTATGTGGGGCCAATTAAATACTTATTGTACATTTTGTTCAATAATTATACTAAATATTATAAACAAGATACATTTCATTTAAAAGGTAATTTACCAACATTATTGCTCTAGTTTTATACACCTTTTGAAGATTTCGGAAAACATTTATGAAATGAAAGACATATAAAACGCGTTGGTCTCTGTTTGCTTTGTTCCTTTGATAATTTCTCTTTAATTGTTATAAAAGTGATTTTTAGGTTTAACGCATACGGGTTGACTAGCGATGTTCACCGAACGTGTACGTGTTAAATTCGGAGATAGAAAGAAATAGCTAGGCTTTGAACGCACAACAATTGGATCGAGTGACGATAAACCACCAGGTCAACGCTTTACATACTTTCATGCTTATTTCTAGAATTCGTGCACCGCGTCTACATAATGCATTAAGGAAAAACTAAATGATATTATTGTAGAACTTATCATAAACACGATCGTTTTATTGCCAAACAGCTGTGTCACCCAATTATTGCACATTCCATGCTTCAATGTTTGATTAAATTTAACAAATTAATGTAATGGATTTTCGTATTCTGTTGATGTGACATAAATGTTCTGTGACCGGGAATCTCAAGATATTAATTAAGTATCAAAATCATTAAATTGGATTGGTCGATGCTGTTGCTGGATACAACAAAACTCCTTTCGTAGATTTGACTTTTATTGCTTCACTTCATAACGTGGTCAATCCTCTTATTTCGTCATACCTTGCCTATAGTGAGGCTCTTTTAATGCCCTATACTCCTGAACGAAGCGTCGTCACATAGTATAATTTTAATTATCACTCTGATCAAATCCTAAAATTGCGATGTAATGGTGTTCTTCTCATGTACATTACACGACTTTGGTAGCAGCCGCAGAAAAAGTAAATTTAGAATCATTTTCTTGCTTTTCTTTTTTTTTCCTTAATTTGTTTATGCAGTACACAGTACAGTACAGTACAGTGGTTTGGTTAATAAATGATATTTCAATTTAGAATCATGTTTTTTGCATTTTGCAAAAACCAAAACAAAGTATAATTCAAAATTTCTATCATTATATTAATTCTAGGGCGAATATATTTTATTTTTTCAAAATGTGACAGCACATAAAGCTTTTTCCTAAATAGATGACATTTCACTTTACATTTATTATTTGAAGACAAAGGATCATAGAGTATAACCTAACAGATGTGAATGCTTTGACAGTTGCGTTACCTTCATTATTCGCTTATGCTGGTAAATCACCATTTTGTTTGATATTAATATAAAGGCGATCTTATAACATAGATTAATAGCTGTTGTTGTTTATGCAAACCTGCTTAATGAGGGAGCCAAGTTATGTATTTTTTATTAAAACAGGGGTCTACCAACTGATATGCACCTTTACTAACTAAAAATTAAAATAAATAGCTGCAATTACAGACTGACTCAGCAACAATCAAGCCGTTTATGGACCTCTCACTATACATTAACAAATCACTCTCGCATCAGCCTCGGCGAAGTAGCGTCTATATGTAGCCCGGCCGTGCTTGGGTACTCAATGTCGGAGACCGCGAGCTCCTTGGTGCTCACGATGCACTCAAGAAATGATGCAATGTTTGGACATACTACATGACAGCCTGAACTGAGCTACTGTTCTTATTTTGGTTAAGCGAATACTTCAGGTTATATATAGACGCTTCAGTAAGAGTCTTTCGTTTGTAAATATTATGAATTGATATTTAGCTTGAATAATCCCGGTTATCTTTGTAAAATAAAGGTATTTTTTCACTAAAGTCAGATGTGAGTTTTCAAGTCACTAAAAGCTATGGAATTAAAACCGTTGACGACATCTCACATTAATTTGATTTTAGAAAACAACTCAATCTTTCCCCATCACGATTTCATCTTTACCCTATTTTGTTGTCGTATCTTTATGTTTCTATTTACTCTTTTTCTCTGCTTTCAAACAGATTTAACAATATGTAATTGATATGATAGAAAAGTATAGTTTTTGTTTGTTACAATCAAAGCCATAAATTGGTACAGGTTAATATTTATTGTTCTATAAGATGTTCAAACACAACTCCTCTCATCTTATCAAAACACCGTTCAATTTTCCCCCCACTCACCTCACTTTAGCTATTGGCTGAATCGTGGATTAGTGGATGACGAAAGTTATCTGGGTTCATCTAAACAAAAACTGTTTTGGTCGGTTGACACACACGGCTGACCACATGAATCAGCCGGTGATAAACACCGTACCAACATTTTCTATATATGGGCTGTGGCCCATGGGCGGATCGTGAATTTGTGGGGTTCTGGGCTATTACGGGGAACATCCCCGTAATAGAAGCACACGCGAAAATATACACTGACCGAAAACAAGCGACGGGAAATTCCTCGTTTCATTCGATAGTTGCGCATTGCACATGTGTTGATTGTCTCAGATTTATTGTGATTGTACTTTTTTAAATTTCAGATATTTTTTAAATTAAAAATATCGCCTATTGTTTTCAGCAGGAACTGGGGGACCTTTTTATCCACGGGATTCTGGGCTGCAGCTGAAAAAGTCCGTAGATCCGCCCCTGTCACAGCCAGGATACGAACACACGACATCAGGGTTGGTTCGCAGTCACTTAGACTAAATATATTATAGCAAATTGTAAATCGAAATTCTATCACATTTAATCTAGAAATTGACGAAATACCTGAGCGGAATACCTAAAATTATATCCAGAAGGTAATTTATAGACTGACTAAAACAAACTCCAGCGTGCTGAAAGATGACGGAATCGTGTAATGTAGTTTCAAGGACACTACACACGATACACACATAAGATTAGGAGGGACGAGGCCCAACCCACTGAAAAAGCTAAGATATATTCGTAATTTATCAGTCATGGTACATATGCCTTCTCTATGCTTCTTCTCTTTGTGTGTTGCCTACTATGCCTTGAAGGCGGCCGCCACTTACGTAGCCTAGATATAGGTTCTTAACCAAAGCTAATAACTTCACAACTCAACGAAATATATTCATATGTTCTAAGTAGCAACAAAATCATCGATAATACGCCAAACACCCTTCCTTTTAAGAGTTTAAATAAACTCGTTTTCAAAGTCGATTAATTTAACTAGTAATAAGTAACGAAAGAGAATATTATTCTTTGCCCACCGGGCAAGCTCTGACTCCGGTATTTTTCGTATAAATATTTAGAAATAGAGGACTATATTGCTATTGGAAGTAACAGGGCAAGTTATTTCTGCAAAATTCAGAGTCAGGTTAATAAAACATCTAAGCTGAAGTAAATTATCGTTTAAAAAGGTTTGTGTTTTAAAATAAACCGCGCGGTAGACCTTTTATGTTACAATACAATGCTTTAAACAGCTTACAATAGTTTGCATAACTGTTACATTGTCTTATTCTAAACGATAATAGAATTACTTAAGTTAGCTTAGCTTAGCTAGAAGGATGTTATCGATTTGACGCAATTTGCGAATGAAATCGTTTTGAGACTGTATCTATTATCTGTTGTTAAGGGACTATTTCACGGTAATTTATTTCTTAACCGGAGTAAAATGCGATTAACTATCATATTTAATTCTTTTATTTAACAGAAGAAGAAGAATTATCAAATTTAATAATCTTCAAGTGTATACTCATTACTTGCACTTACTAATACATTTACCATTCGTTTCACAGGCCGTATATTTTTTTGAATCTATTGACGAAACGAGATTCCGAGACAAATTAGCAAAAGTACACTAAACGTACTATTTTCGAATGAATTGTTCGAACGGTGCCGGCTACATTCCATTTTACCGCGTTCCAAGCTCCAAGTCGCATATTCTGAGAAAAAGTGACGTCTCTCTCGCACTAAGCATTCCACTTTATTGCATGTGTTTTGGAATCCTGCTCATTGTTTTCGTTCAAGCTCATTTCAATAGCGCAGAAAGATTTCAAAAGATCCGGTCAAAGGTCTTCACTCTAGAAATTCTTATTCTCCATTCTCTTGTTTTAGGGCAAATTCAAGTTAGTTGAACATTGGCCTCCTTAATTCATAGACATAGACATACACGTAACATTTACTACTAACAAAACACACAAAATACAATAATCAATTTAAAAAAAATCATAAGAGATAACAATTTTTTTTCTTTTAAAGAAGAAAGTACGTTTTAACTGTGTATTGCTTGTGTGCTGTGGTTGTTATTGGCCCGGGCAGAAATTTAGCTTTATAAGTACGAGCCAAGGCAGCTTCTCCTGGCACAAGTTTTGCTTAGTTTACTTCGTAACGGTTTCTGTCAAAGACCGTAATTTATATAAAATATATTATAAGATATAAGGTAAGATATTGTAAAGACATCTTATACGTTATTTGGGGCTTAGGTAATTATAAAATGTAGCGCATTTAAAGAAAACTTTCTTTTAAAGTATTAAGTAAAGCTTTTTTGCCTGCAATTTATAAAAAATCTCTGCAATGTTATAGATATCGCACATAGTTGAGTTTTGAGGCGAGACGCTCATCTAAGCAATATGCTATCACTGCTCTCATTAATATGAGCAGCCTCTAAATTGAAAGCATATATCAAAGCAAAACTATATTATTCGGTGACGTACTATTTTCGATCGATTGTCTTATCGTAATAGGCTATCGTTACTCTACAGGATATACCAGACATACCCGTTAAAGTGTGTGAGGTCTCAGTCAGTAATTCTCAAACGCTGTCGGAACAGTAACTCAACAACGATGATTATCTATTAAGTTGATTGGTCTTATCCTGACAAAATAAACATAAGTTGTGGTTTGTCCCAATTACTGAAAAAGTTACAATTATAACTCCAACACTAAAGAGGACTCATGATTTCTATGAAATCTAGAAAAGCACTGATATTCCACATTTGAAGGTATCCAATAGGTAAGCTTTAAGCTCACCTGCTAAATGATAAGCTGCGCATCTCTAAGATGATGGTAGATCACGGTTAATCGAATGATACAGTTTTACATTCATTTACTGAAGAAGAGAACAAACGTATTTTATTATTATCATTAAGAAATACTAACTTTACTTTAGGATCATGGTTAAAATATTATCTAGTTAACTTCTGAACATCAAACGGACGCAGAACGAATGAGAACTGGCAGTATATAATAATATATAATTCTTTTTAATTGTCAACTATATGTACAAATACATTAATTATTATATACCTACTTCACTAAAAATATACTGGACAGCATAACTATAACACCTCTCCCTGTCCACGAGCGCTGAAAAGGTAATAAATTCACGTTTATATGTGTCATACAATTTATTTAAATACGCAGTAATCAAGTTCTCCAAAGGCAATAAAATGTATATTTTTGCGAATTATACTCTTTATAGATAGAAGAAAACATTGGCTGTATTTGTTGGCTGAATTATCGCATGGGCCTCAGTGAGACTTCGGCAGTGGCCGTTGAAAAACGCGACTAGAGACGGAGACCATTGACCTGGTAAATAAATGTTTACTGTCCTTGAACGGCGCGGGCCACGTCCGGCGTTACGTCACCCTGGAGGTGCCTCTGGGTTTCACTAAAACTTACTTACGAGTCCTTGGGGATTACTTGGTTATTTAAACTATATGAAACATTGGGTTTTATACTATTCTGTAGGTATCTTAAATATATTGACACCATCAGGACGAGCATAAACAACTTTAATATAATGTTACCTAGGTATGTCATATGATAACATAGTTACCTATTCTTGCGACAGTTGCAATAAAGAATTATAACTTCTATATTCGTTCCTGCGCTAACTGCCTCCTTAGAGTTATTATTTATTTTATTTATCTTTCTTTAAAATAAATTAATGCGATATGAATTTTACTTTCTAATTTCACGTGGCAATGTTATCAATGAACAGTGATAACAATTAGCCCTAGATTACCAGATCTCGATAAAACGAAATCACCCGCGTCGTAATAAGGTCAACGACTTGTCCGGTGTTCAATGAGAACGCGAAAAAGCCAAACACAATCTAATATAACGCTCAAAACTAATCATCTACGAATTCATCAATCAATAAATTTATATTTTTAATGTCTTTTAGTTTCCGCTCGGAGCTCATTTCGACGATTTCATTGGATTTAAAATAGTAAATTGAGGCTAACAATTAAAACTTAATTATGTCTGGACGAGCATAATGTCAGTTAACTTATTAATAAAGCCAATAAAAAAGGTAAATAGTAGAACAATAAAGATCTTTGATAAAAATGAGCTGCTCTGCTACGTCGGCTAGGCGGTAAAGTGAACCAGTCTGGAACGCCCTTTTTGCTAATTAATTCGTAACTGTTTATATTCATTTAGTCTGTGCGAACTGTCTCGGCCGTGCAGTATGAGACAAAAACACGCTCAACGTAGAGGTATCAGTGCATGTGAAATAAGAGTAAGGGCATGTCGCACGGGAGGCTCAGCAGCGCAGGCGCAGGACCGTGTAAGTACTCGATCTGGTACTTCCACATAGTTGAGCGCGCGAGGCTCACACACTTTTTGCTGGGCGACGGCGGCGAAGGTCGGTCGAGGCGAACCACGAGCGATCTAACATTCCATAGACTATGAATGAATAGTCGCTCGACTGGTCGACGGGCGCATAATAAGTTACTTCAGATTAATTTGACAACAAACATTAAAGTTGGCGAAAACCGGAATGACAGTGCGCACCCGCCCCGTGGGAACGCCGAACCGCTCGTCTCCGCCGATTGTCCGATCGAAGTACTTATGTGATGCTGCGATCGTTGGGGCTTTGTCGAACAAGCCGACAATTTGCTTCGGAGCGTTTTTGCCTCGCAATTCACACGTTATGTTAATTAAAAAGCTTTACTTGAAGTTGTTATGCAATATGATTTTTTATTAATATAACGTTCTTTCTACAACGTGTTATACATTCGAAAATACCCACTAATTGGGTTAGAATCTCAACTTCGATAACTTGGCTTTTCGTGCAACCGTAGCAAAGCTTATAATCAAGTTTAGTTTAAATAATGCAAAAATAATGTCCTAAAATTGTATCGATTGATACGAATAAATTAATGGAAATATCGCAGGTACAAATGTTTTCAATCGAGATTCCAACGCTTTCTAATTAGCCAAATCGTTTTCGGCGTCGCGACGTGGTTGTGGCATTTTGTGGCACCCACATTAGTACGAAGACCAATAAGAATATTAGGACTACAAGGATATTTAGAGGTTTTAGCCGCGGCTAGCCTCGTGTAGATGTTGTCATAAATTATTTCTACCTTGCGACTCCCGGCCTTTAAATTATTTACTGATGTGTTCCAGTATAAAAATATCCTAATCATAAGAGCCATAAACTGCGAACATTAGAAATAGACATAATCCATTTTGCTCCTATGAGCTTATAGCGGACTCAGAAAGAAAAATCATTAGTATAAAGCCTTCTTTCCCGACGTAAGGGTTGTCGATCTCTTTGACTTAAAAAAATAAACAAATGCTTTTCGTAATTACGTAATAAGTTTATCAAAACTTTAGTCCTGACGAAGCTGACATAACATACGTTTTTTCATAGTTTTCCAACATTTAAATGAAAATTAATTTGGATTCGTTTCCTTTATAAGGCTCCCTTCCTTTTCAATAAAACCTGTAATCTTATTGCAAGAAGCAAGTGGAAAGCAACGGTCGCCCACCGTTCGTTATTTAAAATTCGACCGTTGCAGAATTATGTCGTTATATTTCTGACGATGCTAATGAACTTCTGTTTTTAAATTTATAACGACAAAGGATTTGAAGGTTTCGCATAGATGAAGCAAATGTACACCACATGAAGAGGTCAAAGTTCTGTTGAATAGCGTCTCATGTGTTATGGAGGCTATTAGAGGATAGATGTATGGCCGAATCGCCCCCCAGCGCTCGACCCTGAACCTCAAGTGATGTTTATCTAGCGAATATCAAAATACACAATTTCGGCAGATGCTTGCCAAAAGATCCTTGATAAATTAAACGTAAAAAAATGACTCGTAGCTCGTGCAGGACAGAGCTCACGTTGCGATGTTTGCTAATAAATAGGGCACTACACGATAATTTTGAATTCCAAAACTAGTTTTGAGTACCGTCGGGCAATTTATCATCTAATTTATCTCATTTTTTATGTTTCCTCTTTTACAGGTTTATGGTGGAAAAACGAGTTGCATGAATGAAATTGTTAATTTTCATGTTGTGTTTCTTTCTTGCGTAGTCAATCGGGGTAGAGTTCGCGTATTTAGGCCAGCAAGTCATATTTATTTATTTATCAGTTTATATTTTTCACTTTTAAAATATATAAAGTGAGTGATTACACATCAACGATTGTAAGTAATCTTTTGTGTAGTTAAAAAAATAAACAAAAGATCAGGTTAAATAATCGTCAGCAATTTACCACAAAACCAGTCCGAATTGGGTCCGTCCTTTGGAGAACACCCGCTGTGTGTTATCAGTCCGCTACTTCTATGTGTGCCTACCCCGGTGCCTTCACACAACATCCTGTCGTTTACTTTTTCCTTCGGGACCTCTCGTGTTGCCCGCATTCCTGAGATTGAACACGTCCTCTTAGATATCTTACTTGATTAAACATTTGTTAGTAAAATTAATTTAAATGAAACTCATCGAAAATCATCAAGTTTATACAAAAACAGCAAAAACATTGTCTAGAATGGTGTATATGAATTCTAAAGAACTAACAAAGTTAGCGGTCGTAGTCGCCTTGAGTCGGCCGTGGCAATGACTCGCGGGCCTTGAAACCGTGGTAGACAGAAATCGGGCCTCTTCGCTATCTCAAACTATTTATAAAACACGACATGAAAGGCAGATTCGATTACTAAACGCTTTATTGATAAACAAACAAAGCCTTATATAAATCTTATTCATTATTCTGCTAGAAGAAGCTCTAAGATTTTTTTATCAAAAATATGAAGTATTCAAGTTTCACGTATATGGTAAGGAATCTTTTAACATTGTCGGGGCATATTATCTTAGAAAACACATGTAAGAAACGTATAAATATTAAACAGATGTGCAGCGTTATTGATACAAAGTATACAATCGTTTGCCAAATACTTGTTAGGTGATTTGATATTGCGAAATTTGTTGAACCCACTTCGACTCTTATCGAATGTGTTCGGTCCTATTTGCGGCCGAATGGAGGTGTTATCGTTAATGCCGACGATACTTGTGAGGCCCATATTGCGAATGTACTAATAAAGCGCCCACTTAACATTCACTAAATAAACTGATCTTGCTTAAACGGCATTCTTAATTATTGTAACCAAAACAAGTTTATAATCAATTTTTAAAAGAAAATATTTTTTAAAATTAACATTTGTATTTTCATTTCATTATCAACGTACACTTGACATATTAAATAAGAAACCAAGTAAATTTTAAAGACATTAAATGTCTATGAATTGTCTTACGAGAGCGAAGTGCCGGCATCAACCAGGAAGAGTTATACAAATATTCAAATATAACACGGGGCGTTTTGCATATAATAAGTTGTATTACATCTCGTAATCATCAACGGTATACAGAATTCAAAGTATTCGTTGTGTCTGTATGTTGAATGATGAGACATGGAGTTTTTAAAAACTTTATACAATAATGAACGCTTATTATATGATGATTGATACATTGTCTCGAATCTAATGCTATATTTATATAACGGGGAAAACAAAGTTTTTAGTAGTCGTTACTGGGAAGGCTGCAATCACCATGCTTATTCATTACAGTTTTTACTTCATTGCACGGCACTCAATTAATCATTTATTCACCCTCAGACTACTAAATTAGTTCCTAGTTCCTATCGTGGCCTATTAATGGTAATGATGTTCTGTTATCTTTTACAAACCTTATAAAAACCTTTATTGCAATATTCAACACAGCGACCATGTGAAATTTTCACCAATACGCCTGTCCGATCGATTGTAATACTTAAGTAATAATTACCGAAAAATGTACATGCAACCGAGTTTTATTGAATCACACAATTCAGCACATACAGGTGTTTGATTTATTCTATTCCCGAGGAAATACTATAGAAAACAAATGCTGGCGCCTTTAATAATGTAAGACTATATATAAATTAATAATGTTGTATTTTCAAATAAACGACATTTAATAAATTCACATATCAGTGTAATCCCTATTTTTGCAATTCAAGGGTTTACTATATTTAGGACTGTTAACATTGCGATATCACGAACAAAAACTGCCAATAGCTGTATGGAGAATGCGTGCAAGATAATTAATTAAGAGCTATTAATCGACGATTCTGCTTAAGCATTCTGTTAACGGAATAATATTGATGTGAACTTTTTCCATGGCTCTTCGATTTACTGAGGTCGTCGAGAACTCATCTCAAGGGCTTTGTTTATGTATACTACAGCTCCCCGTCGAAGTCTAGGCAACAACCCCATGATTTATAGCGTAAAAGCGCCATGACTAAGTTGTTTACGTATATAATTTATATTGCACATAGAAAACATGACATAGTGTAATTGAAAATAGTAATAATCACGAAATACAGTCTCAGACAACCCATTATTTATTTAACAACTTTACTACAATGAAGGAATATATTTTTAGTTACGTTGTTCCTTAGTAGCATGGCGCACGGGATAGAAGCAATTATGAAAATTTGTTGTCTGTACTTAGTGACTGAAAATTCAGATATTTCATAGACCTTATTGGGATCACAACTTGAAGAACAGCTTTTTGCTGAACACGTTTCTCTAAAAACATTCGAAACGTCGAGATATGTAGAGAATAATAAATCTAATTGGCTTTAAAAACACTTTATGGTTTAATATTAACTCATTAGAAGAACAGTTTTCCGGTAATAATTTCTGGTAGCTTACCAGAGGTTCATTTTCTAGGGTTTATTGACCGAAAACAGAGAGACAACTTAGACAAGCACTGTTTCCTGTGGGGCAAGGGGACCACTCGCCAGTTCACACGACCCTGCAATGAGTTTTAATTGAGTACGGACGGCAGGAAGCTGCGGCCACGGTCGTTGCCTAGGGTGACCTTTCTACTCGAAGAATTGGACAACTAACTAATTAACTAAGCAGGCACTAAACATGTACGCATGCGTATTACTTAAGACCATCCGGATCTTGTACTAATTTATAATTCGGCGTTGTCAATTGTTTTGGCTGAATTGTGGTTTAATTAGAGGTGTCATAAATTTGGTAATTTATTCTTTAATTGGTAAATTGAGAAAAAGGAAACAATTAATAACGACAACTTAACCGTTTAAAATTTCTATTACTTTTCTGAGTTTTGTTACAGCAGTTTAACTAAGAGTTTTAGAACTTAAAAAAATAGGAAAACCCACTTTAAATTAAAGATAATTTTTTTTAGAGATTTTAGGTAATTAAGAATTTATATTAGTTCAAGGTGGGATAGAGCTCCGGGCCTTTGTTAATGGACTTGAGCTTTAATCGAAAGGCGATTAACAGCTTAATCTTATCTTAAAAAATCATGAATGACGCGGAGATCTACCCCATACGCCATTACGTGATAACAAACTTACGAATCAGTCAAATTAGAGCTCGCAACCTCTCATGGACCCTCGACATGAACGTGAAATTTCAATTATAATTTATTTCTAAACGCTTTGGACACACCTACAATCTGTTAGCACTTTTCATTTAGACGAATCGCGTGAATAAAATCATCGAAAATAAAAACGAAAAGTAGACAAGGTGCAAAAAAATCTATTTTCGATTGTAACTTGGATCGACGGTTCACTGAACGAAACAAAATGTTGAATGAGGCTGCGATTGGGAGTTTCGAAAGCACGAATTAATCGGGATTTATTTAAAGTAGTTCAGTTTTGCACTTGGCGGCCTCTAGCAGACATTAACATTAATTAACATATGACATTGTTAGTTACTTTTAGAATTAGTATTATAGTAAATATGGTTTTAATATTAATCCCTAAAATATGTTACTGTAACCGCTTGCATCCAATTAAATTTTCTTTCCTTGTGGGCATTTAATACTTTAAAGTAGCACGCTGCACTAAGTAAGGGATATACAGACTAAAGTATAAATTATATTTATGACTATGTGCAAGTACTTTACTAAGTCTCGATTTTAAATCTTACTCTAAGAGAGGTTTTCGCCCTAAAAATTGGCGATGCGCCTGGCGTAGGCGACAATCATCAACTTGCCCATCAATAGAATAAAAAACGTGGTATGAGTGAGAAGAAATGTGTTGTCTATGAATCTCTGTTTACGTAAAATTAATTTTAGAATTGTAAAATTTGTGAAAGCACGAATTTCACCAGTGCATTGCAGCGTCAATAGTTAACAGTTATTCAAATGAATGCTCCACTTTATCGAAAAGACAAACGCTCTCCGCATTCCATGCGACCATCTTTGCCTTATTATGAATACGACGTAAACAATTAAGCAAGCTCATTATTATCTAAGCAATTAGAAAATATATTTATTTATTTTAAAACACATACTTAAATATAAAATATATGTTAAAGTCCGAAATACTTTACGAATACGAAGTTCTTTTTGTGCATGGGCATCACATAGAAACTATGCATTACCTTAATTGTGCTATATTTTTAGAAGTAGATTGGTTATGCCTGATCTAACATATAGGCAATAGCTACAAGAATTAGAGAATAGAATAGAACCTTAGGTAAGGTAAAATGCTATAAGAAATTGTAAAAATTACAACCAAATTGATGGACTTTTGCATAAATTAAATTTGTGACTAAAAAGCTAGTAGGTAGGACACAAGAAATAGCAAAGTTTAATTTAAGTAACTTATAAATTGTCACTAGTTGCGTTCAACAATAGCGCATCATTTATTTTCAGTTCATTTGTTTGTGTGATTATGTTTCAACACACGACAGCGAGATATTGCCTTGATGGAAATAATTTGCGGCACGATTCAGCCTTAGGCCCCTCCCAATACTCGCCACGCGCATCATAATAATTTCATGGACAACCTAATTTGCGGTTTGGCCCATCAAATTATTCACTAACGTCCTAATAGCGCTTATTTGTTTTTCTAACTGGTGCTAATGGATCTCGGGAATTAAGAATTCTTATATCAGGTTACGAAAATAGACAGGACAACTTGCGAGTACCACAAGAGAATTAAGCGCGAATAGTATGAGTACACATCCTCGTTAGGAAAGCTTAGTTATTGTGGAGCCGCAGGCTTTGCCGAGCCTCAAGTCGTGACGGCTCTCTGTTTGACTAATGACGAAGAAAAAGAATGCCGCCTCGCATTAGGTACGACTAAACGCGGCTGTTGACTCGAACAATTTGCGCGCGCGAATAGTACTTGTCTCAGGTTCGATGTATTGTTATTTATTTCCGCTTGGATACTCGTTACGGTTACAACGTCGCAGCTTTTTAACGCCTTCCTTTCACGTCCGACGAATGGATAAAAAATTACGCTTTTTAGGTGTATTGTCGTCACATCTAAATGGGACAATGCCGATGACAATATATTATTCTGTAATTAATCGCGCTCATTTATCACTCCGGTCTTAAAAGAAAACGACAGAACGCGGCCTACTTGCAGAGGTGTGCATAAGTATCGAGCAGCCATACTTCAAAGGTGAGAAATTATGTTACAGATATTGACTATATGGAGCACTTTTATTCCGAGAATCGGTAATTAGCGACAGTGGCATGTGTGGCGTCCGCGGATCGCAGCATCGCGGGGGTAGGGATCCGCAGATGGAGCCCACGCGACACAACGTCTCAAAAAAACGTAGACACGATAAAAAGCCGAGGCGACAGGCGTGAGAACGACGCCACGTGGCCATTCATGCATTTGATTCATAAACTGAGGGCACTGCTTCATTATTCGCATGACCCCATCACAATAGGACGCTCTACATACCGATATAACGAACCACAATCGACTGCATCGAAATAATGCTTTATTGATGCAACTTTGTTAGCGCGCGCATGATAATGGTGTTATAACTAAACGTTGTAAAACGCCGTGTATGATATCGTATTTATTTGTATTTTTAATCAAAGCGAGGTTTTTATGAAGTACCCTATTATATTCTAATAAAATATATAGATATGGGTAATACGAATAATATTATGTTTTCTTTAAATAGAGCTTATAATGTATGTAGCTTTAGAGATTTAAATAAAAAAAAATCTATTATAATTATAAGATTATTTCATTGTATTCCTTTTACATACAACTTATTAATAATAAGCGAGTATTTATGTTAAATACACTTGGTAAAAAAGAAGCGCACTGTGGATGGAATGTAGCAAAACAACTAATTCAATACGTGAGTGGGTGGCGAGCGAGAGTGAAAAAAATATTGTCAGAAAAGGCTGCGCCGGAGTCGGGAGCCTTCATTGTTATATTCTCCGGGATAAAATCGCGGTCTCGCGGCGCCCGCTATAAATCAAGATCGATAGAGGTCGGACGCAAGTTATTTTTTAAATTGCGTGCACAATATAGTGTTTAGGCGGAATATGATAATTGTAGGAGGCGCCGTAAGCCGACACCGACTGAGGATTACAGAGCCCGAAACCCGTCGTGTCTCGCAACCGCCCGCCGCGCCTCATCACGCCTCGTTACTTGCGGAGGAATTTACGAAAATTATATTAGATCCATTCACGGTGAAAATCAAAGGGAAGCATTGGAAAATAAGCTTTATGTACAACGAAGAAAACATCATGTGGCTTGCATATACCTTATATGGCGAGCTGTTGGTTGGCTAAGTTAGCATTGTCTAAAAGTAACCGAGTGCTGTTTTAAAAGGTTTTAATTAAATACTTAAATATCAGTATCTTATGTACTATTTAATTTAAATAGGATTGGTCATAGTTGAGTAAGTTGTTTTTAAATGGACTAGCTTTTGTCAGAATCAACGAAGGACTTGAAAAAGTTCTGTGTAACAAAATAAGCAAAGCAACCCTCAATAGCACGTAAAACGTAATTTTACGGCGTTTGAGGTAAATTATAAAGCGTGTGGTATGTTAACAAGCGGGTTTTGTGCGTTTTTCAACGCTCCTTACCTGATTATTGGGGTCACAGTGACATGACAACTTTTTTATACGATTTCATTTACATTTGAAAACGCATCGGCGGGAAGTTAAACCGCTGACAATTACGAGGGAATGTTACCCAATAATGATAACAAAGCTATTATGGAATCTATGAATAATGCTTCGATATTAGAAATTAACATATTTTTTTGTGGAATCCTTTGGTGGTGGCCGCGAACAGGTACACGCTATGAGGGTGCAGAATTCTTTGAATGGGCTTCATATTGTTCGTCCGATCGAACCATTTTGAACTCTTACACCTATACTTAAAGTTTAAAATCGTGAAACAAGGCCGGAGTTGGAGTTATAAGGTGTACGCTCAAAAGTATCTTTGAAGCATGTTATTAAGGTATTTAATCACTTGTTTCGAAGGTGCGAAGGCAGGTTAGGCTACTATCAATCAGCAAGGCGCCATTGAGGGTTGGTCGAGGCTCGTGAGAAATCATAAACACTTACCCGCTTTATCGGTTACATTTTTTTTATCATCGGGTCCGGTCAATTAATGGTTTGCGCCGTTACTTTTATTTTTGGTTTAGGTATTAGAAGAAACTAATTTATTTTTAACGCCTGACAGGGTAACGAGGTGCACTAAAAGAATGTTATCTTTGGTTATTATAAATGAAGGGTATAATGTATCCTACGGGAGGCCGAACGATTAAGTCTTTATACGATTATGTATCGATATGAATTTATTATATTATATTGTTTTAATTTCTGATGTATCCATTTTCTTGATCTTTATAAAAAGACTTATTGTTGAATTTAAAAAAAAGAGAAGTGGCCCACCAGAAACCTAGGAAGATGGAATAAATGGATTGGAAATTGGTCGCGAGGATGAGAGACAAGTGAAAGAATTTGAAGGAGGCCTGCTCTGTGTCGGGGAAAGTATAATGTACTATTGAATAAATTAAATGTAATACTGAGTATGTAGTATTTCAATACAGCATTTTTTTTACTAACAAATTTATAATCGCTTAATTGAATCGCACTACGTTATCATAATTTAGTATATTTATTTAGGAAAGTCGATGATGTTATTTAATTTTAAGCAGTACAGCAGGGTGGTCGGTTAGCTATGCGCATTGTCAACACGCACTAACCACACTAAACACTAGAGTTTTTTATAAGCACATGTGCGCCAGGATACCGAGACAACCCCAAATATTTGTCTTCAATTCTAAAACGCTTAAACAGTTTGATATAACAAAACTGGTTAATGTTCTACACTCTACGTCTCAGTAAGGCATGACACCCATCTTGTGACAATCCTAGTGCTTGAAAATGAACTGTACTACTTACTTTTTTCTGTTCTTACTTGTACTTATTTGACCTAATATCCAGATCAGGACACATTCTTGAACTTACTTAACTTATTTGTTGATACACGTATTTTAACAATAAATAGGAAGCCCTATGTTCGGATATATTTAAATGGATATATTCCTTGACTCAACTCAATGAGACCAAAAATGGCTCACAGTTCTCAATTATAGAGATGAGGGAACTATTAATATAGGAATAATGGGAGAGGATATTATTACACATACTTTGCTTTTAATTACAACCACAAATAGTTCGAAAAGCGCACAAAACCAAATAATATTTACATTTTATTTACATAAACTTTTTTTTTTTTTTTTTTTTTTCTCTGCGTTTATTTGCAATCAGCCCCAAGGCTATGAGCAAATTTTTTCTGTGGTGCTGTCATGTGGAGTGACTTCCCATTGGAAGCATCTACTCATCTTCTGTCTAGAGCTACTGCCGGTCTTCTAGCTCTAGAACATGGTGACGTTTTAGTCGACTCACATACTGTCTAATGGTGAGTTGGCGAGCAAGTTTGTTCGGGTGACAGCTTAACCGCTCTTTGTATTTAGCTGCCAGTCTCCGGATTTCCTCTTTGATTGTTCTCATGTTAAGGTGCTCGTGAACCTTATTGTTTGTAATGTACCAGGGTACTTCTGCAACTGCTCTTAGGATCTTGTTCTGTTGTCGCTGGAGTATGTTTATGTTGGTATCACTTGCGCTGCCCCATAGTTGGAGGCCATATGTCCAAATGGGCTTAAGGATGACTTTATATATAAGAAGTTTGTTATCTAGAGAAAGTCTTGAGTTTCTTCCTAGCATCCAGTAAAGGCTGTTGTACTTTAGCTGTAGCTGCTGCTTTTTACATTTGATGTGGTGCCTCCACGTTAATCCACGATCAATGTGTAAGCCAAGATATCTTACATGGTCGCTGTGGGGCAGAATACATTGGTCCAACTTTACAGGTGGGCAGTCTCCTCTTCTAAGGGTGAAGGTCACGTGTACTGACTTCGCGACACTAGCTTTTATTTTCCATTTTTGCAGCCATTCGTTAACTTTGTCAAGGCCCTTCTGCAAGTCCTCAGATGCAAGTCCTGGGTCTTTATTGCTTGCTAATATAGCGGTGTCGTCTGCAAATGTTGCTGTGGTTATTCCTGGCAATTGTGGTAGGTCAGCAGTGTACAACGTGTAGAGCATGGGGCCAAGAACAGATCCTTGTGGTACCCCGGCATCAATGTTTTGAAATTCCGAAGTGGCGTCACCTTCTTTTACATAAAATATGCGATCCTCTAGGTAAGACTTGAATATTGGAAAGTAAGAGTGGGAAATATTCTGCTTGATCTTACATAGTAGGCCTTTGTGCCAGACCTTGTCAAATGCTTGTTGGATATCCAGAAATGCTGATGAGCAGTATTCCCTTTGTTCTAAGGACTTTCTTATGGCGTCACATACTCTGTGAGCTTGTTCCACTGTGCCATGGTATTGTCTGAAGCCGAATTGATGATCTGGTATAACTTTGCGCTCCACAAGGCTTGGCACAATTCTACGAAGTATTGTCTTTTCCAATACCTTGGAAAGAGTAGGCAACAGACTGATTGGTCGGTAGGATGTTTTTTCGGTCATCAGTTTGCCAGCCTTATAAATCATGATGATTTCTGAGATTTTCCACGCAACTGGGAAGTAGCCTACTCGTAACATAGCATTGAAGAGTATAGTGATGAAGATCATAGCCTTTCTCGGTAGTTCCATCAATACTTCTTTAGTTATCAGGTCGTAACCTGGTGCCTTTTTACTGTCCAGGCATTTGATAGTTTTTATGACTTCTGCAGGCGACACAGGTCTAGGGGGATGATCCATTTGAAGGTCTTGATTTAGAACTTGGTCAACATATTCTTCTGATGAGTTGTCCAGTGTTACATTAGGTTTAAAGGAGCTTGTTAGATAGTTCGCAAACAAGTCCGCTTTGTCCTGACTCGTTCTGGCCCAGCCGTTTTCCTTTTTAATTGGGGCTTTTGATTTGTTAGGTTGGCTACAAGAACGGGTGATTTTCCAGAGCGAATAGTTGCTGGCCTTAGTAGCGGTTAGAGACTCCAACTTTGCTTGCATTGTTAAGTCATTAACATTCTTTATAGCTTCCTTCAATTCTACAATGGCTTTATTAAGGGCTGTCTTGTCTTGTGGATATTTACATAAACTAATTAACGAAATTGACAAATATATAAACAATTACAAACCTACTTACATTATATCAAATCCAAAGCGAAATAAATAATTAGTGACAATCGTCGCGATCGGCCGTGTAAAACCTCAAATAAACATGCATTTATTAAGAGAAAAGTAGTATTTTTTTTTAAATACACACGAGGACCGTGAGATGTGCGTTATCAAAGGAAGCCCCTATTAAAATATTTAGTTAGAAAACGCCCCGAGATGCCTTTTAGCGTAAAGCGGAGCCATAATAGCAGCTTACTGATTAGATATCGTCTTGGGAATAGATAACAACGTGAATTTGTTTCTATTACTACCAAACAAGATATTTCACGTTTCAAAGTCTAATTTGGTGTAAAACACTTAGTATATACCACGAATAATTTCATATTCATCAACCAGTTATTGTTAAAAAGATAAAAATGAAATATTAACTTAAGCCCATAGGGGTAAATTTAAAAAGTATAAACTTCTTTTTATAAGATAGTAATCTCTACAAGCATTTATAAATATCTTTTTAAATAAAAACAATCCCACATCCCACTATTATTCTATGTCCCATTGAACAGATATTTATATATCTGTTTAGTGAAGTCATTCGTGAGAGTGCGCTATGTTATCTTGCTAAAATTTAATTAATACACTATAGATAATTTTTTGTGGCCCTGTTTGCGACCACGGTGTTTGATGTATAGTATAGACATAGACATAACATTTATTACTAAAAAACACACAGATAATCACACAAAATAAATATAATATAAAAAATGTTTTATTTCCCTTTTCCCATTCCATTCGTTTCAAGTGTGTAATGCGTGTGTGCTGTGGTTGTGATTGGCCCTGGATCAGCGATATGCGGAGGAGCAGAATGATCCACAGCGCTGGTCATTCTGCCAGAGACCACAGAAGCTAGTTTGCGCCTCAGTCGCAAAAACAGAAGGAAAAGGAATGTAATAATACTTAGTAGAAAAAAATAAAATAATAATAATATTAGTAAAAGTTAGCAGTGTAAGTAATGAAGTCTTGTGTTAAGATGTATAGTAAATAAAATAACATTAAAAATAAGAATAATTGTTAAGAAGTAGATAAATCAATTTTTTTTGACCGGATTATAAACTAGATTTCGTGGGATTTTTATTGAGTAAGTAGATGTATCTTATATTATGAAGAGACATCTACTCCGCTCAGAGAAGACTCTTCAGCGGAGGAGGCATATCATTCCAACACTATATTCTACTAATTCGCTACAATTATAACATCCTTGACGACACCAACAAGATTCAATTCATAAAATGCAACAGGCTGAAGTAGTTGGGACATTTGCACCACCAAATGGCGGACGACAGCACCCCAAGGGCCTAACTGAACTTACTACCTGATGGTAAGAGAAAACCCGATAGACGGAGGCTGCGCTTTCGGTAGTTGACAAGGACCTCGAAACAATTGGTGTTTGAAGTTGGACGCGAGAAGCACTTAATAGATTGCGATGGCGAAATATACTTGAGGAGGCTGAGGCGTATAAGAGGCTGTACAGCCATTGATCATTATGATATGAGAATTAATTTTGTTCAATTTCACTTAATCGAAATAATATGCTTAAAGATTTATCTGCATGAGTCAATAAATAAATAAACTTTGCCTGTTTATCTAATGGGACGTGTCGAATGCGTGCCATCTATTCTCACGATCCGAATATGGTAAAAAACGACTCCCAAAATTATCAAAACGAAGCAACAAAGCTTTCACCTTGAAAACAACGAACCCTTGTTGTGACTTGAAAATTTCTCTAAAATGTTCATGTTAAAACATCCTATTTTAGAAATGAAAAAAAAATTCTAAGTGTAACCATTCTATAACAAAAACATTTAAATATTAAAATATTTGGGCTGCTTTTAAATGTTTGGTAACTTGCAAAAGTATTACCACACAATTCTTATTCATGTTAAAAGATATTTCCCCTTATAAATGATATATCATCAGCAACGTTAATAATTCGGAACTAAGATACTCGTAAGTTAATATTATTTTATGCCCCCAATGGAGCAGTCATCTGTGTCTGTTTTAGTAATACCATTTCTATATAACCTTCAGTGTCTACCGACCTTGATGATGGTTTTGCCGGGACTACATTATAGTCGTTGACCACTGAGCCACGAAGGGGGATTATAATATAATGATTTTACATATAAGTCGAGATTAACTATTCATCTACCACCTGGATTCGGAGGGATGCTCTCTGTATATGACGATAACCTAGTAGCAAATCAAGTAGAAATTTAGTTATAAAAACTAGGTATAAATATTTTGCAAATCTTCATGATTTTTAAAATGATTGATTATATTCGTTACGAAAACATTTGGCGAGTTGTTCCTGTAACAAGGTATTCTCTCATTTCGCCATACAAACTGCTGATAGAAGTTAAATGCTTGATTTTTATTATTATGATTGAATCCATGACATATAAAGAGCAAAATATTTTGCGATTAAAAAGAGTGTAGATCAGTTTTTTGCCAGATCTTCTCGACTAACTAACTATAAATTACCTATTTAAGTTACGAAAACTTAAATAAGTAACTTTAATAAATATAAAATATATTTTGACTTTAATTTTTCTCCTAAGTACTTATATATTTAACCAATTAATTTACAGGCAAAAATATAATCAAATTGTTTATCGGTGATATTTTGCGATATAGTGTTATATCTTTATAGCAATAACATTTTATCAACAGGGTATCTGCATTATCTAGATGCATCAATGCATAACGGAACAAAGATCAATAAATAAATCCATTCCACGTAATTCTCACAGTTCGCCCCTTTGACTGAGCCTCATTCCTTAGCTTTCATCTCGCTCCTGCGACCCCCTAACCCTATAGAGCTTTCTCTTTCCGCAACTTTGAATATAACCGCCCTCGCTCGAAATTCTGAGAAGTGAGCTCGTGGCATTTTTTAGAACGCATAATAATTTGATCGGGAAATATTTATGGAAAGGGTTGGACGGGCCTCGCAGACTAGTCGGACGAGTCAATTATCAGTTCTCCAGTGTCGGTGCCTGAAAGACGCGCAATGGGTGGTTATCCGGACGTTTTTAAGCTGGAATTTATGGGACATTGATAGACGATAGAATTTCACACGAACAAACCCTTTCTTAAGCCACACGTTAAGTGTCTGACCGCTCATAAATCGATTCTATCTGTGATATCATCGGCCAGCATTCCTATCAGCACACTTTTGTAATATATTGTTTTTAAATTACATTTCATGGTTTTACACCAAACATTTTTAAAAAGGAAATTTAGCGTTAGTCATATACATCTTTAATAACTGATAAAGAAGCAAAGAATAGCAGCTCTGACAGCAGCTCCATCTGAGATAATAATCGTAGCAAGGTGCTACGACGTTGTGCTACGCGTATCGTAGCCGTTGCATTCTCGTTGCAATCTGTAATCATATTTCTTCTCAGTCTCACGTATATGTTCCATTCTTTAAGTTTACAAAGTAAAATTTATTTTGATGAGCCATTATAAGGGTCAAAAATCAAAACACTGTATGGTAGGCCTCCAACGAAGAGTATAGGGGCAATCTACCAGGCGAGCCAAGTCTGACTTCGCGAATGACAAAGTCCTTATATCTAATTTCGGTTTCATCACGAAGTTTGCATACAAAGGCGAATATTAATAATCGAAAAGTTAACTGCGTTCTTATTAAGAAAAATTGTATAGTTGTATCTCAGGAAATCACAAATTGAGAATACCAAAAGGGCCATCGTGTAATATCATAATATTACAGGCACACATTAATAATAGTCAGGGAAATAGTAGAGTATCGTTATTAAACCACCCACCGACGACCGCACAGGGTCTGAGGCCTACCAACTAAACATAATTTTATAGTCATTCTAATTTGTCAACTGAGTCGGTCTCGGCGCGGGGAGGGGTGCAATATCCGGCGCATGTGCAAGACAATACAGTTGAATGGTTCATTAATAGCAAGGCAATGAATGAGCGCGTAAACACATGTGCGACAATCACCCCGGTGCCCCCCGGCCTCTGACATATGCGGTTCATTGTCTTGTGCAAAAAGAGTTTCGGCCACTTCGAGGAATACATTTTATTGTCTACATCCGATGTTTTGTTCGTAAATTTAAACACTTTGTCGAGGATTTGGGGCTACAGCCTACATTATACAAATTTCCTACTTTAGAACGACCTATAATAAAATAGAAAACTAAAAATAGCATATATTCAAGTACTACATTAAATTACACGTAGTCCAGGTCGTTATGTTTTACATTAGTACTCGACCTCTGACGGAGTACTCGCCACAATGTTTCAATCCTGCCCCGCTATCCCTTTTATTCCATCTTCTCAAGTTTCTGATGAGCGTCCTCTCTTGTTCCATCCTACTGGGCCATTCCAAGTCTTCTTGACCCTACTGTCATCACAAATGCGGGCAATGTCGGACATCAGCACATTTCCAGTGTTTGTACCTATGTTCGTTTAATATTGTTTTTAACTACTACTACATTTAATATTTACATGAAAAATAATCTTTTGAGCTTCGCAGACAGATATAATAACTCTAAAAATATTCCTCTTAAAAGTACATTGATTTTATATCGCCAGCTTTATAATCATAAAAATAATAAATCGTTTATTTGCCAAGATAGTGGTACAATTAGATCGAACAACAAGAAAAATCCGCACAATCAGCCATATATAAATAGGCATGCAAATGTCATATAATTTTTTAGCAATGTCATATAATAAGAATATGTATTAACATAATGTCATTATAAGAAGTTACGTCATTTATAATTGTTAAACTTATGATCTAAATACTCGCTAACACTATGCTGTTACTGAATGGCTAGTGTCCACAGTATTATGAAAACTGAAATACTTTAAGTTTATATCTATCAAGGAGTTTCTATTGTCATATTCTCACAATAACTATTAAAGCTTAATGGACCGTATTATGTGAGAAATATTTAACAAATTCCATGAAAACGTGGGTTTTGGGAGGCTTATTGTCATCGCCGAGTTGGCTTTCGCTTCCTGTCCTTTTAAAAATTATTTGTTTAGAAGCCAATGTAAGGCGTAAAGCCGATACCTGTGGTACAATGAGCAGGTACTTTTAACAATTGAGCAGTCTGTGCCGTTATTTGTCGATGCGACACGTTGGCGCCAGATCCTTGCTCCATTGTATAACACTCACAGTCCATTCTGTGTCCGATGAGCGATACTCCTTTATTGGCGCTTCCGTCAACCTGCTATCCCCGGGGAATCAAACCAAAAACCGACCGACATAGTTGATTTATTGATAGCACAACCATTAATATTTGTTTGCATATAATATTTAGTTTATCACCTCGACGGCCGGATATGAACCGTCTCGCCGCCAATCCGACTGTTATCGGTAGGGATTCAATAAACTAATCTATATATGTGTGTATAAACTATATGAGCGGCAGTTAAATTTTGCAAGCAATCTTCGGATCGTTAAACGCCCGACAGCCCGCATTCGTTCATTACGAGATGACTTAATTGATGATATAAATAAGTAAAATGGGCGATGTCGTAATGAAGGTCACGTGGCAAGAATTCGCCACAATTGCCTCGTCGAGTAGAATTGAGGGTCATGGTGGGTGAAATGGGGTCCTACACGATGTGTTTATTACGTTGCGATCATGAAACCCATTGAATTAGTTTTTATTTGCTCATTGAATTGGATATGCCCGTATGTGTATTGGGTGACACGCACTCTCGCCCTTTTCAACATAAATATATATATGTATTGCATAAAGTCAGTGTTATATTTAGAAGCCCATAAATATACGTCGATTATATTTGCAGTTGCCTTTCCTTGAAGGACCGAATTTAAAATAGATAATTCAGATCGTGGGAATAGACGCCGATAATATGTTTAAGACGTTTGAACTTTCGCGGTATGTATATCGATAAACTGTTGCCTAATATTACGTGTTCTTTTTTGATAAAAATATATTAAATATGTTTATATAATTTTTATTGAATTAAAAATATAATAAATTGGTAAAATATGACAAAAGCGCACTTGTTACTTTTTTATAGCTGGAGACGTAAATTAAATTAAAAAGTATTTTACGGTCAAAGAAATCGTATAAGTAGGCTTGTTTACATTAAAATAGGTATATTTTTCATAATTCTTGGATACTCATAAAGTCAGGGCCGAATTTAGAGGTCTGGAGGCTCCGGTTGCCCTTCCCTATTACGATTGATCTCTAAAGAAGATCGCATTGTTAGCGATAAGGCCGCCCGGTGCCTAATAACTTATGTTTTTTTTTATATATATACATGTATGATTGTGTATACTATAGTAACGAAGTGTAAATAAACAAATAAATAAAGATTCGCTTTTTTTAAAAGCTTATAAAATATAATATTTACTCCTAATGCTTTGTCAATCTAATAAGTTTAATATGTTTGCTGCTAATCATGATAGTCAAAAATCATACGCCTTTGCCATTTCAATAGATGACTTCGGAAATGAACGTAAAGCATACAATCTCCGAGTCCTAGTCCTCCACCTTTCCTTTAGTTTCATGAAATTCGCGAACGTCCGACACGCGTCCAATAGAATGGAAGAGAAGAACTGGCAATAAACTCTCCGCCACTCTTTTTAATCCCCAAGTTTTTTGTTTTACACAACGTTTGTTGTGTACGAGCTGCAACCATTACACCATGTTCCACATGACATCTTAAGTAATTAATAATAATAAAATAAATTAAAAATAAAGATTTGTCCTGTATCAGCAGGAGGCATGGTGAAATGAACACGCACTTATATTCTCGTGGGAACAACACGCAAATACATAGTCGAAATAACTAACATCACGGCATACACGAATTCAAGTAGAGAGTACACTTCTGTATCTGCGCAAATACTCGCGCACTATATTATCTACTGCATGGCTGGGTCACGAAATAGTACATCAAAGGCAGGTGATGTAGTGCCGTTATTAACGAATCCATGGATATCTTGTGTGCATCAGTAATTCCCATGGTGTTGCATTTCCCATGGACTTATCACTAACATAGGTCAGTGATTTTCGATAAGCATTCTTATTGAATATCACAGTACAATCAACATTCACACCGAAGATTGACACAGCTATCTTAAGACCTATAGATATGAGAAACATCACAATAGTTATCAGGTGAAAGTCCTGCTTGTTTGCCCCCAGTTACTCAAAAATATAAAAAAAAACTGATAGACTAACTAAACTTGGACCGATTTCAGCAAGGAAAAAACAATATTGCTTTATTTTCTTCATTTCCATTTACCCCCTATATAATGAACATACAAGATCTTATCTTTATAGTAATGGCATCAAGGCAACTCATGTTTATAGTACTATTATTATATTACGTTTATTTACTGACATGTTAGAAATTCGACAGGTATATGTGACGATGGAACATGATCTGATTACGATTTTTCTGTCCACCGTAGCCTCGACTTACATTACAATAATTATATTATACTAAACGGAAAACGGGATAAAAATAACTACTAAGAACTGAAAATCTAAATATAACAATTAAAAACAAATAAAAATTATTAGGAAGAAGTTGTATTATTTTAAGCACGGTATAAATCACAATATACTAACACTATACGCATCACGAATGGGTCACTCTCCGGCGAAGAGTCGAGAAAACGATTCTTCGATTATAATAGCTATGTAGAAGGTAGTATTAGAGTGATAAGGGAACCATTAATATAGGAACAATGTGGGAGATTAGAACTTATATTTAGGTTAGACAAATACTTTGCCTTTAAGTTCAACCACAAATTGTTCACAACACGCAAAAAAACAAACTACATATATTCATTTACATAAGCTTATAGACAAAATTTACAAATATACAAACAATTTGCAACAAATGCATCTCACCTAGCGTTATACTCAAACTAAAGTGAATAAAAAAGTCAGTTTAAACGTGGCAATCGGCACTGTCAAAAAAATATGAAAAAGCTATTATAAAGTAAATAAAACCGTGCCAATTGATTAGATCTAGATTGATCTGACGAATGCCATTAGTAACATAGTGAAGTTGCAACAAGTAAAATAGTGTATCTATGCGATAAATGCCTACCGACATCTGCAACATAAAATCCATAAATAGCGCAGACTCATATTCGGTATGATAATCATAAAACTTAAACTGGTGACAATGGTCATGGAACTTTTAAATTAAATGCCAGCAGTGTTAGCTTAGTGCTTAAGCAGTACACCAGTAACCATTATAAAAACATTGTCAAACACGCCATTGAGTAATTACTACCTATATACAATTCCAATTAAATGTCGTAAATGAAACCAAACCTTTTCTAATGAAAATATATTCACATAAATGTCAAAAGACATTTTGTCTACTTATGGCTAAGTTAAAGAGATTGTTAGCGAAAGTCTATTCTTGTTAGCTCTTAGATATGTCTTAGGGAGGTAACTTAAGGCTATGTTCACATGTAACGCCCGTTAACGCGCGTCAACGCGCGATCAAATTTGAAGAGAGTTCAGATGATGATCGCTAATGCGCGTTGCGAGAGTACTTGTCAGTATAGTTCGGTAGAACGTAGAAAATGGACGTGGAAGAGGCTATTATTTTGTGGTTATATTATAAAGAAAAATATAGAAAAAGAAAACGTACACATTGGGTTCATCCGATTTTGAAAAATAGACCCAGTTTGTTATAAATATAATTACGAAAATTATATGCGATCGCGATGAAAGCGCGCGCTCAATTGAACAGCATACGGACATTACATTAATATCAAAGCGCGCGTCAAAGCGCGATCACCTGCGTCTAGAGACTTTTTCTCTGAGCACAGCGTGGACGCGCGTTAACGCGCGCTCATTTGAACAGTTGTATGAAAATACCACAATATCTAATCGCGCGATTTGAAAACGCGCGTCAAGTTTTTGCCATCTGAACATAGCCTAATGCATATAAAATGCAATCCCTATTTTTCTTTTCGGCAGACTCGCCCGCCAAACAGCTCGAACTGTGTTGCCAAGGCTACACTATTACCTATAACTACGAAATTACTTATTGTCAAATCCTCGTTATATAAATAAGGTTCTTAAATGCAATTATTATATGAAATATGTATGGAAATAGCATAGATGTATCTTAGGAAAATCTTTATAGCGGAATATTTAGCTTAGTAAAAACATAGGCAAGATCTAGCGAGATCATTAATATACAGAAAACTTTGACGTTTTCAAATTCCACACAAAAGGAATTTGTTGTCGATAAATATTAGCGGGGGGTGGGATGACGAAGTGAATCTGTAATCAATACTAGTTAAGTCGACAACTAGGTACACTGATTAATGATATTCCCGACTTTGTCTGCCTAGAATTCATGATAATTAATTGAATAATGCTATGTTTTTCGAAATTGAATTTTATCATATGAATCGAGTACGCAATTTTAATTGCTGTTAATAAACAAATCAAGAACTTCCTTAACACAATTTTACTGATCTGTGCACCAGGATGTGACATATTTGTGACAGGTTGAGGATGCTAAGAAAAATTTAGGCGGTTGTTTGATTTATGTAGTGTGAGAAGTTCATTTATTCAATATATATGGTGTAATAAATAAATTAGTACATATTTGGATAATACTAAACTGGGATTCCCTTGGTGTAAGTGAAAAAGATAAATTAATAAAAAAATTCTAAACATCGAAAAAAAACCTTTCATCAATTGATGTAGGTAACGTAGGTTAAACAGAATGTACACTTACGAACGTCAAAAAAGAAATATACATTAAATGCTTCTAATTGTACATTGACTGCCAGTTCTCAAATAAATAGACCACAAGCCCATGAACAAAAAATACCTGTGAAATGACCCAACGTGAATTACGCTTAGAAGGCTGTTACTATATCTGAAAATAGCTCTGAGCACTATGCCGTCATTTCTGAGCGGTACATGTGAGTACGTGAGTGAATGGACTTTCTCATGTACAATGGGGGAATTTCGACTAATTATTAATGTACGGCTTTGTTATAAGTGTATAGATGATTAAAAATAAATGTCGAAAAACCTAGTGCCGTACAAAAGTGATGGTGCCGGAAGTCGGTGCAAATTTTTAATTCGACGACAGTTGCAGAAGCAATATAGGTCATTTATTACTGTACGGCATTTGTGTCATTCCTTTTGGACACATATACAGATACTTTACCCGTAAACGCCGTACATATTCCCAGCGGAGCGGTCGAAAGCCAAGGGTCGCAACATATGTCTGATTAGCATATAGGTGATGATGATATGAAGCAACATAAAATTAAATGATCTTGAGAGTACTTCACAAATAGATAACATTTTCCAGCATGCCGTACATTTTTTGTGGGACACATATGTATGGTATATGGTGTATGGGGTAAATTACTTTCCTCAGAAAAGAGTCATTTCCCGGTGACTTTTATCTGTACGGCAATAACACAGGTTATTAATACTTTAGACAATCTTCAATAAAAGATAAATGCCGTACACTTTCGATAGTCCGCTACCACCGCCTACCAATACAGGGCGTCCCATAGCTATGGGAAATGAAGGGAAAGTACCTTAAATATCGTAGATAGGGTATTTTACTAAAAGAAGACTTTATGTTATTTTTAAAAGTTATTAATTCTGCATTCAAAGATTTTTTAAAAATTACTTGCCTCGTCTGGGAATCGAACTGACTTAAATGTAAAAAAAACACCCCTACTTTTATGATGCCAATCGAAAGAATGGCCAAAAACTAATAACTCTTCTTAAGTAACATAGTATTTTAAAAGAAAGGAACAGCGTGAATATATCTTTTTAATCAAATTAAAAACTTTATCTATAGTATTCGGCCTTAAAAATCCCCTACGAGTCTGTTACTTTAGAAAAGTTATTAGGTTTTGGCCATTCTTTCGATTGGCATCATAAAAGTAGGGGTGTTTTTTTTTTAATTTAAGCCGGTTCGATTTCCAGACAAGGCAAGTAGTTTTTAAAAAATCTTTGAATGCAGAATTACTAACTTTTATAAATAATATAAAGTCTTCTTTTAGTAAAATACCCTATCTGCGATATTTAAGGTGCTTTCCCTTCATGTCTCATAACTTTGGGACGCCCTGTATTATATATATTTTTGTTATAAATATTTTTCCTTTACCTCTCTCTGCTGGTACGATAAGGCTGTAAATATACTTTACAGCATTATGGTAGTATACTCAGATATGTAAAGTTATTAATGACCTTAAGGGACACCTCAAACGTCGTCGAAGTTTTTATCAGCTGTAAAGAATAATCTGGAGTAAAATGTACGGCATCTGGTTTTTTTTGTTTATTTATATTTGTTACATATAAAATAACAATAATCTTTGAAAATATTACTCCCCATATTACTCTAGGAGCATTTGAAAAGTCATCTAAATTTCGGAAATTTCATATATTTTTTATCATAATATTTTTATTTGTTACCATTTATAATGAACGGCTATAATGTACAACGGTAATATTTAGTAACATTATGTAAAAAAACAAGTTGCCGTACATTATTCTCTGATCTTACAGCAGTAAGAACTTGGTAAATCCTGAAATTTCGATAAATATTTAATTACACAAATATTAACTATAATATTTGGACGGCATAATTATAAAACATTATTGTCCGTGTTAAATAATATTTTGAACATGTTGCCGTACATTTTACAATGACCTTAGGGTATATGGGTGTAGGGGTAGGGTTCCGACCCTTGGCTTTCGACCGCTCCGCTGGGAATATGTACGGCGTTTACGGGTAAAGTATCTGTATATGTGTCCAAAAGGAATGACACAAATGCCGTACAGTAATAAATGACCTATATTGCTTCTGCAACTGTCGTCGAATTAAAAATTTGCACCGACTTCCGGCACCATCACTTTTGTACGGCACTAGGTTTTTCGACATTTATTTTTAATCATCTATACACTTATAACAAAGCCGTACATTAATAATTAGTCGAAATTCCCCCATTGTACATGAGAAAGTCCATTCACTCACGTACTCACATGTACCGCTCAGAAATGACGGCATAGTGCTCAGAGCTATTTTCAGATATAGTAACAGCCTTCTAAGCGTAATTCAGGTTGGGTCATTTCACAGGTATTTTTTGTTCATGGGCTTGTGGTCTAAAAGGGCATAGAACGGAATCAATTTACAGACAATTTACTAGATATCAATTTACTAGACAGTTCTTTGAGCAGTTACTTAAATATAAATATTCTAATATATAAATAACTTAAACTTATTTACATTTTAGAACATATATAGTCATTCTTAAAATTGTCGTTGAAAGGTTGAACTCAAGTATAAATTAAATCGAAGTCACATCGAGACATGTAAAGTTGACATACATAATTATTTAAAATAACATTACGCACCATATGGTTTGCGATATTATTAAAAAGCAATTACTTTTAACATAATAAAAGGGCCTCAACGCTTACTTTGACTTTGTTAAATAACCTAAACTAAAAAATAATCGTAAATATGGTACTTATAAAGCTAAAATACTAATAAACACAGCCTTATCGAGTACGCCTTAAACAAATATTATGGTGTCAAACAGGTGTTGGTGATTTACTTTCACAGCCAACACATGACGTACATTACGTTATTGACAGTATAAACCACCCTGAAGGACAATCGAGCGTGGGAGCATCGCGGGGGTACCCACTAATGGATGTTCAAAATCGTCTTATTACTTTTGTATTATTGTTGCTTTTTGTCCGCCATTACAATGACCGCATTGCATAATAGACGCACGCAGTCCAACGCAATTTTTTGCAGCAATTGAAATCGTCCTGTCTCACATTACACAATCAAATGTGTCGTTGATTCGATACTGTATACCTAATAGATACTATCTATCTATACGGAGGATGTTTATCGGTGAATTCCTCGTACGCTACACTAAATCCATTGTCCTGCATCCGAATCGCTATAAGGAATTTATTGTTTTACGACTGGAATTTAAATATTGTTTAATGTGTACATAGATATGGGGGAAGGGTGGCAGCTAGGTGGCTCAAGGAGGAATGTAACTTCGCCAACTCACACGCCCAGAATGAGTCGGATCTTTTTTTAAGGCGCTATTCCTGGAAGTGTTCGTGGATCGGTCGGAGGCTGGCGCTCGCCGGCCGTTGTGCCGCGGCTAGTTTTGATCTTATTGTTAATGGGACGCCAAGTTTTTTCGAAGGCTTCGGAAAAAAGGTTTCATGGTAACCCAGCGGAAACGTTACGGGTCCATGTGAAGTAAACTGTATATGTATACGTTCTACGAAGGTGTTATTTTTAATCGCAGGTCGTCCATTGTTGTTCAGGAATGTAGATGGCCTGTCATAACCGTAATGGGCGAGATGAGAGGATCCTGCATTTCTATATATCTCTCGTGAATTAAGAACAACGAATAAAAAACTATGACGTTATAAATTGTGCGACAAGATCTTAAACTTTGCGATTTATTTTATTCTCTAAGATGAAATTATTTCTTTTGTCAGATTTTTTTGAAATATCGAAAGTTTATTCAAACTTTAGCGAATATTATTAAAACGACGATTCCTTTGTCTTGACGCTCAACTGATCGCTTTTAATTGTAACATTAACATTTATAAAAACGGTTAAAATTAACTGGTATATTCACAACGTAAAAACTTTATACGCTCGAAAGTTCACTATTAAAGATGCCTACAAAGTATCGAATCATTCTCATTACTTTACATTTTCAAAGTAATCACATAAAATAATCTCCAACATGAATGACACGGGTTTACGAGGATCCCTCAAACAAGAGGATTAATATCTGTGTGTGCGTGTGCCTCAAGGAATTTGAAGGTCCAATTACTAGCGGCCGCCTTTCATTAACAACTTTATTTATAGAGGCATGAATACATTGCGGCTTTTTAATCAATCATGTGGGATAAAACCGGCATCCGGCCTTATCACCGCTAAACCAGAGTAAAATATTGCTTGAAATACAAAACATACTTTTACGTCACGCGCGCACATTAACCGATTGTTTCATAACAGTAACGTACGCAGTTAACTCTTTATCAATCTAACCCGCAAGTAGGCCAGTTACATGTTTGTTGTGGAGAAACAGCTTTTACGAGCCATAGCAATTTCATGTATCGAGAATTTCCAATTAGCTGAAAGAGAGCTATCCCGTTTCCAAGGTCCCATCGGTAAATGGTTCATTACCCAGGCTCGAGTGGCCAAAGCGACCGAAGGCCGCACGCACTTTCAAAAAACGTCCCGAGACGTAACATAATATTTCCCAAGCAGCCGTTTATTTATTAGACGAGCAAGGCCCGGCGCCGCGACAACTCTGCTTCTGAGAAACGAACACCGACGTGTCGACTCGAAGCCGTTACATTTAAAAAAAGCAATATTTATGTTGAAGAAAAAATCTGGATACCACTCGTACTTATCTCCGAACCGTGAGCTTTTTGTTTAAATCCCGATTTGCAGGAATCCGCAGGTAACGCCTCACTGAACTCGGCAACAATTTGTTAACCATGTTAAACATTTGGGTGTGGTTTCGGACATAGCAATTAAGAACATTTAGAGCCGCTTGCCAAAGAATTTTTTAACTATGTTTCTGTAAATATCTAGTAATATTCACGAGGGGCGAGAATGTTAAAAGTAAAGCTAGGCTCCAAGTATGAGACGGAATAATTGTGCCTATTATATTCATTTAAATTTCATAAGGAATGTTGTTAATCGTTGCATTGGAGGATCGTGTGACGAATTCTATAGGTACTTATAATAATTACATTACGAATTAACTTTAATAACCACACATAAATGGTAACTTAAAGAGAAGGACGGAAGAACGGCATACAGTTCGATTATCGATTAATGATTAAAGAAAATGTGCACAGACTTTTGTAAAGTAATCAAATAAAAATATGAGCAAAGCTCTTAAAATCGTATTCTTTTCGTTTCGTATTTTGAAATATTTAATAACTAGAACTCATAGCAAAAACAAAATATACCTAATGATTAGTATGATCTACCTTAACTTTTAATGTGTCATGTGTGTCATATAATCTACAGATAATCCTTAGATTAGTTAGCAATAATCTTTACTTGACAGCTTGACAAAGGAAAACCCGCAGCACAATAGATTGGGAGCTGACTCCGTAAGCCGATTACTATCCCCTAATTTGCTGTTCTTTTTTAGATCTAGTTTCATTAATTTCAGGTAAATCCCTTAGTCAAAACTGTCTGCCTACTTCAATTGGTAACGCCCTTTTTTAATATCATGAGAGTTGCGTTCCCGAAAATGTATTAGTGAAGATTCATTTACACTTATAATGTACCAAAGGAATTAATTGATAGATGTTTAATTAACAAAACGTTAAGTAACTTATTAGATAAACATTGTTGTATTTACCTGTGGATATTGTGTCAAACCCAAATTAAGACCCTCAAAAATATTATTAAGAACAATCAATATAAAAAAAGGTTTTAATAAAAGAACGATATATTGTCGAATGCAATTTGGTTTACGCCAACATATTCCAATAAGCTTCATATATTACATTGTTTACATAACTTTACTTCGAATGCTTTACAGCATTCGTGGTCAGTAGTCAAGTCTTATTTATATTGTTAAACTAGCAGACTCGGCCAAGCGTTGCTATGGCTAAGGATTTTGTTATATTAGATAGAAGTTAACTATTCAAGGGTAGGAGAACCACAGTCACGAGGACCAGGTTTTGGCATTAAATTGTAGCTTATGTGAAATTTTGGTACATTCAATACGGCGCCATCTATTAGGATTGTGACTGTCAAAAAAATAACTGACTGACAAATAATTTGCAATCAAATAATATTGCGGGTACAAATTAAGATGTAAGCTATCCTATCTTTTAATTAAGATCAAACTGCACACGGTGTGCAAATTTTATTGAAATCGTTTAGGATAAGGTTAAGAGTCCATAGCGGCCAAAAACGTGACCGGTAATTTATATAGGTATATTAAGATAAACAAGAGTGACCTGTCCTCTCATTTATTAAACAACAAAAATTAAATATTCTATTACAACAAGATAAGATACCTATTAACGGTTACGAAATAGGCCTACTGTTTTTAGGTATTACTTAGTTACTTAATATAACTGCATCAGTGGCGGATTTACCAGCAGACTGAGTAGGCTGGAGCCTAGGGCGGCAAATTTTAAGGGGCGGCAAATTTAGTTCATAAATTTTTTATTTCGGTTTACAAATTTAAAAAAAAAATATTATACACACATAATACGAATTTCGAAAATTGCAGAGAAATGAAAATATTTAACAAAAATCGAAATATTCTCATATACAGTGCTAATTAATAAATATTTCAACATCTCTGCATGAACAATTCCTAAACGCTTTACTAATTATACATTAATGATTATGAACTTTTAGAATATCGCGATTCGATATTGTGATCGAAATTTAGTAATTTTTACATATATTCTTCACTGATAACTGCTATAATTTTTTCTTCGTGTACCTAATAATTATGAGATCTGCTTACCCAATTCAATCGATATAATATCGATGGTCTAATAAAAATACTGACTAAAATTGACTAATTTTTATTAAATAAAAAACTAGTTCAATATCTAGTGAGTGTAATAATAAATGTTAATCAAAGTTCGCCAAATGTATGTTTTTTACGTAAGCTTAATTCATATTTTGTAAGTATTGTATAGTTTTAAGACATACCTTACCTTACTTTAAAAGTGGTATACGATTGAGATATTTTTCCTTAAAATAATGTTTTTTGATAATTCTTTGCTGTAAAAATAATCAAGGATCTAACACGGTACCATAGTTCTCAATAATAATAACTATATGGGAAAAGTTGATGTAACGAGGATGATGGAGCACAAATTATTGGAATATCAAAGTTGGAATTTTATTGATAGAAAATTGATATGATTGTGGACTAAGATATCAAAATTTAGAGGCGGAAAAAATTGAATAGCCTACGGGCGGCAAATCTATAAATCCGCCACTGAACTGCATGGTATTGCTGCTCACGTTCTCATTAGCAATACACGTTGCTTATGAACAGCTTTGTTTCTAGGTGTCGCGTCGATAAGAATATAGAACGAACCGGTGGTACCTACGTTTAGTTTTACAGTGGTTATTAAAACGGAATGAAGCCGAGTTTGTTGAGTACGTTGACATGCGGTAGACCAATCATAAACAAAAGTAAAGTGTCATCGTTTCTTACATTCAAGCGCTCTATTTTTGCTCTGGGTTATTAAATTTTGTATCAGGATGTTAAATTTAACGCACAAACATAAAACATCTTATCCACATAGGCTTTTAAGTTATCGGCAATCAGAAATAAATCAAAGATCATACTTTATAAATTATTTATTGTACAAATCAAAAGCTTTCATACACGGGTGTCAAATTGATTATATAGTTCACGCGGGAAGATAAGATGAGCTTGCAGCGGCGAGTAGCCGATTAGCCTGCCTGACACGTTGACTTTTGGGTCAAAGACGGTCCGGTTTCTCCACCAGGTGCTCAAAAGAAAAGCACACGAACAGACGAACCCACGACCTCACGATTGAGAGACATTTGTTGTTTTACTTGTTCATAAAATGTGACTATGTATCGCTATCACTCCCAGAGTAAGCAGCCAACAAGGAGAGACCGGAAGGTTTACTCTCCGGCGCCTTTTCACTGCTCGAAACCGTGGCCTTTGCTTCACTCGCATCTGCCTTTTTGCTTCTCACGAGATTTGCTAAGGGATTTTTCTTTGAAATAACACCGATACTCCTGTTCCAAGATTCTGTTTTTGCTTGAGGTTTTGGCGGCGGGTCTTCCATCTTTATGTGTTTTGCTGCCGGTTCTTCCACGTCTTCAATTATTTCTTCTGCGACCACTTTCGGCTTTGTGTTGGTGAATTTGACGGATCTGTAACATAAACGTATTTTTGCGTGAGTTCACTCTATGTGAATCATTTTCAACCTATGTACAGCAATTTCGTGTTTATAAAAGTAAAAAAAATATATTAACCATTATTACAATTAATGCAGACAATATTAAACAGAAATATGTACAGTATGTAGAGAATTCTCGTATCAATTTATGATCTATTACATTATTTTCTTTTCAAATATATAAAGCAGGCGGTAGCAACTAATGGATACCCAGGAAAAACCCAGGTGATCATAATATATATTTTCTGTAAACCCGACAGAAAAGTAATATGAACACAAAAAATCGTATGCAGTAACGCCCAGATCCGTCATCCCCTTCCCTACTTCTCTATGAAATACGAAAATTTTAGCCCATCTAACATTTTTTTTTTAGGTCACTCAGGTATAAGTTATCTTAAAATAGTAATAAATAGGCATCTGATTATAATTTAAAGAAGATTCATAGAGAAGTAGGGAAGGGGATGACGGGTCTGGGCGTTTACTGCATACGATTATTGCATTTTCTGAGAAGATTTACTAAAGTAATATATATATATATATATATTTTTTTACCATATGAAAGTAGAGATTTCAACAGACTGAAAGCACACCAACTTTTTGTAAAAAGCTGATATTTTGACGGGTGCTTTTTCGATATTAATTCAAAATAAGGTGAAAAAATTATTATTTAAAATCAAATAAATTACAGCATATTAAAGACATAAAAAGGTAAGTTTTCACCGAATTTCGTGACAAAAAAATAAATTTTGTAAAAGATAAAAATTAAAAACCAAAAACTTGGGTTTGAATTTTTCACATAAATTTTGAGGTTATATGAAAAATGTGTAGATACAAAAGTTTTAGATCTTTTTATTACCTACAACTTTGCCATAGGACTTTTAGTTTTGCCGGAAATAGAGATAAACCGTTTTTTACCCTTGAAACTACATCATAACCTTGGCACCTCGGTAGATATATACATTCTCCTAATTATAAATATACATAAAAATTTGGTTTTTTAACAAATAACAGATGAGCGCAGTAATCCTGCAGCCGGATCTTAGACCATATACAGGCACGCGTAGAGTCGCGGATGGTCAACGCAGTCTACGCGCAGCCAGAGGTTAGATAGGTCCCTTCCTTCAAGCGTCCCGAGGCGACGAGAGTAGACATCTTCCCTGACGTTAACTCTCGGCCGCGATCCCGGATAGGAGAGCACCAATGCACTTGTCACTTGTGGAGTACCATCGACCCTTACAGAGTGGATAAATAACATGCTGAAACATCGAGCCATACAGTTCACCGTGAACACCACCACGCGTGGTATTGTCAGCAGGGGCTGCCCACAGGGCGGTGTCCTTTCACCGCTTTTGTGGAATCTAGTGGTAAATGAGCTCATCACAGAACTAAATGCTATCAATCTCTACACAGTAGGGTACGCGGATGATATAGCTATCCTAACATCGGGGAACTTTGAAAGCACCCTATGTGATCGCATGACGAAGGCTTTCAGAGTAATTGAGAGATGGTGCAGTCAGCACGAGCTATCTGTCAACCCGTCAAAAATGGAACTAGTCTTGTTCACAAACCGAAGGGTTCTTGGACCGTACAGGCTACCAAAACTCTTCAACTCAGAACTAAAACTAAAAGAAAACGTCAAGTACCTAGGTGTGATTCTAGACAGCAAACTGCTTTGGAACAAACACCTTGAACATAAACTAAACAAGGCCACGATTGCCTTTTATCAATGTAAGAAGATGCTAGGCGTCAAATGGGGTTTATCGCCTAAGATTACGCTATGGCTCTACACTGCCGTAATCAGGCCAATGCTGGCTTATGGAGCCCTAGTCTGGTGGCCGAGGACGGAGCTCCAAACGGTAATAACTAGGCTTGGGCGCTTCCAAAGGCTTGCTTTGTTTCAGCATTGGAGCTAGCCCTCCAAGTTGCACCCCTAGACATACACATACAGCAGGAGGCAGCACTGGCGGCCATCAGGCTTATGGTACTGGATTTATGGGGTAAAAATCATTACAGCAAACACACAGCGATCCTAAACAGGGCTATAGAATACCAACCGCTAATAGCTGCGCCATGCGATAGGATTGTTAATCAACACATGCTGAACAAGAAATACCATGTACAAATGAGAGAAGAGGAATGTGATCAATCGACCGCGAACGAGCTACGCATATACACGGATGGCTAAAAAACAGGGAGCGGCTCCGGTGCTGGCATATTCTCTCAAGATCTCAACATCAAAACACACCTACCTCTAGGCATACACAGTTCGATTTTTCAATGCGAGTGTGTTGCCCTAACCGAAGCAGCCAGAGGCGTAAGGCGGTTGGGAGTTAATAACTTCTGTATTAAGCTCGTATCCGACAGCGCGTCTGTGCTGATGGCGTTAGGGGGTAACACGACAAACAGCAAACTGGTGCTGGAGTGCCACAATGCACTGGAGGCATTAGCCCTGACGAACAGGGTCACCCTACAGTGGATTAAGGGACACAGTGGATCTCTTGGCAATGATGCAGCCGATGAGCTTGCGAGGAGAGGCTCGGAAATGTTGCCGGCTGGCCCGTATCCGCTCCTACCCTTGCCCTTCTCGCAAGTGCGAACATGGATTCGCCAGAGATCTGAGGAACTCCAGCACCAACGTTGGTCATCAAGTGTGGACTGCAGGCAATCCAAAATGGTTCTGCCAGTGGCTAACACAAGAATGACTAAACAACTTTTAAATCTAACCAGAAATAACCTCAAAATAATGATAGGGACAATAACGGGCCATTGCCTCCTTAATAAACACCTTTATGTCCTAGGCGCGACAGACAGCCCCATGTGCAGAGGCTGTTTCAACGCTGAGGAAACAGTCACCCACGTAGTCCAGGAATGCGAGGCTGTGGCTAAACAACGTGCAGAAATCCTCGGAACAGTGAGGTCGCTCCGTGAAGCCTGCGAAGTGCCCAGGAATCTTCTGTGCTTTTGGAAGGAGTTAAGCTGGCTTAGGTAGCCAGGGCTCACGTACAACGGACCTAGTGAGCGTCTAAGTGCGGAAAACGAGTCCCCAAACCATACCATACCATACCGGATAGGAGAGGTGGGAAATACAAGCCGGCGAGGAATTCTGAGTCTCAGTAAGGAAGAGAAAGGCCGGCTTCGCAGTCTCTAAAAGTGGAAAGCGTGGGTCCCGTTAAATAACCTCTGGCACAGGTTATTTTACTAGTGGGCGATGGGGTCGTCACATCCCGACTTCAGTAGTACTAAAAAACAGACCATTAGAAATCCTTCAAAATGCTATTTGTTTCGAGATTGCGAAATTCCTCCCTCGAAATACTTAAAGTGCTCCAATTAGGCACTGGACACTGGTAAATTGCCATCTTTTACTTTAATACACTACAACTAAGAAATATGTTTTATTGCTCAAAATAAAACATTTATTATTATTAACATAATGAGTGACATTTAAACAACATTGAGAGAAGTAAGTCAACATCTTAAATTCTCCTTCACATTTTAAAACATTCATGGCATGGGTGTATCACTACACTAATTACAACTAATACATAGTATTAAATAGTATATAAAGAGCATAAAACTTATTTTTTCATTTGAGATGTAGGTAGCTAATCATTTAGGTTGTTTTATTTACAATATTTTTTTTTTCCATAGTACTGTAGAGTCAAAGTATGATAAAGTTCATTTGAACCTTGATGACTGGAGTTATGATTTCACAAGAAATGTCTAATTCAAACTACTTGGTTAGGCAAATTAATATTTGCATAACTAATATTAATTCACTCTTGGTATATTTTTATACAACTTAAATGTCTTGAATTAGTGAGCCTAGGAAAACGGCTCGGGGAGAAAAATCTGTAAATAAAGAAGATGTGGTCATGCGAGGTAAGTACATGCAGAATTTTGTGCCTTTGACATGTTACCAAAAGATGTACTTTTTGTAGTAAATGCAGACAGCTTTGTGTAACTCTGTATTATTTGTTTCAGCATGTCAGACAGCATTCTGGGTACCCCGCAGTGCGCTCACACTTTTTACATACCCAAATAGTTATTATACATAACATAAAACTTCTGAATTAAATTATTATTACTAAATTGTGTATGTATGCTTTAAATTTATATTTACTTTATAAATTCATTGTCTTCCTGTTCCTCTCTAGCTATTCTCTGTTCCGTTGTTTCTGGCTGATATTGTTTCAACATTCCTTCATAATCAACAGTCCTCTGTCTCCGATTTAACTCCTTCAACTCTTCTAAGCTTTCCAACAACTCAATTTCTTGTCTCGATTGCTCTGTTCTGTATTCTGCAAAAGCCATTTAGATAATTTGCAAAATGCAATAAAACAATGAATTGTTATTTACACACAAATATACAAAAAAAAATTTATTACTTAGGAATTTGAATATACAAAAACATTTAAACTCTATAAACTAACAGGATAAAATCTAAATTTTTATGTTATTAAACTCGAGAAGAAAGCTATTAATGAGGCTAATGTGGAATACCATAAGAGAGAAGGCAAAGGATGTAGAAAAAAGAGGTAGATATTGTTTTATCCCGTTTTAGGAGAAGTTATTGATTATATCATATTGTGTATAGTTTATTGAATAGCATATTGATGACTAATAACAGAATATATTGAATGATTAAAGATGATTCTTCAAAATCCACTTACTATCATTATCTTTTATTATTGGAAATGGAACACATTATTTACACACTTTGTTTAATTTAACTACTATCAACATATTGTTTAACATAGGTGTTTTCAATTTTTTTTTAATAATAACTAATATGAGACATCATTACTTAAGTATTAAGCAAAAAGATTACCTAAAAGTTTCATAGGGTTATTAGCTTCCTCCTCCTTCTGTTCTTCTTCCTCTCGCTTAGCTTGCTCCTCTGCTAATTTCAGAGCCATAAAATTTCTAGTAGCACCAGCCTCTATTTCATAATCTGTGTTTTTAGGGTCAGTTTTAAATGAAATCTCTTGAAGACACCTTGTGCACTGGAAATCCATAATATCAATAATTATTAATGTTTAAATTTCTTATCATTTATGTGTTGTCTTGCTAACATGAATAATATAATAGGGATGGTTTATGCAAATACTACACATTAAAACATAACTTTATAAATGAATGTATACGCATATTTACAAAAAGTATAGCCTGCACAAGACTTGTGTCCGTTAAAACATCAACTTACTTTAATATAAAACCTATATATCCGTATACCCAAATAATCTTCATTTTCTACATCCTCCTTACGAGCGTTGAATTTTTTTCCTTTATAAATGTACTCCCCACAAGTGGCGCATCGCATGTTGAATGGGGCCATAAGACGGACTGTATATTGGCGATTTTTTGCCAATTTCATGCGAGGAATCTTCGACGGATCGAAATCAGGAGGATAGTATTTCTGAAAATAGCAAAACAAATATAAGAATGGACATTATTTAATATTTACATACTACCAAACTGTAGTCCCATCGAAATACTTACATTCAATACTTTTCTTTCCGACATCTTTTATTGTTGATTTATATTATCAGTTTAAGACGCCTTAAGATAGAAAGACACTAGATTTTTATGAGAAATAATACGATCAACAAATAATTCACAGTTCACACGAAGGTGTCACTTTTGAACAGAGTACAGACTACTGACACACGGCGATATGTCATTAGTTTGAGAAATGACAGCTCACAGTTGACACGACGTCACCAACGAGAAATGAGCATAGATAATTATATAGTTTATTACTTAGTGCGTTTTTCAATTACAGAGCATTATGCGATTCAGTGCCGCACAATGCCGCATAATAGTGAAGTTTAATTGGAACGTGAATTAGTTTTCAAATGCATCAGCAGAGTGCGCTAAGTTAGTGTTGTAAAAAAAATGTTATGAATTGAGTTAGCAACCTCATTAATGTATAAATAATGTGGTAAACAATAATAATTGGTTGAAAACTTGTTACGCTTATTTTAATCATCAAATTATTTTATAAACATTTTTTTTATTGAAATGAGAGAAAACCTTTAAAGAATATAAGGTTTTAACAAGCTAAATTAACAGTAAAATATTTAGTTTCATGTAAGAAGTTTACATCATTTACGTTTTGAGTAATATTTTTTAATGATTTCTATAAAAATTATATACTTTTTCAAAACCATTGCAATTTTTTCTAAAGTATAATCCTGTAAAATTAATTTGTTTACAGATCCGAATTTTAAAATAAAATTGTATTCATATTTTAAATGTGGAATATAAAAAAGGAACTATTTATACCTTCATCCATACTAATATTTACTTTTTTTAGCAGTTTGAAATAACTTTAATTATTTTCAAAATCTACGACGAAACGAAAGCCTTACAAATTTTTCACCAATAAATAATATTTACTAATAGACCAGTCATTATAGACATTCGAAATCGAAAATTTGATAATAATTCTAAAAGTTTTCAAACTTTGGTCAAGTGAATGGTACATTGGGACGACAATAAATCTCATTTTGCAACCTTGTCCGCAGTCCGGAACATTGTTAAAATTATTGCAATTAAATTAATTTTTGCTGTATGGTCGTGAAAAAAATTCCAAAAGTTCTGCAAACTTGGGGAAGTTTTCGATATAATATTTCATATCACGTATAAAATTTGCAACCAACCTAAGTGTACGGAACATTTTTTGTTATTTATTTTTTTTCCGATATATCTGTCAAATTTGCAGAACTTTTGGAACGTTTTCCTTCAGTTTAATAAAGAAAAACATTAATTTTTAATAACAAAAAATGTTCCGTACACTTAAATTGGTTGCAAATTTGACACGTGATGTAAAATAATATATTTAACACCACTCCAACTTTGCAGAACTTTTGGAATTTTGGTCTCAAGAACTGAACCAATTATCATTTATTGCATTTTTAACAATGTTCCGGACCGCAGAGCAGGTTGCAAAATTTTATAGTTTGTTTTAATACCACTCCCGACCTTACATCAAAATTTGAAAACTTTTGGAATCATAATGAATGAATTGTCTTGACTGACTGGACTATAACGAAAATTTCGATAAATGCCAAGAAAAATACTGGTCAATTTTCTGTAACTGTGTTGGTATTGTTTGCGAGAAGCACGCGAGAGCATTCGTTTTGAGAGTGCTCAATTGTGCGAAGCGTTGCTGTAGTTGGAACACAACGTTGAGCATTATGCCGCATAATGCGCTCTAGTGCTGTAATTGGAAAACGCACTTAAAATCTATGAAATAAAATAAATTAAGCTATTCTCCTATTTTTGGGCTAGCGTTAATTTTAATGCTGTAATAATTTTGATGAAACCAAAACGTATACAACTTTTTTATATACGTACAAGTGTCGCTACGCATAATTACGTCGATTTTAGTGTTTCGAAGTTTTTTATAAAATATGTTAACTTTGCATGTAGTGTTTTTAAATTTTAGGCAAGACAAGCAGCAAAAGCTTGAAGCAAAGTATTGGCAAATGTAATCCACATTTCTAGTAGAAATTTCGTACTGGAAAATTGTTCGATACTTTATTAATACACCCACAATTTCATTACAATTACACAAACAGTACAGGTACAAGGAAACAGTAATTTTATTGCTATGATATCAAATAGTATTGTTCTGCTTCTCAAAAGAAGATGAATTTCCTGAAACAATAGAAAAAATAGATATTAAATAAATTAAGTAGTCTTCTAGTTGCCAGTTAATAATTATATTTACATATTCTTCTAAAGTTCATATTGAAAGTGAATAGTATTTACGCATACCTCTTATTAATCATACATTGTAGGTTTTGCGTTTTACCACGCGCAGAAAAAAACTAAGCCGAGAACTAAAAAAAGAAAGTTTGTTACCTGTCTTTTCGATTGCCACCAGCAGCGAGTTCGTGTTCTAAAGCAGCAATTTTCGTTTCGTGGCGCGTTCTCTGCACCTGCGCCCTCCGCTGTTGATCCTCCAAAGCGAGGACAATCTTTTCCAGCCGATGGATCTGTTGCTGTTTCGTTTCTAATGTTGCAAACAATTCTTGAATCTCGTCGGCTTTGGCTGCGATTTGCTTGTTTACCTATTTAGCAAGAAATATCTTAATATTCGTACACTCAACGTACGGATTTTCATTAGGGTGTAAACAATATTATCGTTGAGTGTACAGATGCCGGCAAATATCTTGAACATTAAACAAGGGAGTGGGGAAAAGTTTTCGCAGCGCGGGACACAAACGTCAACTGATTTACCAATCACGCGATCGACACGTCACTCTCCCGTCGCGCCGCCGCGCAGTACCGCCCGCCGCCTCCCTCCCAGTGATACCTAAAAATGCTTCTGCGCAGGCAAGGACATTTGTTCAAGATGATTGCCGGTATCTGTATCTAATCGTACTATTTAAAATGGATAAACAAACGTACAGTGCCAAGATAAAACTAAACTCCTTCTGAGCACTAATTCCCACTAGTAACTAGCAAATCTAAATGTATTATTAATTAAATAAATACAAATATATTATGAAATTATTTCGCTACAAACAATAATAAAAAAACGCGTCTCACTCCATCTACAATTTTCATTCGGTGATCTAAATCTTGTTGCAATGCTGACAGCTCGCGAGTTTGCTCCATTTCTTTGTTCTTGAGTACGTTAATCAATTCTTCACGAATCTGTACCACAGCTTATTATAATTTACAGAATTACATTTAAGTGAAAAAGTTAGAATGACCATCAACCATAGAGGCTATTTTTTGTGTCTACTTTATCGTCTTCTTTCTATTAAGTTAAATGACATACTCGTAATTATATCGGTTACAAACATCTGTACGTTGATAGACAACTATAAACAATATCGGTGAAACGACCCCATCCACAAACCCATCACTAAAATGTGTTTTATAGTCTAAAAAAAAGCACTTAAAAATTGTTTCAAAAAGTATGACCTTGAGGAATCTTGCCTGTGTACGTGCTGTTTTGTCTTGCTGTTCAAGTTGTTGTTCCTTTTGCGCTAACATTTCTGAAAGCTCTTCGTTGCGATGCACAGCGTCCAGAAGACTCATTTTTAGGGTCATAATCTATGAAACGAAATGTATTTACTACTGATACAAGATTTTTATCAAGATAAATCGTACATATATCTACCAAAACTACGTATATTCTTCCTCTAGTTATCCTAAATACTTTCATTACCCTTGTTTTGCGCTTGGGATAACAATTATTAGATGTTTAATAAACGAGTATATTGGCGAATAGTTCACCGTCATAAACACGAATAGGCCATGAAAGAATAATAGAATATAGTTACGCTACCTAAAAAAAATATCATAAATGTTTTTGTAACATGAAAATTTCCTTCCTTTCACAGTGGATAAGTGCAATTCAGTAATCTCCTCCTAAAATTACCTCCTGTTGAAGTTCCGGATAACAAATTCCACCCGATGTATCTTGGCTATTTATTAAAGCGCGATTATGAGCTTGTAAGTCGTGGACGTATTTTTCGTATTGCACAACTTTCTGCTCACTGCAATAGAAATTTGCAATATAGCTTCGAGACCTACCATTAACGGCCCCACATTGCTTTGTTATTATAAAAGGTGGATTACCATGTAGGTATATATTGGATAAACATTGTTTAAAAACATATATTTTTAAAAAGGTCAAAAATAATTTAAAAAGTTAAAATAGAATTAAGTTAATAGCTCATTCAGTTATCGCTTCAAAATCTATTACTGATAAGCATTAAATTTCAAATTCTACTATTACAGATATAATCTGTAATAGTATCTATATATATAGATCTGAGTCTTAACAGTCTCAAATTCAATTAAAGGCTCAATCTTTATTACTTCACGATCAACACACGACTGGCACAGATAAAAAATAACATTAATCAATTATATTTTTTGTGTATATAAATATAGAATACCAGTTACACTTACTGGAGCTTGATATTCTTCGTTAGATCACGAAGCTGGGTTTGCATTTTACCAATAATTTCCTCTTTACTCAACAATTCGGCTGCCAACTTTTGCTGCAAGGCCATTTCGTTTTCTGTGTCCTATTATGCAATACAATGCATTGAATTAACGTGTATTAATATACTAATATGTATGAAAAAATATTATCACCTTTTAGTTAAACAGTAAAACGAATCTGGTACGAAACTCTACAACAAAGAAAACAAAAATTCATTTGATAGTTGCCTGCTATGATTTGTTCACTCGGCACATGATGATTATTCTAAGTTTACGAAACCGCTTTGGTTTACTCTGTACAAAGTATTCAAAAGCTATTCAATTAGTATATTAAAAAAATGACTTGACTTTACTATATATTTTAGTAGCCAGAGAGAGCTCGGTTTACATTTTAGATTTCTAAAACAGTGTAGTTTTACACTTCCATAATACTATGGATAAAGAATAATGCAGAAGTTCCTTAGACATAACTCTTAAAATAGTAATTAAATAATTACTGCTATTTTGGTCATAGTCTCCAGGAAGCGAACTTTTTCCCGTTTACATGCAATCACTTCATCTTCAGTCATGCGCAAAGTATCTTTCGTAGCTTGAAGCTCAGCCCACAGATCCATTTCCCTCTCCGTTGGAAGATCTTAAACATAATTATTTTAAAATAAGCTTTGATTAAAATATATATTTTTATGACATTTAAGTAATTTGTATCATATATATTGGATTCGTTCTCAACCTAACCTTTACAAATAGATTTAAACTAATCTTTAGATGCAGTCCAACATTTTTAATATATACAATAGGGTACTTGATAATATAAAATAATATTTTAAAATAATACCAGGGTTTGGCTTATTCCTTTCATATTCATCAATTTTGGCGTGGAGCTCTTCAATAGTATTACGACTCTCATTGAGTTCTTCTTGAAGTGCATTCTTAAAGCCTACTTCTCGTTGTGTCGTTTCGCGTTCTGCTTCCAAAGCTAGATTAAGTTCCTTTAGTTGGTTGTTAAGTTCTTGAACAGATGATTTATGCTGCGCAGTCATACTCTTTATTTGATCTTTTAAATCGGCAACTCTGTAATAATCGCAGTCCATTACTTTTTACATTAATTACATCCATGGTGACAACCAGGAGTTTTTTTAAGATTTAAAGGAACTTTTCGCATAAAAATGGTCTTTTGACGTGGTAACGTCTTTAAAATCGTTTTAGTCGGGTGACATGTTCAGAAACTTGTGTCACACCAAAACCTCACGAGCGCGATCGCAGGTATAACGAGAGAGAGACGGACCGATCTCCCGTCTCATCTCACTCTAGCGACATACAAACAAATGGAGATTTTCTCGTGCGGTTAAGTTTTGTAAGAAAAATGTATATCATAGTCGAATAAGTAAACTTGTCATTTTACACCCGAAATTTATCATCAAAAGTGTAAATAAAACGATAGATGTAATTTAAAATTTGAAAAAATTGTTATCTTCATTAATTCCTTACTTCCCAAAAACTTATATCACCAATAAGACGTTATCACGTAAACATCTCGATCGTAAACCTACTTTACAAACAACCAATAATTTTTTAAAACTAATTCCTTCACTCGCTCTTAATGTTTGTAAACACTCTCACTCTCACTCATTAAGAAAAAGCTTACTCAGCTTCCAAGGCATCACGTTGCTGCACCAAATGTGTATTTGTAACTTCGCCAGTCTTAACGGAGTCCCTCCATTTCCGTGCTCTCGCTTCTAGTTGCACTTCACGCTGACGACCCTAAATTAACAAAGGTTAACATAATAATAAAACCATGCTTTCACCCACCAGTTCCGATTTCCATTACCTGGTCCTCCAAACTTTTCACCGTACTGGTGAGAGTAGTGATGCTAGCCTCGGCTTCACGAAGCTGTCTATCCATCTTAGATATGCGCATCCGCTGCTGTCTCACTTGAGCCTCGCTGGCCGCGAGTTTGTCCTTCATGGCCGTTTTCGCTGCTTGTTCATCTTCTAACTCTCGTCGTGTATCCTGCGTGTAATTTGCATTTCATTATTCTATTTCATTTAATGAAACATATTTTTGGTTAAGATTTGAAAGTTTTACCTTAGAACTTTCTTGAGTCAGATCGCAGAGATGAGTGCTGCTTGAAATTTGAGAGATGTAACTACAAGAATTAAATAATGTTTATAAGTTACCGCCAACACTTTTTTGGTTTCTTCATCAGCAGGAGTTTCGCGGACTTCGGTTACAACTGTCGCCCTCGTTTCTATGTCTTGTCGCAAACGTGCTACTTCTCGTATCAAAGACTCTCCAACAGATATTAAGGTGGCTCTTTCTGAACAAGCGCGTCTGCAAAAAATATTATTTATTTGTAAGTGTGAATTCCTAAGAGACAAAAAACATGGCATTTTGTAATTTTTCTAACTTTGATAGTAACGTTATAGTTTCCACGGCGTCGTCAGCTCGAGCTTTCAAATCACGTAGAGCCTCACACATTTCCAAACCCCTTTTGTTGTAGGCATCGATTCGATCTATTGCATCACTGTCTGGGTCCTCCTGCAAAACGTACAATTGTATACTTCAAACCAAATGTCCGATGCGAACTAAACTTGCTTTAGCTTAGTTAAAATTTCTGAGCTAGTCATAATAAAGAGTCGAATCGCATCGTTTAGTATGTGTTGGACACTCGACGTAATGCTTTGGAATCTTCTTTCATTCAACAATTAATGCACGTTTTTTACATACCTCTTTCTCTATGTATCTTTTTACCCAATCGATTAACTCTTGGCGTGCGGAGAAGGCTTGAAGACATAGCTCGGCGAAACAGGAAGGGATATTCAATGCCTTACATTCAGCATTGGTGAGAAAATTTTCATCTAATTAAACAAAATGGTTTCAGAGAATTGAATCTTCAAATAAATCCTACACTAAAATGGGCAGCTTCTAAGCAGCTAGCTGTTGCCTCCGAGATGCCTTTCTATTGAATTCATTTTCTAAATGGGTGCAAAAGTGTAGTTGTAGTCTTTAGTAAAATATATCCGCCCATTAATAAAGCTACGATTAAAAATGCTACCGTATTTCTTACCATCGTTACGATTTAAATAAATTGTAATCACGGTATCCACCGTTGGTCCACGTCTTATAATAATGTTGATGCGTTTTCCCCTTTGGATGTTTATGGATCAATTGTTAAAATAAGATAACTTTGATTAGTATTAAATGAATGCCATTTGTCTGAATGGGTGTTGGTAATTATTATATTGAGAACGTGTTAATTGTTACTGCAAGCATACCTAAAGGAATGCTACTGTTAAATAATTCCACAGCACCATCTGTTGTAGTACTCTGTCTACACAGCTCATGGATTTCTTCTTCCGTCCAATCAGCAACATTACATAGTACGAGTTCCGGTGCACCTTCACCACTAGCCAGATGACCCTCGTTTAGCAATCGTTCGTGTAAACTTCGTAGAGTCTCAAACACCTCTAATACAGCTTGCTGCAGATATAAAAAATTAAAAAGACAAATCAAAAGTTGGCAACGAAATAATATTGTCTTTTTATCTTAGATTAAAGATGTTCAACCTACAGACTGACGTTTCTCAACGTTCTCAAGATTAAATAAAGAAAAATCTATGCTCAGCAGCGGTCCAAACCCACAACCTTTAAAAAACTCTTTTTAGAATTTACTATATACCTTACCTGCTTTAGATCGAGCTCCTTCTTCAGCCGATGAAACTGCTTTTGCTTAGCAGAATACACGCTTTTAATATCATTGTCATTTGATATGTGATTTGATCTTGGTTCATTCGTTGGGGTAACAGGGCGAGTGGTCTTTAAAGGAGTTTTCGGTCTAGGGGTGGCTTTTTGGGGGGTATTGGGTCTGCTGCAAGGGGTGTTCGTTCTTTGTTGGGACGGAGTTGACGGTCTGCTTGACATGCGTGGGGTAACAGGGCGAGCTTTAGGTGTTTGCGGACGGCTTACTAAGGGCGTTTGTGGACGGCTATTTATTGGTGTTTGTGGTTGAGTTTCGTCTATTGTTTCTGAAATATAAATATATGAATTCCGTAGTTTTATTTCAATGTAAGTGAATTTTCTTAAACATGCCTATAAACTTAAAGAGTGACCTGCACAAACTATAATGCAGATGAATGCAAACTATAATGTGACAAATATCTCCTACGAATTTATTACAAGTCCCATAATTTCCCCAATGGGACAAAAAGTAGACACTTTTTACGTCTGTTTTATTGATATTTTTTAAAGCATGTTTGCTCACCAACGAGACAAAGGTCTCTTCATCGAAAGTCTAGTGAAAGTCACCGCAATGTGTATAAACTACTAAACCATTAAGGTGATGTGATTCTATAAGAATAGTATATGTTGTTAACACTTGTGGTTTATTCGGTTTGCCAATATTACTAGATCTACTAATTGACAGACTATTTGACAATCTGTCGTAATAGTAATTTCAGTCATTATTATTAATGTCGGAGCAATGGTGTTAGTGTCAGCTGCCGTTGTCATTATAATTTCATATATTCAGAATTCAGATAGATAAAGATAGAACGAGAAAAAGATTCACATTTTAACGAGTATTCAATGGTCGGAAATACTAATGACCTTACTTTCAATAATAACTAATTATTAAAAGTAAGGTCATTATTAAAAGTAGTACTTTAAACCTTTTGAACTTAAGTCATTAAATATTAAAGCAATCATTTTTCAATTATTTCTAAGACTGCCGTTTGACTCTATAAGCGGTTTGGGTTCGGTCTTGGAACTTGTTTATCACAAAATCAGATTGCTTTAAATACAGGCTTCTGTTTTGCTCACCATTTATGACCACCGGCTGACCATCTTCTAGTTCTATGTTGTAGTTCTCTTCCACAACTGTCATCTCTAAAACACATACGGTTTATTTCGCACTGTAGAATGATATGGTCTTATTTATAAACAAAGTATACGCTATGATTAATTGTTTTGCCATGTTTTTATAATTTAAGGTAGTATAATTTTGTAAAATTGTACACAAATTACACGTTTTTCGACAAAGCTTAATTACTTCAGTACCACTCTTAAACAAAACTATCCTTTCTACTTAAAGAGTACCTAAATTTCCTGCGGCACGCTGTTGAATTCTTTTTACCTGGCGTTACCTAACACGTAGAATTTATGGCTGAAGTTTCCTTTTTGTTGTCTGTACTTACGAGTACTTTGCTTTGGGTTTGTATTGTTAAGGTACATTTATATGCCTTCTATGATTTCCCCTTTTTTTAAAACAGGACTCGAGCGAGGATATATTCAAAATGATTCCCGTAATAACTCTAAATAAATTGAATTACGATTAAGGCGCAAAAATAAACCTTCAATGTTATTCCGGTGGATTTCTGCAAACGCCACAACAGGAACGTTTTCTACTTTGTTGACATTTATTTCCGCCACTTCGTAAACTATTTCGTGCCTATCCGGTACCTGAAATATTCATATAAAGGTCAAAGGCCCATCAACATTTTTGTCATGTAGGATCAAGTTCGATTGTTAAAAAAAAATATTATTTATTATGCAATTTGTTCATAATGTTAAATTAACTTACTATAGTTGGTGGTGGATTCTCTGGTTCACGGTTTCTGTTCACCTACAAGATAACTTAAATTAGCATGACGCTCAAAGATTGCATGCCATCCAAATTAAATATTGTTTTACTGTAAATGGAACCTAGGCATGCATATGTCACACCAACCAACCAATCCGAAACAATATTGCGACGCCGAAAATTAAGCCCCGGAACCGTGTGCGTTATAAATTAATTATTCAATAAATTAACTAATTTAAATAAAACTACCTTAATATCAGTCTTCGAGTCAGTCTTGCCACTTTTCAGAATAGCAGTTCTAACCTGCAAATGTATATAACGATTGATTTGTACAACCGTTATCTAATCATAGCGTAAAGAAAATTTAACAAGAACAATAATTTAAAACTATGTTATAAGAGGGTGAATATAGGAGTAAGTTTTAGTACATATGCCATGAGTTGGATAAAGTATATAAATGTGTTGGCGTCAGCTATTAGTTAAGGCTAGCAAAATTCATGATTTCACCCGCGCGTCTCCCTCCACCCCCTCTATTGACTAGTGAAACAAACGTATGACTGAAGCTCGCGTACGGACGTTCGCGGAACAAAATTATTTTTTGGCTAAAATACTCGCCATGATTGATATAAAGAAAATTAGGGAAAAGTTAGTGGTGACTGTGGTTTTTTTATATTGTATTGCGTTTTTAATTAGAGTCAACCATTGATATTATAGTGAAGGAATAATACATATTTATTGTTTTTAATTCAATCACATAATCTTTTAATCAGTTCGCCAATAGCAAAATATTAAGGGTTAGCCAACAATTCATCGTTGCAATTAATTTATACCCGAGATGAAGTTGGAGACGGAGGAGATCTAACCGGTGACAGGCGTGTGGATGGTGTTGTTAAGTTCCTGTTGGTGGCATTCTTCGCGGCACGAGCTGCCGAGGCGGCCGTCGGCCTCGGCGCAAGTCGTGGAACTGTCGTATCTGTAAAGGCACCAGTTCATTACTCAAGTATTAGCATGGTTAACGAAAATGTAGCATAACCATTGTATAACAGACTGGCTGTATAAAGTGTTACCCGAATTGACCTGGAGCAATTATTTTACCAAAACTGTTCGCTATTACTTATAGGAACGTAACTTACGTGGTTTATCTTTGTGTGATTTCACTGTCGTTGACATTTTGATTCATTTGCAATAGGCCAAATCATAAGACAATTAAACTGAATTTTGAAATAATAACATTTACAAAAGTGAACTGAAAGTATGTCTATGTCATAGTTGTTCTGATTTCGAATAGGACAACTTTTTTTCCTATACACTTGACATTGTCTGGCCGTGCAGGTTCTATGTCTCCAATCTGGCGCTTGGAGCTTAAAACGTACAAAATTTGTTGCATGTCAGGAAGAGACTCATCGTCGATATTAGTGCCTGAAGGTTTTCTAACCATGTTTTAATTAAGAAAATTGCGCTTGTATCTTTTTCTTTCATGTTTCTTGTAGGTTAAGTCATCGGGCTATTAGGACCTACAAACACTTGGTTAGCAGTGCTTCAACTATAAATGTGAGAATACATTGTTATGTTTCAATGTGAATTGTGTATAATATTTTTTTTGGTAGATAAAAGGCGAGTGTAAAATAAAGGACCTTCTTGATAATTTGACATGGGTCGGTCAAAGTCGTACCGAGTTGGAACCTTTGACTTTGCTTTTTGACAGGTTTTATAAATAATGTTGTGATATTAGCCTTATTTTGAAAATTTTTGTTAATTTGAAATATTTATGAAATTATGTTTAGATAAAAATTCAGCTATGTCTGGAGATATCCGCGTAAAAGGTATGCTATACGCGTATAATTTGTATGTATCTTTGTTTGTATGTTGTACCATCATATATATAATTTAGCCTTTTACTAAAGCAATAAAACTTCGAAAGTGTAACTGAAATTACATAATAAGTAAATAAAAAGTAATTTCAAACAATTATAGCGACTTTAAATATCTGCCCATTTACTTGGCCTGGTTCCTATATAGTACTTGTCTCCCTCCAGAAATCTGTGTATGTAAAAACCCATACCACTGAACCGATATTAATAAAACATTAAAAAAAACAAAAAGGCTCATCTCGATATGACTTCTACCTCCCGAGAAATTTGTGGAATACATTATGAAATTTAGTACACGTTCATGGAAGCCTTAATATATATTACAATATACTCAAATACAAGTTAAATTGATAAGCTCCTTTACAATTTCAGATGCATCAGGCAATCAACAAAAGTCTCGAATACCACAAAGAGTCGTTACTTCGGGTTCTCCCCGAGGGCGACAGCGCTACCCTTACAAACCGAGAGTTAACGTCAATGAAACAATGGTTATCTTTTTATAATACAAGTAGACGTCTTAGTAAACAATATCTTTTTAAGTGGACGCCCAGTAGAAAGCACACGAGCCTTGAAAACGAGAGAAATCTTAATATAAATAAATCATGCGTCACGTTGTTTGTCCGCTATGGACTCCTAAACTATTTAACCGACTTCAATCAAATTCGCACACCGTGTGCAGTTTGATCTATCTTAAAAGATAGAATAGCTTACATCTTAATTTATACCCTCATTATTATTTTATTGCATATTATTTGATACTCATAATTCTAATAGATGGCGCTGTGTTGAAAGTACCAAGTTTCACTTAAGCTACAATTTAATGGAATAGCAACTAAAAAGCATGGTGGTGTGACCCCATGACTCGTATTCTCCTACCGTTTCCCTTGAATTGTTTACCACTATGTTTATATAGAACCTTAAAAAACCTTAGCCACAGCAAGGCTTGGCCGAGTCTGCTAGTAATGATATATACTGAAATTAATACTTACACACACGGTGAAAGAAAACGTCGTGAGGACGGATGTCTCCCTTAGATTCAGAGTGGAGTCTTTTCGCAAATTAACAAACTCCCTGTAACTGTATGTAAAATGTTTTAACGTTTTTGATATAGTGGAATCATGCACACTTGCGCTCACTCGACTTTGAATATTGTCCTAAGACCCAATAATTAACTGTGCGTCTTAGGAAGGCTGTTTGGCTGTATTAAAAAAACATTTTTAGAAACAAATACAGAAATTTGATGCCAATACCATTAACGTAATTCTCATTAATAACATTCCTCCATTAATAACACGCCTTTGTGTTTAGTTTTTTTTCTGTTTATTCTAAGAACCCACATTGTGTAAGAACCATCTGTGAGCTTTCACCAAATAAATTATACGTCATGCTATAATAATTACTAAATATTGGCTTCAACAGAAAAATAAAGTAGACTCCGCTCCTTCACCTGCGCTACCTTCGCGTCCTTCTGTGAAAAATACCAGACCAAGGTCGTGTGAGGTAATATTCTAATTAGGAAATTTGTACTCATTATTTAATACATAAGTAAACTACACATTCGTATTTACAGACTCGGCCAAGGTCGGCCAACAAGAAAGAGGAACAAGTACAAATGGATCCCGCTCTACGACCACAACGGATTGAAAGGGAAAGATTACTCTCCCAAAAGGTATTTCATTTACAACTGAATTGAGTGAATTAGTTACGAATTTCTATAAATAATATCTGCGCGTTTCTTGGCTTTGTATGGTGGAGATAAATTCGCGTATGAACTAATAGAAAATCCTAAAGTTATTAAACATATCCAGAACTATACCTATCTGGATCTGGCTTCTTCGTATTCATAATGCATCAGGATAGTATTTGACTGAATCTATGTTAAATTCGAATTTCCCAAAATATTGCACAGATTTTCAGTCCTATCCTATCCAGTCATATCAGCTTATTACCACACAATGCCAATGCTACTTAATCCCATCTTACTTGTATCACTGCAGAATAGAAGGTGTTAACTCCTGTCCACCAATGGGGCATAGGAGACTGCGTTTGCTTTATTTATCACATTTTAAGACGTACATCTCTGTGCGATTTAATTGTTGTTCCGTGTAACATCACAATACACACATAGTGAACGTAACTTAGTATTATCTACTTATCTTCCCTGACCTGACCTTGAAAAATGTTATCAATGCTCGTGTTCAGTTCGGTGGCGGTTGTTGGAGGGATGATCAAATGTTTGTTAAATGAAACTCATATGAAGCTTGGTGTCAACTGGCTTAAATCGTTTAAAATATGAGCATTCAAATCTGCCGCAAAGTGCCGTGCGGTGGCAGCGTTGCAGCGTTGCAGACGCACTGTTGTCGCTAGGTTTGAGAATCGTATTATAGTACATAGTTTTACGATGTAATAACGAAAAAGGGTTTTGGGAAAAAAACAAAAAAAAGATAACGTTGCCGTTATTATATATAACTCAACGAAATTGGACACGAACAACGGATATAACGCTGCTGTTTATTTACATACAACGAACGCGGCCGCAGCGCTGCCAACAGCGCGGTTTTGCGGCAAATTTGAATTTATAACTAACATAAAATTAGGGGTAGTAGCGACGCTCGACTAACAAACAACTACATTGACTTATTTAAGGGTTCTTAATTTGAGTGACACTTCCTACCTTACCTACAAAGAATATAAGTGTAGTCGATTTATTGGACATTATTGGAAACGAGAATGTTATATTATAATTTATGAGTGTGGGAAAAACTAAAGGGCTGATTGATTGGCTTCTGCTTCTTTATTAAATAAAATATATATAATATATATGTTACTTAACTAATGTGAGGTAAGATAACTCTCGCTGACCGTATTACCTATTAACCTTAAGATTAGCTCTTGTTTTAAGTTCTCTAGTACTTTTTTATATAGTTGGCCTCCTAATCAAGAAATACAATTAGATTTTCCACGCATAGGTTACATACCCGTTAAACGAAAACTAATTCAATATTTTATTCCATTCATAATTAAAAGATTAGTTACGACCTTAGAGCCATCTGTGACAATAGGAAAACAATAGAAACATCTTTTCAGAAAGTTTTACCAACATCGCCGAAGAGGAATACTAATGAGAAGTTGAAAGAAGTTGCGGCTAACAGAGGCTTAAGGCCGATAATCACAGTTCCCAAACAAGTAAATACATTTTCATGACCATAGAAGGTATATTAAACAATAGAGTACAGACCTAGAGGCTAAATCAATGACGGATGGGAAGACCAGTTCTTCCCATCCGTCTCCAATATTAGCCTTGGTATCGTAGCGATAAGCCTTGTCAAATGTATTTTAAGATCGTGAGGAATCCGGCATTGAGAGGATTCGTTTTCATTAAACACATTCTTATAACGGGTGGCGCAAAAGTAATGGCACTAAAGAAAATTTGTTTATTTTTTTTATATGACGATACTTTTCATTCTGTTGTTGAAAATTGTGTAGTGAACAAATGTAAAATACACTGAAAATAAACATGGACCGTTTCACTCCCCAAGAACGTGGAATAATCGTGTCAATGTTCTTACGAAATAATTAATCAGTGATAAAACACAACGTGAATTTTGTGGACGATTTCCTGCAAGATCACCCGATCTGACGAGTCCAGACTTCTTTATTTGGGGTTTTTTGAAATCTTGGGTGTACGTGAACGAGTCACAGACTCGCAGCTCGCAAAGGAAAACATTCATCAAGAAATAAGGAACATATCGCAGGAAGTATTACGGAAAGTTATCCAAAATGTCATAAATGGGCTCAAATGTGCATCAACTCTGGACGTCACCATTTAAATGACATCATCTTTTACATTTAAAAAACCTAAATCTAGTTTTCTAATTTAGAAAAAATGTTATAGCTGAACCATATAGGGTCATTACTTTTGCGCCACCCAGTATATGATATTACTTTCGAAAATTAACCCAAATTCTCAACTCTAAATCTTACTCTTAATAAAACTTTAGGTAATTACTTCTTAGTCTTGAATTAGATAATATTGTTTGTATTAAACAATTCGTAACACAAAAAATTGAGCCTAAATTTTAGCGCTGATATTTTTAACTAAAAAAAACCATTCCTACAAGTACAGTTTATGAGACTGAGAGATTGTTGATCTATGAATATATTTTCAGAAAATACAATCAAGAATACCATATATAAACAGAACATCCACAATATTACCGGACCAAGTAAGAATTAATATAACATCGTTACTGTAACGAGCTAGACCTTTGTCTGTTTCACGCACAGTACACGTTTCAATAAACTTCTCTAACGGATATGATCGCGAATTTATTATACATATACAGAATTTACATACTCGAGTTTTAAATTAAATAGGGTATTAGTTTGGAAGCGATTAGTTCACCGTTTAAAAAAAAACATTAGATGTCTTGTGAGGAGTTAAGAAGTATTTTAATGGCATATTTTATCGGTTTATGTATACTCGTAGAACCACCGGCCAACGGTCTTCGAAATGACGAACCTCCTTAAAGAAAGAACGCACCCAGTATATAGGCTGTGAAGTTTTTGCCTCCTTTGCTTCTACAATTGTCATGTCCTAGATTATTTTTACAATCCAACAATTACGATGAAAATTGCACGAAAAATAGTTTTTTGATCTGATTTTTGAGCACAAGATTACACACAAACCATCCAGCCCTGCGATTCTGTAACTCACTTTTCGAACTCAAACAGCGGTTTTCGCTTCGGCGGTCGCTCTCAAATCAGTCGTGAAGCAGTCATTTTATGATTTGGCATTCTGATAAACAATAACCTACAAGCTCCCACCTTCCACCTTTCCAACCAAGCTTCCACCTTTTCAGCGACCGCCGATACGAAAACCGCTCTGTGAGTTCGAAAAGTGAGTTACAGAATCGCAGGGCTGTTCACAGACTCCAACCCGAGGAGTGATATGAATGGGTTGATAGGGGAGGAGGGAAATATATTTTCTGCAATATCGAAAGTACAATTCCGGTTCCCAAATTGCATCCTGCTGGTAAATGCAGGTAGGCAAAGCAGTAGTTTCACTTAACATCTGACGAGCCTCCTACGTCATTTATAAAGATCAAATTTCACAATTTTATGATAAATACATCTTAGGAGACGATAAAAAGATGTGAAGAACTGGAAGCAAACGACAACTTTGGAGAGAGTTTTGACGTTGACGGTTCAAACGAAAATTTGAGTTATAATGATGAAGGTATTACATATATTTATTTTTATATTGGTCATTGATAGCCTTTCTTATTAAATTTAAAATTGGACTCGGGTGACGCATTATCAAGAATCATTCATGCATTTCTATATATATATTATTCAATATATAATATATGCAGTATTCATTACTGATGGTCGTGCCTATCTTGATAAGCCCTAAGCGATACGTGGACCCTGACTTGTCCTGCCATCACTCTTCTCTACCATCACCAGCTTGCCGAGACTATTCGTTTCTCTCCAGACAATATGACCAAAGCAGCTAACAACCCATTTGTAAATGATAGTTGACAGTCTTGTGGTGATGAGTTGAGAGTCCTGGTGACTCTGATCCGTACAACGAAAAATGCATAATTGTACTGACAATCTTGATAATTCCCCCGACTAATAAGTCAAGCATTAAAAACCTATCACGGTTTCAAATTGACAGCCATACAACGATTAATCCCAAAACCAGGAAGTATATGTCACGTACTCATTAATTAAATTATTTAAGAGTAATAAGGGTACAAGACCGGTATATTAAATTATAGTAAAACAGTACAATGATGTATATTTTAGAGTCCCTTACGTCGAGAAGTGAAAAGTTAGTAAAACTGAAAATGAACTGGCAAGAAAAGGTTGTTCAGTTTGAGAAAATGAAAAGTGAAATGAATGACCGTCAGGTAATAGACATTTCTATAGTTTAATTTCCCGTAGCTAGGCAGACATATTTCTGCATCTGTTTCTTCATCATTGTGGGTTAGAAGGTGATCTGAAAGACGGCTTAAGTATAGTTATATTTGAATCAATCACTACACCTTAAGCATAATACGAATTATTAATAATATTATTATTGATTTTATTAGTGTTGTTATAGTGGCTTCAACAGCTCTTATCCCTGAGGTCGTAGGTTCGATCCCCTGCTGTGCACCAATGGACTTTGTCTGTTTTTGGTGAAAGAAAACGTGAGAAAACCGGCTTACCTTGACCCAAGAAGTCGACGGCGTGTGTAACTCTACTTACACCCGATGACCAGGCTGATCACCAACTTGCCTTTAAGATTGACAAATGATGATGAAACTGATACAGATATCTGAGGGCCAAACCTATAGATGCTGTAGCGTCACTGATTTATTTCGTTTTTAATAATAATAAATCACATATTTCCCATGTAGAATGACATACTTCAAGTATACGCATCAATGCGAGTAGCGCATCAAGAACTGTTAAAGTTGGGTCAAAAAGCAATTCTCCCCACCACAGAAGACCTTAAAGTTATGAATGTTGCTAAAATGACGCCCGCGCAATTGCTTCAGCTATGTGAAGAGACCAGGCGACAGAAAAATGGCAAGTTTATTTTATACCACCTTTATTAAAGAAGATTTAGGCGATCTTTATAAATTTGTATCATCTAATAATAACGGCTGTATTTATTAGACCCACCTCTACTTCTATGGGTGTTTGTTTTACATTTGTGCATTTTATCATATTTTTTATAGGTAAGTAGTATCTACTTTTTTATTCAGCACGTTGTATAGACCAATTATATGATAATTTTATTTTTTTTTTTATAAAATAGGGGGGCAAACGAGCTGCGGGACGACCAAAAAGGGCAGTCTACGCAGCCCATAGACACCCATTTTTAATTTTTCCATTTTTACTATAAATTTGTATAATTTCCAGATTTCAACTATTTCTCCATTTGAATGAGCTTTAGTATAGAAATATTTGTGATTCTATTATATTGTGATTATAAAAACTTTTTTATTTTAAAATATCCAATCACGACCAAATCATATTATGTTTTAAAGCCAAAGTTTTTTGTTTGATGAATGCAGTATTCATATTATTAAGGAGAGCTATTTGAAATAACGCTTACTTACGCGCTTAGATCTGTATTTAAGAATAACTTAGTGTATTTATTTCAGACACCCAAGTCATTATAAAGGATTCCCTGACTATTGATATGACAAAACTGAACAATATTCCTGCCAAACTAGTCGAAACCTCCGAATTAATTTTAACACAACAGCGAGAATTCACCAAATGGTTCCAAAATGTTATAAGTCAAGAGAAGGTGTGTTTTATTATATTTTATTTATTTATAAGTCCTAAAACAACATGTAAGCTCATACACATAAGATATTAGAACATAAAAATTTCAAACTACCAAGGAAAAAATTAAACATAAGCAATCAACAAAAAAAAACTTAAACTAAATGAAAACTTAAACCTCATTATATGCGTAATATGCAAATTACGTTAAGTAGGAAGATTGTTGTAAAATATATCAATATTTTAATTAATTAAGTTGTGAGAGCGAGATAGCCTATTCACTGGACCATTATAATTAGCAGATAAGCGAGTAGGTACGTATAGAAGACTTTTAGTTCTAGTAACTCTAGGATTACAACGAGAGGAAAAATTTGCGAGCAGGTCAGTTTGATTATTAAAATTCAATATATGATACAAATAAGAAGGTCTATGAAGTCACGTCGGAGTTTTTTTATCTAACTCGAAATAGTCCAAACGAGTCTCGAATGTTTGCAATAGACCACGCAAGTGTATACGATTGCAAAAAACAATATTCTAAATGAATGTCGTCATGTTTATATCAACAAAATATTTTTAAACGAATCTAACAAACATGAAATGTTTGTGTGAATATCACACCTTATTAAATTTGAATTGTATTAAAAAACACATATATACCTTTTCATTGTTGCAATACATTGCACTAACTATCCCCTGCAGTGTCTTATTTAATCCATAGCATTTGTTTAAAGTGTTTACGTATTTCGATTTTCTTATAAAAACTTGACAATTGTTTAAACTTAGTTTTGTTTTAACAATTATGAATATATATATATTTATATTATAAATAAGTCGGCAACTTACTCGCGAGCCGTCTGGCAGTGAGAATGTCCATAGGCGGCTATAGCTTAAGTGAGCTTCCTGCCCTCTGTTCAACATTTTTAAATACAGTGCCTCTCCCATTACGTATTTAATATCCATTTTACAAATAAATTATGGGTAATATAAGAGAATAAATGACAAAGTGTTCGAGCTCGATTTGTAAATGCGGGTACCAGTTGTATCTTATATTGTATCAGGATTAATTAAAATTTTATTAATTTGTCTTAGGAATGCAGCATAAGAGCCTTATCAAAGAAAATTAATGAATTTAACGCTGAAAATGAAATGCTGAATGGTTTATTACATACAAGTCAAAATGAATTTCTCAAAGAGATTAATGCTAATATGGACTTTTTGAGGTAATCTATTATTTAATTAACGTAATTTATTTTATCTTTGAAGTCATCTTTTAATTGACAATTACCATGCGATATAGATTTAAGGCTAATTTTATGTAAGTCTGTGTCTGTATCTTTTGTCGCTATTTATTGTTAAAAGGCGCACAATTACTTTATTCACTATGACACAATTTCTATGGTACATTCTAATATTTCCTTATCTATGGTTGCACCCGCATTTCGGGTAATATATTCATACCTTTTACATTTTTTACATTAGGCATTAATTTTTACGTTCATTAACAAAATATGATAATATAAGATGAAATAAGAATTGTAGATAAACAAAGACAATTTTGTCTCCTTCTTGTGCAAATAGTTCATAAAAGTATGTTGCATTTTAGCCTGGCTTATAAAGCTAAATAAAGAAACTTATTTTTTACAGAAAATGTGTGAATGAAGCGATTGGCAATCAGTTACGGAATGAAAAGTTAACATACGAAGTTTCCGAACTAAATTCCAAAATTGTAGATCTTCGCAAGCAACTAACAAGCGCAGAACAACAAAAATCGTTTAATAATAAATATAAAATTGAGGTAATATCATAAAAAAACAATTTCTATTTTTATCCAGATCGAACCGCACACACACTTATCGACTTATTTTCTACAAACATGGCCCAAGGCCATACATTAATATATTTTAATTTATACGTAAACGTTCCTATTATTAGGAACTAGAGAAAGACTTAAAAGAACAGAAAATGAAATGCAAGTCACTTCGGGACAGAGCATTCCGAGCTGACGGCCAAGTTAAAATGGAAGCAGAGCGCTCAGCTAATTTAGAAGCAGCGTTGAACCAATCGAGAGTCCACACACGTGACTTGGAAAGAACTATACTACAATTGAAAGAACAGGTTTGTAAAATCTAGTTTGGCTATCCTCTGCTTCTGAGAAATATACATAAACTAGCTGACCGGGTAAACGTCGTTTTGCCATGTGTATCATGTATAAAAAATTGTGCGTGTACTAGGTGTACACACGTAAGAAGTGAAACTTCTTTATGATCTTATTTTTCGAAAAATGATCTACTATATGCAACTTTACAGAAATTCGTTAAATTAGATATTAGGCTTTTATTATCATAGACATGAATACAAATATTTCATTTTACCTTATTACTACGAAGATTATTATAGAATTTCATTAATTGTAATAGAATTATTACTATCATTGAAAAACGTGACGATTTGCTACAAAATTTCTCCCATACGTCGATAAAAAAGTTTCATTTCAACGCCGATAAAGAAGTTTGACTTCAAAAAGCAACATGGCGCGTAACCGAAAAACGTGACGCGTAACGAAAAAATGTTACACAATTTTTTTTTCCAACCCCAATAAAGAAGTTTCACTTCAATAAAAAAATAGGGTTTGATCGTAGAGGGGTGAAAGTTAGGGGTTGTATGTATTTTTTAATGCTGTATCATAAAAAAATAAAAACAGTAGAAAATATCTAAAAATAAAAAAAAAATATTTAGATGTGGTGGGGATCCCCCTTAACATTTAGGGGGATGAAAAATAGATGTTGTCCGATTCTCAGACATACCCAATAAGCACACAAAATTTCATGAGAATCGGTCGAGCCGTTTCGGAGGAGTATGGCAACGAAAACTGTGACACGAGAATTTAATATATTAGAAGTATCTTCTTCCACACACCTTTCGCGCCGGATCGGTCGTTCTGTATGCGTTTATCGTTTTTAAGTAGTCGGTCATCTATATAAAAAGTATTTATTATACTTTACCAGGAATTGAATCCACAAAATCAGGCATACATGCCATTTGCATTACTGACTAATCTATGAACCCAGCTGTATAATAGTTAATTGTTAGTTTAAAAAAATTCACAGAATGAAAGGTTACAAAGCGACTTTGACACTGAATTAAATAAATTAAACGAATCAATTCAAGAAAACAGCGTACATTTAGAAGAAATTGCCGATGCTCGTGAAAAACTTCAAGCTGAGTAAGTATATCTTTAATTTCAATTAAAGAGAGCAGTATTAACTTAGTGTTGATATATTGTATAAATATGTTTATAGAAGAACTTTATTCTCATTAACAAAATGACAAAATCTAAGTGTCAGATTCAGAATTGGTACTAGGCCAAATGATGACTGTATGTCAAAATAAAGCAGAAGCAGTGTTGGTCTAATGGCTTCAGCGTTCGACTCTCATCCCTGAGATCATAGGTTCGATCACCAAAGGTGCACCAATGAACTTTCTTTCTATGTGCGCATTTAACTTTCAAGGAAAACTTGTGAGGGAACCGGCTTGTCTTAGACCCAAAAAGTCAAAGGCGTGTGTCAGGCATAGGAGACTGAAATATATATATATTTGTCATTTGCTAACCCTTATTTGACCAGTTTAGTGGCCTGAAAGTTGGTCCGTTGGAGTATAAATCCTAGCAACAAATAATTCATGATTATATCAATATAGGCATGTTTGTAAATCGGCCGGTCTAATTTCGGAGTGTTTTAATGTTTAGTATTTGACCTCCTTCATAGCTTGATAACGCGCAAAGTTTGAAACCTTGAAGTCCGAACGGGTATTGTAGCGCCCAGAGTACTATATGCCGTTAAAGATAAGCGGCACGATGATTTTTGAATTAAAACTAACAAAAAAATTTAATTGCTAGAAAAGAAGATTTGGAAAAACGCTTAGAAATTTTATCCATTCATTACAATGAATCTATCAGTAAATTAAAACATGAACTTAGCGTGAAAGTTACACAATTAATAGAGACAGAAAAGAATAATTTAATAGAGGTTGAAGAAAAAAAGAAGTTACAAGGAACAGTAGAAGTTCAGTGTACAAAACTTTTAGAAGCTGAATTACAACATAAAGAATTGATGAAGAGGATAGAAGAATATGAAGAAGAGTTAAGTAAGTAAATTATTATGAAAGCACTGTCGTCTCCTATTTGAGATCTACATAGGGATCTTACACAGATCTCAACATACATGCATTTACAAATAGTAGTAGAAGAAAACATCAATTACCCATTTCATTTCATTGTAGGATACTTACAATACACCCGTGTTTTGAGTTAGTTATTTATGAAATTTAAAAAATTAAAATAATTTAGATCTAGATTTAGTTTAGTTATTTATTTGAGCACGTTATGTACAGTTTAATATACGAATATTTGCAATGTAAAAGATATTACTAAGTATTTATTAACAGATAAATCTCGTGAACGAGAGAGTAAATTGGAAGCTGCAAGAGAAGAACTAGATAGAGTTAAAACAGAAATGGAGCAGTACAAACATCGATTATTGGAAAAAGTGGATATTATGAAAGAAATAGAGGTGAGTTTAGTTTTTTTCAGTTTCCGAATACGTCATCATATTTTATTAAGTCTTATTTTCTATTAGAAATGTACCCTATTAATATTAATTAATAAATCTTAGTAGGAACCTTTAAAATATATCACACTTATTTGTTCAAAATATTTGTATACCTACTGTTTGTTCCCAGATTAAATTTAAAGAGTCTCGAGGATATGAAGTGAAACTCAAAAATGATTTAAAAACAAAAAATGATTACATCACCGCTTTAGAGAGAAAACAAATGAATTTGGAAGAAAAACTAAGGGAAAGGTACCACACATTCTTGTAATTTCTTAATTAGTTGTTCAATTACCTTATTATTTATAATTTGTTGTTAGTGAATCTGAAATGGAGTCCTATAAAGAGCAATTGACGACGCTTAAAAATCATATAATGGAACTGCAAGAATATTTTGGTGACGTTGAAAATATAAATGATTTGCGTGATATGGTGAGTTATAGTAGTATTTGTAATAATTCTGACTTTGCTTTTAAAGACAGCCGTAGTCAAACAAATGCAAACGTTTCCTTAGAACTGGGTTTCGTTGCCAGTGGTACAATCCTTTAGTAATTGTTAAATCTTTATATATAATTCTTCTGTGAGTGTGTATGTCACTGAACTTCTCTCAAACGACTGGACCGATTTTGATGAAATTTTTTGTGTGTTCAAGGGGATCTGGGAATGGTTTAGATTCACAATTTTGTCCGCTGGACAATGTTTTTTTAATTAATTTTTAATTTATTAGTAGTTGTTGATTTTGGAATGTTTTACATTGGATCCGACAGACGGCGCTACCATCGCAGTGTCAAATTTTAAATAATATTCGAATTTTAATTTTAGTTTGTCCCGACTACGAAATGAAATGTTCTACGATCAACCCCTATTTTTTATTATAAATGATATATATGGCAAAACGACGTTTGCCGGATCAGCTAGTATACATATATAATGGAGAGCTTATTGTGAAATACATTTAAACTACGACATGCTCATGCAGTTTTTATTATAAATTGTTGACGTTAAATTTTTTGTGATCCTAAATAACAACTGATTATTTTTTTTTATTTTAAGTTAAATGAACAAAAGCATAAAATGGAAATTATTACTCGCGAGAATCATGAACTCGCACAGACATTGCAAAAAAGGAAAATAGATCTAGAACTTCTGGTGGAAAAAAATGTCAGTCACGAACATGAGATTAAGCAAAGAGATGATATTATTAAAGTTCTTTCGCAAAAGGAAGAAGAGCAGGCTAACATCATAAAGCTATTGAGAAATAATTTCGAACACAGATCTAAAATTGATTCCGACGTAACGTATCTTTTTAGTCATCTCGTGTTGAAATTTACTATTTTATATTATGTGTGTAATTAAATTAAATCAATACTATATTTATTACAGTTAAGCAGACAAATTACAGAAAAAAATGAAGAAATCGATGTTCTTATTAATAACTTGGAAACGAGGAAAGGTCAAATATCGCAACTGGAAAAGATTATTCTAACATTAGAAGATCAAATGCGTAAAGCTAGTCAGCAAAAGCGTAAAGATAACGAAAAGATTGAACAGCTCGAAAGAAAGTTTGAGGAATATAAAACTTATATAGACACCAAAAACAATGTTCCAAGCAAAAATCTAGATAGCTTGTTTGAAATACTGGAAGATGAGTTGGGAAATTCATTTGAACAACAGTTCAAACTTAACGATTCACATAAAAATAAGAAAACTAAGCTTAACATTATGAATGATCGCTCGACGATTCCAATATGTCGGGCAAAACATCAGTTGATTTTGAATGAACCCAACGAAGCGCACACTACTATTTTAGTGGGTGATTTTCATCATGAAAATTTTCCAAAGAAAGACAACCAGGTCAGAAAGGACTTGAACCGAAAGAAGGCTAACGTGGAAACATTTAAGTGGGCTGCAGATTGCAATAGAAATACTTTGAATATCCCTCCATGTTCAGAAGAGGAAGCTTTCACATCCATTAAGGAATCCGCTACGGAAAAACATGAGAAATATATAACTCGAAATATCCAATTACTTGTACCAGATAACTATAGAGATGACAGAAAATATAAACAACTGAAATTGACAAGTCACCGAATCTAGTTTGTTATGTTATGTGATGTTTGATTACTAAAATAAAAGTCAAGTTTGTTTTAATTTAATTTATTTTCACAAACATTTGTTTCACACATCCTAAAACTGGCTGGAATCTGAAACAAAAAAAAATATGTAATGCTTGCTTGGTTCGATCGGAATTCAACGTTTTAATGTTTTATATGAACTAACTTTTACTATTAAACACACTGTGTGGTTGTGAGGAACCAGTGCTATGACGGGTCCGCAATATTTCACGTTCAAGTATCGCTCTTCGTCGTTCTAGTTGCGTTCTCACACGGCCTTCCCTCTCGAGTTGCAAACTTTGCGCCAAAACTGCGCTCTCCAAATGAATAACTCTGGCACGCTCGGCTCGTAATGCTGACCATGTATCCGCCGCGTACGAAGACATAGATGTCAACGATCGTGATACCTATAAATAATATATGTCAGTATGAGACATATAGTTCTCTGTATTCTAAACTCTGATTTTTCAAAGTGTTGCTTTTAAAAAGTTCTCCACCGAAAAAGCGAAAAATTTGACCCATTTGAGGGTAATAAAAAATAAAATGCTACGTATTTTTTATGTTTTACGTACAAAAAGGTAAATCTAAATATTTACTTACTCAAGTGACCTAATACAAAAATAACAACTCAATCACGAACAATATATCGAATTAACTTTAATAACTTTATTTTATTATTTAGCTGGCATCACTGCCTTCCAATTCCAGGTTAAGTAAACCTTTTTAAAAAATAAAATGTTATCGTTTTTTGTTTTGTGATACAAAGGGACGAATCACTCGCCGTAAAACCATTAATACATTCTCTAACAAATAAAATGTATATATAGATAGACTCAGATGTGAAATTGAAAACTGTGCCCGGACAAAAAGGTTTGTAATCTCTGACATGATAGCTTCAGAGTTCTACGGAATTAAAAATCAGAGTTTACACTACACGGAAATCTTGGGTTTGATTCCTGGAGAAATAATAATTGTTTAAAATGAGACTCAGTGCCTCGATAAATACTGTTTTACCAATAATAATTAACAAAGAAACAATGACTTTAACTGATAGTTCAGCATGTGACAATTCAGCGTAAGTTATGTCATGAACATACCTCAGGGAAAATAGAGGCATCAGATTCAGGTGGATCAGGGCGGCCTTCCAGGATAGCTTGTAAGTCCCTTCGAGCCCGCGTCATTTTCGCGAAGAGGTCGGCAGCTCGCTCATGTCTCTCCAACATAAGGGCGCGAGACGCCGCGGCTGACACCAGGGCGGATCTCTCTCGTTTTAACGTTTCCACTTGTATCTGCATGTCTAGTAACTTAAAATAATATTTTGTATTTATAAAATAGGTTAATCTTTTATGATCTTATTATTGATTATGATTCAAGTAAAACATAAGTAATTTATTTATAAGTTCTAAAACAACGTGTTTGCATAAAATTATACAATAAAATATGACATCACAAATTTTACACACATACACTTCAATTATATTAGAACATAAGCAAGCTAGCAAGGAAAAAATTAAACGAACCAAATAAAATAATAACTAGAACTAAATGAAAACATAAACCTCATTTAGAGCATGATAAACAAAGTTACCGTAGGTTGGAAGACTGTAAAATATTTATATTTTGTCATTAATGTTAGCAATCAAATTGTTATCCTACCTATAACGATTTTGATTACTGAACCTGACCAAGGTGTTGGTTTTAACACAAGTGTTTAATAACTAATCACCCAGTAGGGATATTTATAAAAATATCACCCCTTTGTGTATTATTAAGAGGATTAAATTACTCTAGGACGATATTCTTTGCCCCGGGATATGTTGAAATATTTAAACATGATAAACAAACAAATTTTAGTACCTCTGTCTGTAAATCTTGGTAAGTAATATCCTTGGAATAACAATCGTAGTTGCGCAGCTTTTTTATCTCCAAACGCATTGCAGCAAGCTGATTTTCATATTCAGTCATACTTTGTTCCCTAATAATAAAAAGGGATACTCTTCTTTAATAAAATCCCAGGGGCTCTTTTATCTCTGCCTTTTAATAAATTTAAGAAATGTATTAAAGAAAAGCTGTGTAAAAAGGCTTAAAAGTTAACGATTATCTGGTTTTTTACGCCGGCTTTTCTCTCGGCCTACACCCTCTGTCCTCGGCAAAGATGCCGATGAATAGGGATGCCTACCTATTCAAATTTAATGATGTGGAATAAGTGATAGATGAGTGGTGCCAGTGACATCCTATATCCATCCTTATCCATTCAAATTGAGGATTAACAAAATTACCTTTGTACAACTTAGTTTTTACTAGATGCTTAAAATGGTAGTAACCCTAATCTCTTCAGTGGCAAACGCTTGGTACAGATACCGGCAAACTTCTTGCCTCTAGCATTAAATAAGGGAGTGGGGGAAAGTTTATGCATCGCAGCTCGGGACACAAACGTCAACTGAATTACCAATCAAGCGATCGACACGTCACTCTCCTGCCGCCCCCTCCCAATGATACCAAAAAATTGCTTCTGCGCAGGCAAGGACACTTGTTCAAGATGTTTGCCGGTATCTGTATATTAAACAAATCATCCAGGTTTTTTTAAGTTCGTATAAACATGACAGGCAGGCTGAGGCAGCATACAGGCATAGATGGGATTCCTTTTTAAAACTTATTATCAGTTTACAGGTATACCTTGGCCTCCATTGGACCATTTTCATCGCTTTAGCGATAAGGCAAACCCATTTTTGTTTAATACCAACAACGTATTTTTTCATTATTTTATGCGCATTAAAGATTTAGTTAAGAATAGTTACGAACATGATTTTTTCGTTTTCTAAATGGGTTTCAATCACTCGCTGGAGCGCCAATATTTTCTGTTCTCTACTTAATAATTCAGTTGCCAACTTATCATCTTTATTCGCTCCTTCTTCTTGCTATAATTTATCAATGTTTATATATGCAATATTCAAATATCAAAAACCATATTTTAATATAACAGAAAAAAGTTTTGACATTTTAAAACATAACGTCCATGGAAACTGATACAGACGCTTTTGTCCATTAAAATGGTATCGAGAGAGTACAATGAAATTACCAAAGTAACACTAACATGAAAATTGTCTACTATGGGGGCTATTCCAAAATTTATTATTTTTTAAATAATTATATATAAATTCAGTTTTTCATGATTTGATTTTAGTATAAGGTGGGGCATGGCACAAAAAAGGTTGGGAAACACTGGTCTATTAACATAACCAGCGCCAATACTCGGTAACTTTTAATACCGATAACGCGATGTTTTTGTACCCGAGTTGGATTCAATGTAATATATTATCAGCTCATGACTTCAACCTTGGAATCACTCGGAATAAAAACTCAATATCGTAAACAACTACGTTATCGCTATTAGGAGTTAGAGAGTAGGTACCTGTGTAGGAACGCTGAAATTGTTCATATGAATTTTACCGACCATCGAAAGATCTACAGTAGCATTTCATCTAACAACGTCGGGTACCAAAATTACCGCAATCTTTGATAGTGAATTCAAAAAGCTCTCCTTATCAGCTCGGGCTTGGCGAAGGTCATCTTCGGCTCTTGATAAAGCTACACGTGTCACCTGAAGCTCCTTCCAAATCTCCGTTTCATTATCAGTCGGTTCCGTTTCTAGGGAAAATAAACATATTTTTAATTTTAAAATATTTATTATTAATGGATAAACATTTATATCTTAGAGTATAGCTATAAGCTTAATTAAAATTCAAAAATCATAATAAATAGTTATTTGTTAACAAAGGATATTCATTTGAAAATACCTATACCTACCTATAAATCTACATTCTACTCGAGTCTTCTACACTTACTAACTTAAAAAATCTCTTATTAATCTAGTGCCCAGCACGTTTTACTGCAGATGATGAAGTCTTCGATTCGAATGACAGATGACCTATATACAAATAATATTCCAATGATTTACCCTTCGATGGTATATATTCCAAAACACGCTTGCGTTCCAAATCAACGAGCCGCATTGAGCGTTCACGAATCGATCGTAATTGTTCTTCCAACTCCTTTACCCGAGCCTCTAGTTCTGCTACGGTCGATTGGGCTACCTTTCTTCCTTTTTCCTTTACAAAATAAAAGTCCGTTCATATCAACAAATATTGAGCCTGACATATATCGACCGACTCCCGCGTCACTGGCGTTGGACGAGGTAGGTTTTCCGCCAGAGACATAGACAAAACTGATCGTAAAGACAATTTTATTTTCCGGCAACACTAGGCAGTAATGGCCCGTGTCTGTTGCAGCCGCGTTACGATTGTTATGAATAAATAAACATAATTTTGTCTTCCACGCTTAATGTTTGTCGATATAAAGATATTTAAACTTTAATATGTCATTTTGGAAGTGGGCTGGGCATACCATCAGAGGACGGTCAAAATGGAGCAAGTCATTAAGGCATAGGTACACAGGTCACATGAAGAGGAAAATGGGTAGACCTTTCCTAAGGTAGGTTGATGTAATAAGAGCCGTGGCAGGTGGCACTCGGACCCGAATTGCCCAGGTGGGAAATTTATGGTGGCAATTGGAGGAGGCCTTTTCCAACAAAACGAAAACAGACAAGGTTGTCGAGGGAATGTAAATATTCAACTATATTTAAGTTAATTTTTTCAACACTAAACATGTATATTCTAACTTAAGTAAAATTGTATCTTGTCTGAATAAAGGCTTTTATTATTATTATTAATATGTAATTTTGAGTAATTTGTGTTTTGTACATCACGTCTATCTAAATACTTTGTATAACTTCATGGCACCTGCTCTGCTACCTTCGCCTGCAGCATCTCGTTGCGCGCCTTTTGGTCCTGTTCTCGTAGTGCTGCCTCTTTCTCTGCGGCTTCGGCTTCTTCTCTCAACTCTTTCACCCTTAGTATAAAAATATCCATGGAAACCTCATTTTTCAGTTAATGGTTTAAAAGTTCGTAATCAAAACTGTTCGTGAAAACAGAACAGTGTAATTTAAAAGAAAACTTATATTTAACTAGATAATTATATTATTACTAGATAACTATTAATTTTTACATAAACTTTATAAAATACCTTAGTTCTAAAGCATCGCGTTGTCGTGACAAAGCATCAATAGTCATTTCTCCAGTCTTCGAAACCTCTATAAGCTTTCTCGATCTAGCATCATAACTAGTTTCTCGGTGACGATACTGAAAATAAATATATTTCCATATATAAAATTTCAAGGCATAATACTTTCATTTGTAATTTATAAATTCTATGTAAAATAGAACTGTGTTTCAATAAAAACATTACAGTGATTTAGTTTTACAAGTAGGTTACACTTTCATTAAAAGAAATACATACTTATTTGTACCCTGCTCAAAAAATACGTAAAAAGACAACAAACTGCAACTTATCGTGTCGTTTCAAAGTACTCACAAGTTGTTCCAAGTCTTTGTGCTTCTTACGAGCAAGTTCCAGCTCTGCCCGGGTATCCTTCAGCTGCTTCTCTAGAGTCGCGACCCGGGCCCTCGCCACTCGCAGCATGCTTTCGGCAGCTGTCACGACGTCCTTTAAGGCCTCCCTTGCTGCTTGTTCCTTGGCCAATTCATTACATACCGCCTGTTAATTTGCATTTTTAATAGTAAACCATGCCTATATGTAAGGGTTTCTAAAATTGTATAACGCATACGTTACTATATTTACCATAATTAATATTTATATTTATGGTTAGTTTATATCGATAAAGTTGATATATGCTTATTGTATTTAATAATTAGAATATAAATAACACTTATATTGTAGGCCTCAATATTTCGCGCAAGACGCTAGACAATTACAGTAACCGCTTGTTCTGCGATACTTTATACAACAATATCCGGTGAATTTTACAATAAATACTTACAAGTTTGCTATAAATCGGGTCTCATTTAATAAATAGATGATTTGTATTATTATATCTTAAATTATGAGTACGTAAAATAGATAAAATTTATGTATATTTAATGTGGTTTTGTAAATAACAGCCTTATTGACAAGTTCGATTAGTTGATTTTTCTCGAGTAGTACGCGGGAAAATGTCGGCGCTATCTCGGGCGTTAATTAGCCGCGTCCACACCGAACGATCCAAAATGGATCGGCGCTATCTCGGGCGTTAATTAGCCGCGTCCACACCGAACGATCCAAAATGGGCCGTTATCCGAACTAGGCCGATCCAACAGCAACCTTTTGCTATCCTGACTGGCTGATCCAACACGCTCCAGCGGATCCATACAGTCGAACTTTATCTGGCTATGGAGTCACATATGCAACGACGGCGAAAAATAGCCGTAGCAACAACATGCTACATTTTACTTGTATATTTACGACAAAAATTACGAAAACGAAAAAGACAGTATTGGGTTATCCATGACGGTGGGTCACGCGATACAAAATCACAACCGTCTACACCGCACGTGGCAAGTGACTGAGGCCCCTTTGAGCGTGAACAAAAAACCGATCTATGGATCGATCGGTGTGGACGCGGCTATTGTATAAGTTCCAGGTTCGGGCGAGAGGGTCTGTAGTCCCCACGATAGCCCAATGCGCATTGGTGACTTCACATTCAGCCATAGAACATAACATCTCTTGGGCAGGGGCCCTCTTGGGTCGGGGGCCCGTGGCATTTTGCCAGCACTGCCACCCTATTGTTATGTGGGGATAATCGTGATTACTTTAAATTAGGTTGATTCAAGTTTACATATAAATTAGTAGGTAAGCTCCAAGGTTTTTTTTTAAATCAGTTCATAAATTTTTGAGATTTAGGAATTATATATACATATATAGTTCATATAAAGCATATTTAAAGTCTGATAAATACTGAATTACTTTTCATGTAAAACATGTCACCTGGTATTTTTCTGCACTGTCTACATTCTCGTCAGGCTTTTCACCATCGGCTTGGTTTTCCTTTTTCGTGAATTCCTCGATTTTCATATGAAGCAGGCTGTTATCTTTTTGCAGGCGCTCTATTTTTTTCACAAAGTTTTCTCTATCCAACCAAGGCACCCTGATAATCATATTAAAGTCAATAATTGTCTTATAAAGCGTAATCCAAAGGCTTGTATATTGTATATATCACATCACATATTCGAGAATAAATTAAAAATAAATGAAAGTAATTACTTTTTTTAAATAGTTATATTATAGTTATTTCAATAAATAAGAACATTATTATCTAATAGAAAGCCTTGCTGGGGCACTTGGTGTGGCCTTAGGTATCTGTTCCTCGATAATGTTTCTTTAAATGGTCCTATGTTGTGATCTGCTTATACTCGTATATACATATATACACACAAAGCATGAGTATACAATGCGCTAAACCAATATTAGAATCGGTGGTCCTGTCCTGTTTATTAGATAATAAGGTAAAGTCCTATCCTAGGATATCATACGATTGCCGCAATGGAAGTTGTTCATTTCACAAAAAATCTTACTTTACTAATTCCATGGAATATGTGATCTTCTCTTTCAAATTTTCAGCAGTACCGGCAACAAGTCTATGCAGTTGCTCTGTTTCGTTATCATAGTCACTGTTTTTGCTTTTCCATTCTAAATTCTGAAAAAAGTAATCATCTCTTAATCGTGTTCATATGTCGTTGAAGGTTAAATAGTAATTCCTTTTTTAATTTATCAACTTAACTGTATGGTACGTGGCACGATCACAACGATGTTTGCAGCGGAGAATGTTAAGCAGTTCAATCCGTCGAGCCATGATCTCAGCTCCCATGCTCAACACTTGTTCGGGTATAGGTCCGAGTTGTGCTTGTAACTGCTGCAGTACTTGTGTTCCTGACATAAGGAATTCAAATTATCGTACTTATTCTCTCTTGTATATTTATACACAAAATTGACCTTTAAAAGAGAAAAACTAAAGCATTTACAGCTTAAACTTTTTTAATTGTGTAATTTGATCGCCAAATTGGGACTATGGGAAATAATCAGCAATTGCCACCACAAAAACCTACGTTAATGTTAATCTTACCTAAACAACCATTCGATTTGAATGGACTTTCACCATCATGTCTCAACAGCAACAAGAGATCATGAGCCGGCCACCCTGGTAGCGAAACTATTCTGATGTCAGTCAAAGTCTCGTCGCAAACTCCGGCTCGAGATTCAAGCTCCTTTAATGCAGCCAGGTGCTCCAAGAACGTGTCCTGTAGAATACACACAAAATAAGGTGCTACATCTAGACTTGTATATAGCCTTGTAGGTCTGACACGGCTTTGATTTTTTCAATAGTGCACATAGAAAGTCAAATCCATTGCCAAATACCCATGATTTACACAAATTGGGTTATATTTCTCATTATTACTCATTCACAATCAGGAATAAAGGGACATTACACTTTTTTCCACAATTTATCCACACAACACAATTAAACTAATATTATAAAGTACAAAGAAATTGTTTTTAAATGTTAACTTTGTGTTGGTAGGCGATTTTTTTTTTTCACTTAAAATAGTCTCTAAAAGACGGGTTGAGTCAGGGACAAGAGCCATGTTAGATCGGAAACCTAATGTTTTATATTCAAATTTATTTATAGTCTATCAAAAACCATTGCTTTATACGACTTCCTCGACACATAATAGATGCACCGTTAAATTAAATAAATCAAGTAATTCAGTGCTTCTAAATGAAATGCAAAATTAAAAACACTCAAACCTGTTGATGTAATAGAGACTTCCGTAATTTCATGAATTCTCGTTTCTTCGTCGCTATAGCTCGTAGTGCTTTTGATACTAAGCAATGGGGCATGGTAATAATATCTTTTTCTGATAACAAAAACATAATTGTTATTAAGTTTACGCAACTGTATACGCTACTCATTGACTATGTAGTCACACTTGGAGTCAAAAGAATCGGGTGGTTTTGATTTCCAGTGGAATTATACTTGTTGCGGTATGGTAAAAGCTTTTACTTATAAAAAAACGTTAATGAATTAGACGCAGAAACATTATATATATATACGGGACAAATAATACGTACACAACATAGAGAATAATCGAACTACGAAAAATATCGAAAATAATATAGAAAAAAAATTCAGTTCTTATTTAATAAAGAAAATAATATCTCTATTAAATGAGAACTGAAAATTTACTGTTAATTTTTTAACAAAAACGTTGAAAATATAAAGGTAAAATAAAACAAACAAAAAACGCCATTGAGCCCTAGGTGAGCCGTCGGCCTTTATTCAAATAATGGCAAGTCATATAAAAAACCAAACTATAAACTGACCTGGTTCGTGGTTCATGCTATTTTGAAAACTCTCTATCATCGAATCTAGTTTTTCTGGCGCTGACATAAATTCTTTGCCGTATATTGTATTTTTATCTTTTGTCGGCTCCATCGGCTTTTGGACTTGCTATACGAAAACAAACTCGTTAACTAATTACTAAGCGCGCTCGAACAAAAGTTTATCACAATAAATAATTATTAGTTTAATTAAATTGTATATTAATTAATTGCTAATCAGTATTTATATTCTATGGTAAATAATAATGGGTGAGTCAAAAAATAGGCTTATGAATCCATGACAGGGGAATGCAAAATTCCAATTTTGTAGTGTCATCGTTTTCAATGATACCTGACCTACCTTTCACTATAATATACAGGGTGGCCAAAAAGTCGTGGATCAAACGCAAATAGGGGATAGATGAGGTCATCAGCGGCAAAAAATTGTTCTACGGGAGGTCTCTAAGGTCAACCCCTGCAGAGTTATGATTTATTTTGTGTTTTTTAAGAAAATTGACAATTTTTTACTAATTCTTATTAAAATTCGAAAAAATCTACATCCTGTATCTTTTTCATAATATCCACTAGATTGGTACTGATGAGTTCTTGCTTAACACATACTATTTATAGTTGTTTATTGAGTGTATTGAAGATAATATTAAGTTATACGATATAATTTTTTTTCAAATCAAAACTTTTCGTTTACTTCGGACCCCACTGTGAAAAAAAATTACTCTAACGAAAAGTGACCCTGTATTACAAGTTTTGGCGCATTTAATATGGATTCTGAAAAGGTATTACATATGGCCATGAGTCGCTCTAATATCTTTCTAGGATGAAAAAACAACAACGATTCGGACTTATGATAGATTATTTACCTACCTGTGACCAGTACTGTGTGAATCGGACTAGATTCAAAAAATTGGACAGACGGCTGGAGGGTTAAGTAGAAATTTGATTAGACGGTGCAGATTAAGTATTATGGTCAGCGTCAGGAATTTTGAGCATATTTTATTGTAAAATATTTTGTTTCCTTGAGAAATAATTGTTGTAATACAATTATTATTTCACAATCGTTGTTTGTAATTCTTCCTAGAAAGATATTAGAGCGACTCAAGGCCACGTGTAATACTTTTTCAGAATCCCTATTAAATGCGCCAAAACTTGTAGTACAGGGACACTTTTCGGTGGAGTAATTTTTTTTCACGGTGGGGTCCAAAGTAAAGAAAAATTTATAATTTGAAAAAATGTTATATCGTATCACTTAATATTATCTTGATTACACTCAATAAACAACTATAAATAGTATGTCTAACGCAAGAACTCATCAGTACCAATCTAGTCGATATTATGAGAAAGATACAGGATGTAGATATTTTCGAATTTTAAAAAGAATTAGTAAAAAAAAGTCAATTTTCATATAAAAACCAAAATAAATCATAACTCTGCAGGGGTTGACCTTAGAGACCTCCCGTAGAACAATTTTTTGCCGCTGATGACCTCATCTATCCTCTATTTACGTTTGATCCACGACTTTTTGGCCACCCTGTATAAAATGTATTAACTATGATTATTTAATCACGTCTTTGTTCACGGTTGGAATACCTGTATTTCTCTATTTAAGACTTGAGGATCTATTTTAACGGTCGCCGTGACGCCTAGGGTTTGACTCCAGGTCGAAGCGAAGGTTAAAATTAAGTTTATAATGTTTTCTCCTATCGAAGGCCGTGAGCTTACGAATATATTGAAAATGTATGTTGTGCCTGGGAAAGAAAGCTTATAGCTTATACCCCTGAGGTTCCTTGGAATCAACAACAAAGCAACATCACTTACTTGAGGATTTAGGCTTCGGCATCTTCTCTCCTTTCCACTTTTATCAATCGAATTAGGACTCTAAAAAATAAAGAATTGTAAATATTCAATTCTTGTCACGAACTTTGAACTGAACCTTCTAAGAATATCACTAAAATAAATCAAGTACAATTCCGTGAATTGTAAACGAGTATTCTCGCAATCCAAAAGCAAAAAGATCGATTTTATTGAATACTCTTTGGATATTAATAAAACGTTGCATAGTGAACATATTTAAAATAATATGTCAGAGCAGTATTTGTTTTTGTCTTATCACTTTCAAAACGTATTAAATAGAGGCAAGTTCTAGACAGTGTTTATGGACAGATATAACTTTTAACCACATATTGTAAGCATGAGCTCATGATAAGAGAGTGTTAAAAATTATCATATAATATGTTTATATTTGTATATATTTTAGTCAATTTATGTATCTTCCAAAACTTACTGGGGTTCTAAGACTGCTGGGGCTAAAGGAATGTGCTCTCTTGTTCAAAGGCCGTGGTGTGCATTTCCGCGTGGTTTTATCACCAACTGTATTATGATAACGAAAATAATTATTGTAGGTAAGCTTGGCTCTCTCCAGTAACAGTCGCGGAATAAGTCTCTCGCTGACCACGACTGCTTTAAATCATTCGAAACGTCGAGACGAAAAACATAATGCAGTACTCGCAACGTAACAAGACAGGACAATGATAAAAAGTTTAATGATAATTCATTTAATATATCGGGTGCTAGTTTATACTACTAAATTTGTTTTGTGTTATCATGTAAGGCAGACATTATATTATCTGGATCAAACGACTTTAATCTCAATTGAGGCGATAAAAATAATCACAATATTGCTTTATTAAATATTTCGTGATACATACATACAAAAACAACTTGTGTTACTATACGTATCTAATATTATTTCGAATATTTAAATGGTAAGTGATATTGTTATCTATAGATTATGATTAGGTGATTTTATTTTTATAGGTAAAGGTATCTATTAAAGAGCAATAATACAATAATTCACTTTAAATTTTAAATATCTAGTGTAAAAGTTTAGTTTTTTTGATGCAAATAATTTACATTGGTAAATTAGTTTAAATTTAGTTTGATTTTTTTTCAAATAAATCACAGTTCTTCAGATGTTTTTTCTTTTAATAAAGCCAGTTTCGGCCACATCCATGAACTTGAATTGACGAAATAAAAGATTTTCTTACTTAAGGAAAATAGCATATTCGCGATTTCATTATAATCCTGCATGCCATCCACGAATATACTTAAAATTAATTAACCTTTTGACCCCTAAAACGGGCACATTGAACCCAGGGTAAATTTTTCTACGTTATCTTGGAAACAGAGACGCGATTGCGAATGTATTTTAACTAATTGTTATTGATACAACTTACCGTCGCTTCTATTCATCTTTATTTTAATTTTTGGCTTTTAACGAGATTTTTATTAAATTTTGAACTGTCAAAGAAAGAAGCATTATAATATGACAATATATGATAGAAATGTATCAAGAAGGTTTTATAGCAGAAAAGGTGTCAGACGTACCTCAGTATTTTTTTAAATATATTCTAGATAATTCCCCGGCTATGTTGTCGTCGGAGGTGTTTAATAACTAGTGATTAAACACTACTACCTATTTCTTTTAACAAATTTTTGTTGAACATTATTTCCTTTAATTTCGTCTCTGTTACATTTATTCCCATAGCTTGTCGTGATACCTGCCGTATACATACATTGGACAGTCGGTCTGGACACCGTCTATTCAGCTATATTACAACATGGACAGGCAGCACTTTGTCTAACCCTGAACCTGTAAAGATACGACAAGAATCGACCGTGACCTGTCAACATCTGGGTAATCAATCCCGTTGGTTTTAATTGTTTAATTATTGCCTCTGCCTAAAATCCATTGAGTGATGAAACAGATACATTTCTACGCTTGTATCATTACATAGCATTGTTGGTGATAATTGTTTTGACCCATGAGCTACGGCTGAGTAAACCACTTATTTACGCTAATAAATAAATAATCCAGGACATTTCGCATTGCCTCAAATGTCTACATCTGTTATTGATTTTATTTCATAGATGAACAGCCTTCTGTGCGTGATCAACATTGTAAAATTTTGGGTTTTCTCAGTATAAGTTGAGCACATAGAATAAATTCAATCCAGCCGAAGTCAAACTCAAAGCCTCTTGGGCAAACACATGCTTATAATTACTTATAACGAATTTTTGAAATGTATATTTTTTTTGCATAGCTATGATTTAAAAGCCTTTGGTATTTTTGTAGCCAATAAAATCTAAAATAACTTGATCGATTTAAAAAATCTCATCTATTAGAATTCTACATTAACGTTATCCAAAATATTTTGAAAAACAAATTTCCAAACGTGAAGCTGGGGCCTATTCGTAATCTTTTAACATAACGACCTACGAAATCTGGTTGTTTATTGTCATTGAATTTTTTGAACCTTGACTAGATATAAAAACTAGGTCAGTTGATAACTTTTTGCGCATCAAACGCTTTTATTATAAATGTTAAATAAGGTTTGATCTGTGAATTATCATTTAAAACATGAATTGCGTTCTACGCGTGATCTGTTTATTCAAGAGTTATCTATATACATATATAAAAATGAATCCTTATTTCCCTTGGTCACGGCATCACGCATGAACGGATGCACCGATTTCGCTAATTCTCAGGAGAAGGTTCTTATGAAAAATTAAGAAAATTGCGCCGAAAATTAGAAAATTTTACAATTCTTTACCACCATACAATTCAAAACTTCTTTAGGATGGTTTAGATTCACAAATCAGCCCAGCAGATGGCGATGCATTCGGTACTTTCATCTTTGTTCAATATACTAATCGCTTGAAATATCATGCAGGACAGTGTCTGTCGGGTCAGCTAGTTTATTAATATTATTACCTACTTGAGCACCTATGCATTACTAATAGGTATTACATATACTGTAGAAGATTTAAGGAGTCCCAAATGGTGCGAGGGCATATTTCTATGACTAACATGTAAACTCAGTGGTATTGATAAATGAAATCTTCTTTTTTTTATCTACACGGTTCTTATTATAAACATTACTTACCTAGAAATGTTCTTTCAGAAATAAGTCCTAATTTTTTAGGAACGCGCAAATTAGTAATTATAGTCAGAAAGCCTAAATGTCTCACCCTAAACACACTATTTGTAATAAAAAACGAGTGTTATCGGCTAATCAAATATATATTTTTAACTGAAGGAAAATAGCACGACTCACGCGTGTTTTCACGGCCGGCGTATTTTTATCTAACGTAACGGATAACGACGACTAGACATCTGTACCGCGCATTATGAATTTTTAGTATTACTTAGTATTATTTGTAATGTAGTAGAAGAAGAAATAAAAAGTGGAAGAAGTGAACTAAATTATTATTGACTCTATGTAAAGGTCTTTAACCTATTGAACACTAGAGACGTGTAAACATTATTGCACCTCAATTGGAAGACTTAACGCTTATCGTAACGAGAGGCTCGATAAGAATTGCCCGTGCGCAGTCCGTCAGTACCGTGATCGACGCCGGCGCAGCGAGTTTGCGCGCCGTCCCATACGAATTATAAACATTGATATGTACGACCTGTGTTTAGTAAACTGTGCTATGAGTATATAGTGTTTGTATCAATTAAACGTTGACAAGGTGAGTCGATTTCAAAATACGTGCAGTTTTACAAAGGTCGTTGACTCGCGAATTGTTTATTTATATTTCATCTAAAAACAAAATCTAGCTCGTGTCGATGTATCAGAGCGTGCGCAACCAACCGTTTCTGACAATTCGGTTTCAATTTCACTAGGTAGGTGGTATTATATTAGAACTTTCTTTTCTTTTCACTGCGGAAGAATGGTTCTTCCATGTTGCAAATGTACCACGATCTTATTTCATCTCGACCTTAAGTTACTATTTATTAATAAGAAAAAAATAGTAATTAAATTATGGTATTACTATATATGTATTATGGTACAAAAGATAATTAGCAAATAATATTTTAGTTCCTCTTAAACTCATTCCTAATGAAGCTATCATTCGAAATGAGTTTAACAAATAACAGCGTTTCGTTTGATATTTACACTTAATATCTGATTGATGACATAATTCTGTAATTAAAACGATTACATAAAATTAGCATATTAATTAAAAACATTTAGAAATATTGCTAAGTCCATATATAAACGTCGAATTCTATAAATCGAGAAAAGAAAATATAAACTTGTCAAGCTTTTCAAATCTATCTCAATCTATCTCGGTCTATATCAAACTTAATTGAAATTAGACTAAAAGTTATGTTTACGTAAATTTTCATATTTATTTATCATATATAATGCTATATCTACGGTATATGTTACAAGCAAACTTTTCTAAAATACATGACAATTATGGTAGGTAAATATAAATTTTACAAAATAATAATAAATATACAATAAAAATTTTACACTTACAATTTGGGATTTTACTAATAATAATAAAATAACGGATTTGGTATGAGATAGGTACTTAACAATTCGTTCTGTAAAATTGATCAGCCCACTACTGAATATGTCAAGAAGCTCTGGATAAGCAGAATACTATTCTGTTATAATCGCGAAAAATTCGAAAGAGAGGTGCCTGAACTCCTAGGTTGGTTTTTGAAGACGAAATTTGGAAAATTCTGCTGATTTTGAACCATGGAAATGATTACGACAATGTTAATGTTCTGTATTTGACCATTTAACAACTTTTATAAGAACGTAACACCGGCTAGATTCATAATAATTGTATATTTTTACATGAAAAGTAACGCAACTATGCATATTTACATAAAATTATTGTAATTTACACCTAATAAATTACAGTAAAATATAAACAATAAAATATGATTCGTGTTATATATACCTATACGATAAAACGGATAAAAACGTTTTGTTGCCGACATCTGTCAGCTGATTATGGTAAAAATATCTATGATCTAGCGCATCTTGTTGGCAGTTTTATTCTTACAATGTATCATAGAATTATCTCTTGACTGAAATATAATTAATTTCTATCTAGCTTTATTTAAAACTAATGAGTCATTTGAGTCTAGTCTCTTTGTTTGATATTAAATTTACCAAAAATATATTTTTTTTAACTCATTTATTAAAAACGTTTAAAGCTTGACTTATTGTAGATAATGAAAGGTTAGTGTTTAATACTTTTAAAATGTACTCTAATTAACTAGTTAATTACTAATTAATAAAACCAATTGCAAGGCAAGAAAAATTACCCCAATTTCTTCACTCGTTAGAATGTTCATCATTGCTATCTGTAAATGACAATTTTTTAATATTTTCGACAAGTAGATAACGGACTTGCCGTTAAGTACATTCGGATAATAAAAGCGTTAACTTATTATTATAACTGATTAATATCAAAACTTTTCATAATAAAAATAATCGACTGGCGCTAGCAGTGGGTTAAGCCACAGTTTGCAACCATTGAATAGTTGCAAAGACTTCTTAAACTGAAAAGTTTATTACATTCGTTAGATAAGTGTACGTTTGTTTCTTTTCTTAGTAGCAATGCATATATGCTGTAGTACTAACTTTTTTATTTCCGCGTTATCCGTCGTTACACAACCGAACGTGCTGAACCAACTCCACTTATAGTACATCATGAAAAGAGTCTTTCGGTAGTGTGACATAAGTGATTATGGACGGCGAAGTCACTCATGAATATCGTGAGCCGCATGCTTGTTGTGCTGTTCTAAAAAAAGTAAATAAGATTTATGATTAAATGCATCTTGTAATATGGTAACACTGATAAGAAATATAGTAACGGTCGTTTATTTACAACCAATATTTGGTATTAGATAATAATATTGGTTATATTCGGAATAATATTTCGTTGTTACCACTTCCGTTGCGGTAGACCGGTAAGATATCAACGTAGTTACAATTCTGAATGTCTGCATTTTCTCTTAATTGTTATCGTATTAGATAAATATATCGTAATAACAGTACATTATTTCCTAAATAATTAATCAACATACACATAGTGTTTTATCTAAAATAGATTAACCGGAAAAAAATATACGAAAAACAGATAATCAGAACAAGCATTACAATCATATACCCGGATAACCAGGCGTTAGTCAAATAGATTTGAGAATATGTTTAGATAATTTAAGCAGCGATTCATTCTCGAGTCAAAATTGTTACGCACTATCGTGTGAATTATTTAAAATAACGTAATGTTAGCGATAATATTTTATGGTAAATCAACACTTGTTGAACGAACTTCAAACAGTTTTCGTCACTTTACGATTACTAACTGTTTAACACTTAACAGCCTGGGAAACTAGTTTATACATAAATACGTTCATATTATTTATAAATAACAAAATAAATGAATTGCAAATTTGTTCAAGAAGGTTTTCGTTTTGGTTAAAATAAAATGGTCGTCATTGTATGTTGATACAGGTTAAACGCTTGCTTTCAATTGCCGGAGATTGTCTATTAGGAACTTGAATGCTTCCTTCGTAAACCCATATCGCTTGTATATGTACTTTATAAATGAATATGAGCTGAGTAAAACTGTTAGTTAAGAAATCGGATAAGAGACTACCATGAAGCTCCATGGCTACAATGGTTTGCGGACATGTGGCGCTAAAACAAGGCCAAGGCCTCTTCTCCAAGGCCTCAAATTTCTGTATCTGTTTCGTAATTATATTCTTTTTCCTAATTTGCTAGTACGTGATCGGTATTCTGTGTCTGTCACACGCCACTTTTTGAGTCTAAGGCATGCCGGTTTCCTCACGATATTTTCGTTCCCCGTACGAGCGAGTGTCGAATGGACACATAGAATGAAAAGTCAATTCGGGAAGCGGGATTTGAGACTTTTGATATCTTTAGCACTAGCCACAACATACCCACAACCATTATCATATTTTCGATTTCCGTCTGACCCGATTATCCTTTTTTAAATATAATCTATGTCAATGTGTGTCAAAATAGATGTTGGTAGTTATGCAATAAAATTGTTGAGTCGTAAGGACACCGTATAAGGACGAATTCGGCAATGTTCCCTATTACGTGTGACACATAACTAATGTTGTATAACGAATGACGAACATTTAAGAAAACACTTATTTACATAATATAACAATGGATTCTTTTATGAATATTTATTTATTATAGCTGTATTATCCTAGTAGCTAAGTATTTGCTTCTCAAATTTAAGGTCGTGAGTTTGAAGTAATGGATTTATCTTTCCATGTGAGCAGTTTAACTGTTACAAAACTTCAATTTGTGTTTTCTTTAAATTAATAATAATAATAATCTTTATTTCTTCTCTCACATATACATACAAGGTTATTATGATTAAACTAAGATGATAACATTACGAAGTGTATGTGAGAGACTGGTCTCTGTAAGAGGAGACCTGAGTGACAGATAACCAGCCAGCCTCTCCACCACCGGACCGGAACACGAACAATCAGGTCATTGTCATAAGATACAATAGAAGAAAATAAGTATTAAGTGCTAAAAGAAAACATTGCAAACGGAGTCGTAAAAATAAATTTGGTGTGTGTTTGTGTGTGTGTGCGTGTGTGTGTGTGTCTCTCTCTAAGTGTGTGTGTGCGTGCGTGGGTGTGTGTATATGTGTGGGGGAGTGGGTGTGTTACAGAGTAACAGTTATTAAATCTTCTGTTTCATCATAACTCAACGTCTTCAGCCAAGTAGTAACCATTTTTTACATTCATATTTAGATAGTGGGTAAATGTTAATTTATTCATTTAATTTATTATTAAATTAACAGTTACTCATATGGTGAAGAACGTCTGGTGGCAGAGATGGCTGGATATTTACTTACCAATAAAGTAATATGGTAAATGATAAAGACGTATTGTATGTTTTCCTTATGCGTATAACCAATTATTTATGAAAATATAATTTAAATTTGGGTATTTGTACTCTATTTTTACATCGTCTATTTTTAATAAAATTTCACTGTTCTCAAAACAAAAACATTGTGAACCTATCAGAATAGTCTCTGTATTTCCCTACACTTCTTTTTAGCTCAGTAGTCTTCATCTACGAGATCTTGAAACAAAAAAAAACTTTTAACTAAAAAATTTCTGCATAAGTTAGCTTTTTGCGTGTTTATTAACAGAATACGAACCGTTCATCCCACTTATGCACCCACGCACTCTCTTAAAACTAAACTTTTTCCAGATCTAATCGGAGACCACAATGGCTATGAAAGAATATCTCCAATGGTTGCCACCTCCTCGTTCTCTGCTGGCGCTCTTGTTGGCTGTGACTGGCTTCAGTGGGCGTCTATTTGCAGCTCACGTCGCACATTCACCGACACTACTTGTGGACGCCTGCCATTCCTTATGTCGACTTATCGGTCTTATCACAACTCTATTAACTTTTAAGGTAAGCATAGATTGAGTGGAGTTTATCACGAAATGTTGAAAACCGCTTGACGTATAAATATGAAATTTTTTATACTCTTACAAGCGTCAACTAAGAAAGGATCTTCATTTCTACGCGGACGAAGTCGCGAGAAACAGCTTATAGTTTTTAAGGTAAAACGACTTATAAATACAACACAAAAAAGCTGAAAAAAATTTGCTATAAGTAACGCTCCAGCAAGCGGGCTCCAACTCGGCCATAAATTCCATGATGATATTTCCGGAATAGTTGTAGCCCGGGCCCGCGCGGGAGATGCCAAACCTTTTCAGGAAATAAAGTCCCGTTTAGGAAAGGGGAGATTTGACACTCCCTTTCTGCCTAGCTTCTCGGCCACAGATCTGCTCTCGTGCCTGTAAGGCTACTATGTAGGAGTATTAAAAAAAGAAATATAACACTACGTTACAACCATATTATAAAATGTAGTCAAAACTACCAAGGCGGGAATTAGATAACAAAAAGATTCTGTAAGGTGATTCTAAATTGGAACATTTGATAGACTGCACTGGTTGTTATGAATTTTCGTTTCATATATGTATTTGAAAATATAACAGCATGGTAACGCTTCAGTTCTTATCGAACTGTAAAATTGTAGTTTCTTAACAATCCGAATAAAATGCATGAAATAATCGTTACTTGAAGGTTATTTTTTTATCTTTACAATTATAAATAATATGCAAGTAAATAATTAGTTTTTATAGATTATTCCAAGGTAAGCTTATATCGACTGATTATTTGAACGTAGAAATTTTCTAACGGCGGTACTTAAAGTAAAAATAAATACTGTAGATAACTTTTTTAAAAAGAAGCATCCGAGGATGTATGGGCCGTACTCCTTTACTAGACTAGACACACTCTTTTTGGTCTGTTTCTATGATTATTTTAAGCGAGTAAGCAAACCCGGCTGAAATACTCCCCAATCCTCCGCGTTATCATGTGCGATAAATTTGAAACAACGATTAAATAAAAATAAATGTAATATGTGTAAATATAATTTAAATTGTATATATGTAGTTTAACGTTTCAAATTTGTATTACACACTCAGCAACAGAAACATATGTGATCAGAGTTAGAAAATAACATAATTGAATGTAAACATATTTTTATAGTATGAACGAGCTGATGAAGGTGCTGGACGCGAAGGCCGTCTCCGGAACACATTCGGTTGGGCCAGAATCGAAGTCCTCGGAAGACTTTCGGTGCACGTTCTCTTCGCGTCGTTTTCCCTTGCCTTAGTAGTGAACGCGCTGCAGCTGGGCGTGCATTCGTCTCATGTTCAGCCTCCAAGATACCCCAGGGTCATTTTGGGAAGTGGTGTGATCGGTCTACTGCTGAATGCCATCAACTATCTTCTCCTCGCGGGTGAGTTACTATACAATTTAACTATAATAATACACACATATTATTGAAAAAAAATCATTACACAATATGTCCTTGAGTTGTATTTTTCTAATATATCCAAAAAATTCGACTTTTTTAAATATAAGTCTTTTCAAGTAGAGAATCATACATAAATCAAGTATGTTTAAAATAATGCAAATAATTGTCAATCGCCTTTATTTAAGTTGGTATAAAAATAGTATCGCTTTCCATTTGAAGTAGGCTTACCGCAAAGAAATCAAATGACATAATAACTACTAACAAGTGAAATTCTATTTGCGTCATACTAACATATTATATTAACTTTAAAATATTAGTTTAGTATAAATTTTTTTATATGCAAATTTTGTTCGCTACAATATATGAAAAGGAAACCGTAATATTATTGGATAGGATATATATAAGAGTATTGGTCAATAAATAAAATCCGCAATTCTTAAGGATCTTAATGATTGACAGGACGAGAACTAAGTTATAGTAGAAGACTGAGTGTGACAGAGGGCGGGGGAGTGGTTCTCAAATCAGGATCAAGGGAGCCTGTACTGGCGCATGCACCGAGCGATATTACAAGTATGTATTAATCATGGGAATTATTCAGATTAGAAGTATACTGTTTAATTATAAACATACCCAAACACTGGTTGTGAAAACTGTGGCTGACAACTTTCGACAAATTGAAAAAAACAGGCGATCGACTTTTGTTTGATATTGGTCTGGGCTCAGCTTAATCTACTTGCAAAACCGTTATATCGGTTTTGGTGAGCGTGCATCCAAAGAAATTAATAAAAAGTTTGTTAGTTCTGTCTTTTATTGACATAACTTTCACACATTTGATAATAAACAATTTTTTACCGGATTGAAGTTATGTATTTACAATTATTTTTCACAATTTTAAATTTAACTGACGTTTCGTTAAATTAAAAATTAATTAATTAAAACGTCGGTTAAATTTAAAATTATGAAAAAAAATTGTATTATTGTATTTGTTAGTTCTGTTAACATTTTAAGACACGTGGATTTGGCTGTTTCATTCATACCGAAAATATAGGAAAGGTTTCCGTTTGACCATATATTTTACTATTGTTCGTGAAATTTGTTAGTTCTGTTAACATTTTAAGACACGTGGATTTGGCTGTTTCATTCATACCGGAAATATAGGAAAGGTTTCCGTTTGACCATATATTTTACTATTGTTCGTGAAATATGTTGACTTTTATATGTTTTCGTGAAGGTAGCTTGTGTGTGATGGCTGCGGGCTTAACATTGGAATGGGAGCCTAGTGTGGCGGGTGTGGCTGACCCCGCCCTTTCCGCGTGTGCTGCAATACTACTTGTCACAATTAATTATCCATTCTGTAAGTATTCATTAATGAGATACAGATACAAGTTTAGGCCCATTATGTTTCAATCTCACTTATCAGTTTTTTACGGACTAGCAACAATAAGATTACTCTTAAATCCGCACTGATAATTTTATTTTATTTTAATACATAGTATGTTTCTTTTATCACTTTCATACCGAGTTCCGGTTTACCCCCTATTCTATATTTATTTTTACGGAACAGCGGGCAAACGAGCAAGCGGTCATTGAATCCTCCCGTGGACACTCTCAATGCCAGGGGCTCGCGAGTGCTTTGCCAGCCATTTAACAGACCCTAAGGCGAATTGGTTGTGAAATACTTTGGCAGCTGGTTTGACATACTCGTAGTGGCGGTGCGGCAAATACTGCCTTAAAACGCTCAGGTGTGGAACGGCGGCATAAAAAAGAAATTGTTATAAATAATTTTTCTTTGAAATCACCCCCAGTAGTGTTTTTTATTTACTTTTTGAGACTCATTAATGTTCCCAGCGAACCAATCAGAAACAAATATTATTTCACCTAAAATCTAACCTAGGTTCTCCGCTATGCTAAACTGCAGAAGCGGTCCGTTCTAATTTTGTATATAACAATTTTAGAACATTTATATTTGTAGCGCGGTAAATAGTAAACACCATTGAGAGATGTTTCAACAATTTCTTAACAAAGTATTATATTCCCAATATCTTGGTTTACGCGAACATTAATAAAATTGTTTACATAAGCCAACGTTTCGACGTTTTTTTAACCATCGTGGTCAGCGAAAGACGGAGTTTTATTTAAATCTTCAAGCATTTAAAAAGCTAAACATACATCACGTCATACATGTATTTCGATGCCGGTTTCATTTATTTGAGTTCATTCACCTCCATTTGTACTAATAATTTTCTCTTGCGTGTTTATCAATTTATCATCATCTCATTACCATGGCTTATCGTGCTTTATAATTTCTTGAAATATTAGCCTCATTAATCGTTGCGGTCTATTTGGAACCTAGTTGTCGCTTCGAGTAATACAATTATTTTGTAACGATTACAAATGGTTTATCAAATTTAAATTCATAAAATATTGTCTATCATCTACATTTATACAGGATTTTAGTACTCATTAGAGATATATTATGTCTAAATTCTATTTCACGAATGCCTGTGTAAAACAAATAGAATAATCCTTAAATCCTTAGGCTAGCTTACATTACCTAAAAAACTGCCATTTTGATTCTAAAAACGAGTCCGAAATAATTTTCTAGATTTCATTAAACTGCACAAAATGTATATCTATTCATTGGTTCAATAGATAGGTTGGTATTTCGTGTAATAGTTTTTTTCGTATTTAAATTATACCAATTAAGCCAAATCACGTTTAAATAATTATTACATATCTAAAAATATCCTTAATAGGAAATTTATTGTAGTTAAAGTTCTAAAACCCGAATAGCATTAGCTATGTCTCTATCAAATCGTGAATTGAAAACGGAAAATACTTTCCGTTCTTTTTTTAATGATGATATACGAGTATATCTATGTATAAGTGAGCTTATTTCTTGCCTTTCCCAGGCTAGCCCGATAAGAAACATAATCAAACTGACATGAGTCTTCTATTATCTACCACAAGTCCGTCATAAAAAATACGTGTCACCGAACTTAAATGTTAAGAAATTATATATTTGATAATAATGTTGCAATGTTATACAGTGAGATCAGCCGGGCTGGTTCTACTCCAGACGGTACCAGAAGGGCTCGGAGCCTGCGAGTTGCGAAGTGCTGCATTGCAGGTGCCAGGAGTCCTCGCCATACATGAGCTGCATGTCTGGCAGCTGCACCGGGACAGATTGGTCGCTACTGCGCATGTCTGTTATAACTCTGAAGATGTGAGCATTCTTTTGATAAAAGCATTGTTTCGTCTCCTGTCGAATTTGTTTGTGATGAGCCATAAATGAAAATATATGTTCTTTCAAAAATATAATTATAAAACTGTACATAATAATTTTTCAAATGCTTTAGATATCTTTTCGATAATCTTCATTGCAAATGTATGAAATAATCAGTGTTTCAAGGCCTGTAATTTAGAGTAATTGCAATTTAGAGGGAATTCTTTTTATTTCCAGGACTTTCTGAAAAGCTCAAATCAAGTGAGCGATGTATTTAAACGTCATGGAATAAACTTGGTTACATTACAGCCAGAGTTCAGCCTTGCTGCAATCACAGGTTTTTATAGATTTCCTTTTTGCTGATAGAAATGTAACACATTTTTGTATCTTGAGAAAACTACTCTAATCCATATAATCCTCTATGAAATATATCACTTGAAACATATCAAGATATATATCGCAACCTTGCCCTCGTTTATCGTACAAATGTTTTATCGATAGATACTTGGGAAATGTAAAAGATGACAAAATAGGTCATATTACTTTCAAGTGGGCAAAGCTTGTACTAGTGATTCAACCTGGATTTTCTTACTTTCTACTAACGGAACACTCAAATGTTTCTAGGACAACACATTCAATCGCTATTTCAGGCTTGTAGAACTTTGAAGAATCTCGGAAAATTTTCAGGAAACTTTCTGGGAAAAACGTTGCACTTCAAGTTACTTGTTACTAATCATTTGCCCTTTACACAGTTTTAATCTAATCTTTATGTCTTTGGAAAACTTACAACAAACCAAATATGCACTATATTTGGTTTCACTACTCAAACTCTAGAACTGAGAAATCTTGTTCAATTTTATGAGTTAAATTTTTACCGTCAACTACAAAGGTTAACTTGTCAGCTTGATTATTTACTAATTTATATTCCTTGGTGTTTGATATTACATTATTTTTATTGGGAAAACAAAAAACAAGACGTCAATTACTCAACAGTTTATTAAAAAAAACGTGCTATCTTTATCTAGGAGTTATGTACGCATTATTTGTAATATTCGTTATTTATTTGCATATTATTTCTAGATTCGGGTGAAGAAAAGAAACATTTAATAGATTTAGCAAATGCTTGCTGTTCCTGTCCGTGTGCCAAGGAGTGTACAGCACCGCGGTGTTGTGCGGCGCCTGCAAAGCCTACCATCACACGAATATAGCACTACTTACAACCGTTATTAAGACACAACATTGTCTGAAAAGAGTGCTTTTACTCTCTCAAAGCTTGACTCTGATTTGTCTACATTTTGGGATTAGATACCGTAAATGTTTTAGTTTTAGGATTCGTTTTAGTTTTACATTGTCTCAAACGAGTTAATACACCCTGTATTCAATTTTTCTTAATTAAGGTTTGACCTACGTTATTTTATTATTAAGCCCCGATTTAAGTTTTGCAAAATTTAAGGAAAGCTCTTCGTTTTTAATTCACAAAATTTATTGATATTACACGTTATATCATAAATCACGAACATATCGGCAAAACAGGGACCCTGTACGGGCTATGTATGTTTCATTGATGCCTGTTAAAGGAAGATCAGCCTTCATAACCTGTTTCGTTGGGAATCGAACCCAGGCACCACATGCATTATACACCGCAGTCGCTACGCAGTGTATATATGAAAATAATAAATTTTATTTAATATATCTTCGATATGAAATTATCTTAGAGATAGATGTGGTAAGCAAGGTTATCTTATAGTGCCAATGATATATCAATACTGTGTTACCAAGTTAGGACCTAATCTTCAAAATACACAAAATAATTGTGTGAAAAAGAGTTAACTTGTGTGTTCTGTAATCTAGTTTATACGAGTAGGTAGATTAAGTAAAGCCAAAGACGACTTTCCTACCAGTTGGAAAGTGACATTTTCTATTAATACTAACTTTTACGCTCTAGTTGTTTCACCGTAACCTACAAGATATTATTCAAGTTTAGCATTCGTGATAGAAAATAAGTTACTTCACAGAAACATATGAAACACTCTCTATAAATTCAAACGCCACTATATTACAATTATTTTTCCATTCCAATAACAAACTGCACCAAATCGTAATTTTTTTACAATTTTGATTGTAATAATTTGTCAAAAGTTGTTTAATAAGGTGTTTCATACACATTAAACAAGCACACTCTCGCGTAAATCGCATCTGCGGCCATCCGCTTTAAGCGACGACAAACATTTATTTATTCAAAATTAAACGTTTAGAACACAGGTCTAATGGTGTTAGTAAACTGTTTTAAAGGCTATGTTATACATTTCATGTAACTGAATATTTTAAGGTTTTGACATCAATCTTTCATTTTAGCTTTATTGAGAGGACTGCTTGTGGAAGACTATAACGTCATACAAAAGCTTTGCCTTTTAATTGAAAAGCTAATCGGTAGGAATTTTGCTTACGTCGTCTACGTACTTTACAAAAATAAAAAATGGTAGTTTGACACTTCTTATAGTCATCCACAAATGCAGTAGAGTAAAAGACCTTACAATGCAATAAACGATAAACTGATAAAAATTAATGAAGTTACAATCGTATGACAAAGAAGCGATTGTTGCATCAAATGGATTATTGTTATCTTACAATGCCTTTTCTTCTCAGAGGTCACATTCATTTTAACCGTTAGTGCAAATGTCGATAACCTTAAAAGCTCACCCAAGGTTCCCGAACACTTCGTTGAATAAGCTTTATAAAAAATATTTAAACACTGACGCTATTTTATAATTAACCTATACTAATTTTATGTTGAAGTTTGAATTGGAAAATTATTTTTGTGTCAAAATAACGCGAGTAAAACTAGTTGGTTAAAAGGCTAATTTATAGTAAAAGCAAAACAGTTTTGAAATGAACTTATTACCAAGAACTTTTTTATATACCGCGTCGAACGGCCAAAAAAGTATATTAAAGAAAAATATTGAGTAAAATGTATCAATTTTTAGAGCTTCTCGAATCAGGTTTTATTGATCGCGTAGTGCTCTAAAATAAAAAAATATAGCACTAAAAACAGTATATTGAAAACTTTATTAAATACAGTAAAAGAGTATGATTACTTTATCGCCGAATCGTAGAGAAATACAATACTGAATGAAGCCTTTTAACAATAATATTTGACTACCTAGGCATCTCATCTACAGCTATCGTAATTTAATTGTATGGCAATGATATTAGGTCACGCTCTGGTGATCCATATAAATATTGTACTGGGTCTAGCCTGCGGCAATATTTGTATCCAGAGTATTGTTGAACCCTACGTAAATTTGTTTCAGCTTGCCCGTTTATTTTAAGTAATATTGTAAGTTTATTTGTGCTAATTGTGATGTACAAGTCTCAAAAATTAAAAATATGTCTTTCATTATCATAAAAATTTTTTTTAGAAGTATATATATTATAAAAAGACATATATCATAAAATGGCGACTCATTGGTCTAGTGGTTAGTACCCCTGACTGCGAATCCATGGGTCCCGGGTTCGATCCCCGGCTGAGACGAAAATCGATGTGATGAGCATTTGGTGTTGTGCTTAGGTCTTGGGTGTTTAAATATGTATTTATATGTCTATCTATCTACAATATGTATGTATATCCGTTGCCTAGTACCCATAACACAAGCTTCACCTGCTTAGCAAGGGACTAGGTCAATTTGTGTGAATTGTCTTTAAAAAAAAGTGTTAGTATTAAATATTTGGAAGTACCATTTGATATACGATATATATAATTTGTGGATACGTAAAATGGTTTATTCTAGTTCCTGTACATCAAAATCAGCACCAATCTGTTGCATTTTGAGCGTTGTTCAATTAGTACGTAAGTCAAGTTATCATAATATAATGAAATGTCTGGAGTTGTAACTGTGATGTTCCTAAGAGTATTATTATATAATTATAATATCGCTAGAATTAGGAACAAGTGATAAGTAATATTTTAACACGTAATGTACAAATTAATAAACACTATTTTTTAATTTCAACCCTTGTTTCATTTTTCTGAACATTTTAATTTAAACGCGAATTTTAACATAGTTACGTAGTAAATATTTTCGAACTAATTTAGAATTAGAACAGAGCGTACCAATTCTTAAAAGGCCAGAAATGCACGCGAGCCTTCGGGTAGTTTTGATAGCGAGTGCTGAAAATAATTGAAATCGTCAAGTATAATAATGTAATCAATACGCGTAATTTCCGTTAAAGAAGTATAATTTAAATAGCTATTAAATGTTTTATGTTGTTTTATACGTCTTCAATAGAAAATTAAGCAATAAATAATTGCAAAGTACAGTGTGATGAATAATATCATAAGGTTTCTTCAAGAACGCATTATCTAAGTGACAAGACTTTGCGTATTCGATTTAGACTTACGGCAGTCGCGCTGTGTCTCAACTGGAGTCAAATTCAAAATATCTTTATTCATATAGGTAAACAAGTACACTTATGAACGTCAAAAGAAGTTAAATTAATTGGAAATTTACATTTACTACCAGTTCGCAATTCAAGGGCGTAGAGCGGGTAAGAATAATTGACAAGAAACTTTCCGCCACTCTTTTTAATCGCCAAGTATTGAGTCATACAAATTGTTTGAACTGGAGCAAATCAATCTCAAAGATTAGGATCATTTAAGTTTTCGTCAAATTTATAAAAAGCTTTATTGATTAATTTACGTTTAACGTGGGCTTTGAATTTATTTAGTGATAATTCGCAAATTTTCCTTGGCAGTTTGTTGTTAAAACGAATACAATAATTTCCATATAAGGAGTTGTTTATCTTCTGGAGCCTGGTTGGTTGTACACTCAAATTAGTTCTATTTCGCGTATAATACTGGTGATAGTCACCATTTTTTTAAACCGTTTTGTTTGTACATACAACAAGGCTTCAAGAATATATGAATTGAGAAAATAAGAACAAGTAAAAAACAACTCAGCCGGGTTTTGTTTTATTTGAATGGACCGATTGAAAAACAGGTGAGCTTTCTCAAAACCTTTATTTCAATAAATACAATAAAACATTTACGCAGCTTATGTTTATTATTATACAAGAGATTAAAATAGAACTATTCGTCTTCACCGTAGGGGTCGGTCAACGTGCTATTCGAGGCTCTACAATGCCTCGGTCTACAAATACGACTCTTTACTACTTTCTGGCACGGCTTCCCGTAACCAGATGCAAAACGCTGAAACATAGATACACACTTTAGTAAACATAACAAACAATCAATATGTACTAAACATTGTTCTGCTTACGTAAAATTGCGAAATGATATTTGAAATTGCAGTTATAGTTCAGTGTAATATGTTCTTGACTCATAAAATCTATGCTAATATTTACTTATAAAGAACATTCCTAGCATTTGGGTTATCTATTTATCAAGGAATATACAAGCAGTGTTGCCTAGTGGCTTCAGCGTGCGACTCTCTTGAGATCGAAGGTACGATTCCCGGCACCAATGGACTTTCTTCTATGAGCGCATTTAACATTCGCTTGAATGGTGAAGGAAAATATCATGTGGAAACAGGCTTGCATTAGAACCAAAAAGCCGACGGCGTGTGTCAGGCAAAGGAGAGTGATCGCCTACAACTACTACTTGTACTTGCCTATCAGATTGACAAATGATCATGAAACAGATATAGAAATCTGAAGTCCAGACGTAAAAGGTAGCAGCGCCACTGATTTTTTTTACATGTTAAAATACACAACAATGTTAAAATGTCATTACTAGGTACCTTATAAACTGCCGAATATGTAAATTATAATTCAATGCCAATCTAGGATCCCTAACATATAATTATAAATCTATGATAATTATATTATAAGATTATTGACTCATCAAGTTTAGGCGATATTAACATTATGAATAAGGTTCATTTTAGTACGTTTATTTGTAGTTTAAAGTAAAAACTATAAAACACTGTTCTTCCTGTAGCAACATATCCCGCTGTCACAAACTTTAATGTTAACACATTTGTTCTAACCACCTCACTGCTACGAAACCTTAGAAATCTTTGGACTTTACGATATAAACATCTAGAAATTCCAACTTAAATGAGGCCTAAACTCCAAACTGTTCCATGAAACCCCTTTCAAAGCGTGTGATGCAGCTATTAGTACTAGAACTTACTCGTACAAGTCTATAGTTGAGTTTGATAGCATATTCACAGTCCCCGAAGCACTCGGACCAGCCGAGCCACGGTTCCATCTCGCAACTCACATCTTCGAACCGCCGTTGCCACCGATAAACACAAATACAAAAATAATACTTAAATTAATCGAACATTTTTAAGACTCATAAATTGATAGAGTTCAAAAAGTTACTTTAATATTTTTCTCAATTCCATTCACTCCGCACTAATACTGGCAATTGAATAAAGTATCTCCGAAACATATACAAAACTGAGAATAAAACCTTTATATATTATATGCCACTGTTAATAATTTAGCAAATCGTGCGTTTAGTGTGTGCACACAGACTTCATAACAACATTTATTGACACAAGAAAATATAGTAATACGTTACGCTTATTAATTAATTATATATTACAATGGTAAAAAAAATACAACAGCCGTCAAGAAACAGAAGACATTAAAAATACAGCTATTAAAATTTTTTAAATAGTTATAAAAAAAGAAAACAAGATAAAAGAATACAAAGAAACCACAACAATGAATAATACATAGAAGTAATTTGACAGATAACTTGATATAAATCTATTGTATTTTTGAAGTGAAACTTCTTTAGGCGCATGAGGGTAAAATTGTTACGGTTGAAACGCAATTTGGCGTCACGAAGACGTGCAGCGATTTGGTCGAAGAAAAGGGAGAGAGCGATTGAGACGATTGAGAGAGAGAGAAAGGTCGAACAAATAGCCATGGAGCGAGAGTAGGGTGCAAGCAAGTTGGAAAGCTCGAGAGAGAGAGTGAGATAGAGCGAACGTCGCATCACGCACAGTGCCATGGAGCGAGAGGGGGGAGAGAGCTATACTGAGAAAGATTGAGAGAGAGAGTAAGGGAGATCGAGAAAAAATACACGCTATTGGTTGATGTATTCGTTTAACATAATAGAACTTTAGATGGCAATTCTCTTGCATAACGTCTTGTACAGTAAACGCAGATTTTTTAGTTATTTATATAATCACTACCTGATCCGGCAAACGTCGTTTTACCATATATATCATTTATAATCAAAAAATAGGGGTTGTATGTATTTTTGTATGTTGTATCATAAAAAATTATTTAAAATTTGACACTGCGATGGTAGCGCCGTCTGTCGGATCCAATGTAAAACATTCCAAAATCAACAACTACTAAAAATTAAAAATTAATTAAAAAAACATTGTCCAGCGGACAAAATTGTGAATCTAAACCATTCACAGATCCCCTTGAACACACACAAAAAATTTCATCAAAATCGGTCCAGTCGTTTGAGAGAAGTTCAGTGACATACACACTCACAGAAGAATTATACATATAAAGTAATATTTATCTTTATCGTGCTAATGCACGTATACAGTGTGTAAACAGTGTGTTTAATTTACAAAGAAGTTTCACTGCGTACTTTGTACGCGCGCACTTTTTTAAACAACAGGCATACAGCGCTTGTGAAATTAATAATCTAATGCAACGCGACACATACTGAACCATAAAACAGTTCACAAGGAAGAATAAGCTGCCAAATGTTTTGTGAAATGCAGTTGTAACTTTAGCAATAATAGGTAACTCACCACCTCGCGGTGAATCGTTTGGCAAGACTTCGTTGTCAATAGCGGGAGGAGTAGCTTTTAGCTTTTTGGTGCTCGCCTCTGCGACTGGAAAAACTATAAAATACTCACACTTTTAGGTTCATTTAATGAACTAATTAATATACTAATTACTTTTATAAACATTTTAAGCTGACAGCTTCTTTATGCAATTGAAGAAAACACGAAAAGTGTTTTGGCCAATAACGAATATAGTAACTATTTAGAGTTTACAGTGTGTTTACGAATGAATTAATTAAGAGTGGTCAGTTACGAATATATACTGGCTATAAATTTTGAATATATAACCGTTAATTTAAGCTTTTAAAGGACTTCGGTATATTTTTTTTTTTGCAAGCTCATCTTCTACTTAATAACAATGAATCCTTGAATTTATAACGTCCTGCTTCAGTTTTTTAAGTTGGTTAAAAAGAAGTGTTGTTGTATTAGAGTTTATTTGATGTACTAATAAATGCCTGAAGAAAACGAGATACCCCGTAACAATCTGTTTTAAGTTTTAAGAGAATACCATATATCTAATTTATCCCATACCAGCGGATATATTTTTCCCAGCACACGCTCGATCACAAGTCTGCTTGTCTCGGAAGTTGTTTGCATTCCCACCACACCCTGTAAATCCAAACGGCTCGCAAACTCCTGTAGAGTTATCGTAGAACCATCTCTCTTCGTACAAACGGCATGGACCCACAGACATAGGCAGTGTGCATACCTCTGAGAATAATAAGAAACGTTACAAGGCTGAAAGTCAGCTTTCCAGCTTCAGCTGGCGACTCAGATCCCTGGGGTCATAGGTTCGATCGCCGCCTGTGCACCAATGAACTTTCTTGCTATGTGCGCATTTAACATTCGCTCAAATGGAGAAGGCACGGGAGTCTCAGGAGGCTGATCACCTGCTTGCCTATTAGATTGCCAAATGATCATGAAACAGATTCAGACATCAGAGGCCCAGCCTTAAAAGGTTGTAGCGCTGGATTCAGGAGACAGGAGTTATACAATTCTTTTTGTAGTTCCATAATTTTATTTATTCATGTTAAAAGTAGGAAAAATAATATAAAATCTTATACCTACCCTGAGGAACTTCAGTGTCGCATGAAGGGTCTTCTCCATCACAAAGTGCCTCCTGCTGAGTCAAAGTGTCCTGACAGCGATCTAAGTGCTCTTGTACCAAAAGGTCTACGTTCGGATTTTCACTTGTCACATTTTCCGAGGGTACTGTCTGAAATTTATGAAGACGCTATCTAAATTAAACACTTCTACTCACTCCTATACATTACACTATAATCATAATAAAACCGACCGTTACATTATTGGATAGCTATAATATTGTAGCACGAGAAATACCTAAAACCTAATTGTGTAGTAGAATAATAAATCTAAATTCTAGCATAGAAAATCAAAAAGTGTATGTTACTATCAAAACTTACACAATTTTGTGCTGTTTTGAACTGAATATTAAACAATACTTATTACTGATCAAAAACTCCTTAAAATAAATATCATACCAAATTCTGAAAATCAGCAAACAGCTTATTCCAATCGGCGAGCAGTCTCTTCGTGAGCAGGACTTGTACGCGCGGGTCCTTCGAGATATAAAGACGAGTGCGAATACGTCGACCGCGACCGCATTTTGCGGAACACGGGGACCATGAACCCCAACTTGTCGCTGTGCATTCGCCGCGGGGATTGTCCTATAAATATTTATGTATGTCCAGTAAGGAAAAAAATGTCCTACATAATTGCATATATTCACAAATAGACGTTTTTACAAAGTGAAAGACCTATAAACTATCTTTTTTATGTTATTATATAAAACTGACTACAAATTGTTTAAAGATATTATTATAGTAATAAGTGGCTAATATGTGTGGTAATTTTTAACAGTGCATTAATTTATCAATTCATTGTATATTTTCAGAACAAATTCAAATAATAAATACATACAAGAGATTTTTAAAATTGTCTCTCTCTCTCTGTACAATTTAAAAGATATATAATACTTACAATATAAAACCAATCGAAGTTGGTGGAATTTGCAAAAGCGCTGGGTGCTCTGGAATTCAAATCATAACAATATGTCAATGTATACCTATTTCGTTCATAAAACTAAATCTCTCTTGAAAATCCTCTATCTAAAACCGCATCAAATCGTTTTTTAATACATCGGACAGAAACAGACACCGCAGACTTTTCTTTAAAATATGTAGTGATAAACTTTCTTTGTAACCCGGTTAATGTTTTCGATCAACCCGTCTGATAGGAATCGACTACTTCTTAAGGTTACTGCGTTACATGTGTGTATAATTTACTTCTTACTTAAAACATGGTCCAGCTTCACAAGGCATGGCCTGGCTGAGGACCGTTCGTGCCTTGAAACCAACATGGCAGCGTTTGAAGGCACGCGGGACTAAATAGTGCCTGGTCCTGGCTCGAACCCCACACCCTTCACAGGGGGACCATTCGGACCAAGACGACACAGCACACGGTCCGCTGGACTCAGCTGGATCTGGCTCGTATTCTGACTGAACTCTAAAAAAGTAAATTATATACTTATTAAACTTTTAAGCTATTGCATAGATTTTATCGCGGGCTTTGAGCGCGAAGACCGAATCATGAAATTAAGTAGCAAAATAAAAACCTAACACACAATGACGTAATATAGGTGCGGCCAATACGCGTTAGAGCGGGACAGAACGAATAATGCGTCTCACATCGGTCAGAGAGACAGACTATATAGGCGTGTTAGTCTGAGTCTGGTAAAGTGGTAGATTGAATTAATATCAAAGAAAACTTCATCAATAAAAAATAAATAAAAAAATAAATATTGGTTGTTTGTAAAGTAGGTTTACGATCGAGATGTTTACGTGATAACGTCTTATTGGTGATATAAGTTTTTGGGAAGTAAGGAATTAATGAAGATAACAATTTTTTCAAATTTTAAATTACATCTATCGTTTTATTCACACTTTTGATGATAAATTTCGGGTGTAAAATGACAAGTTTACTTATTCGACTATGATATACATTTTTCTTCATACATTCACGGAATGACTGGCAGCGCTCGAGATGAGACGGGAGATCGGTCCGTCTCTCTCTCGTTATACCTGCGATCGCGCTCGTGAGGTTTTGGTGTGACACAAGTTTTTAAAGACTTAGATTTTAAAGACGTTATCACGTCAATAATTATAATTGCATAAGTTGTTAAACAATGCTATGCAATAGCTTTACCGCGGCAGTCCCCGAGTGCCACACGTTTTTTTTATAAATTGTCTCTGCACAAATGAATAATAATAAAAGACACAATTTAACATTACGATCTAGCCTAATTTAAGTCTAATAAGAAATTTAAATCATAAGCAGGCTTTTGATATAATCATTTACCGGCAATGTAACCTAGGTCCACGACAAGGTTGGTAATCGGTGAGAGGGGTTCTACAGGCGTCTGCCTTGGCCCGAGCGGGCCACATGTAGTCCCTCTGCCGAGCAGCACGCCCCTCGCCACACGTCACGCTACACGGACCCCAAGAGCCCCAAGACAGAGTCGCACATGACCCGCCACCGGTACGTATTGATGCATCAATGGTTTGCTGGTTGCCAGGATCTGGATAAATATTTATGTTTATAATATACTACCGTTTAGTACGGTCGGTATTTGTTAATGTTTTAGCTGTCTAGTTTGGACGATAAATTCGCTACATGTATCGCTACGTCTATCGCTCTGATAGAGTTATGTCGGACGTTGGGATGTCAGAAGTTAACTTAAACTAAGGTAACAGTAGTTATTTAAAGAGATCTATTAGGTATGAGGGTGTGCAATTGTTTAATCGGTTGCCGTCTAAGCTTCGTAACATTAGCGTGTTTGATCAGTTCAAAAGGGCATTAAAGACACACATCAGAATGGGCCCATTAGACTAGAATTGGGCTAGCTGATGGCGACGTGTATCTCGTTCGTATATACTTAATATTAAATTTCTCATGTAAATAAAAAAAAAAAAATTGTAATGAGAAATAAAGTTCTTTAAACATTAACAGTAGCGCAATAGAGCATAATAGAGCATATTTTCTATAAAGCTGGATTATGCAAGAAAAGATGGTCTTTAATGAGAGGCGAGTTTAAGTTCCCAACAGAAACACTCGACGAATGATTCATGTAAATTAAATTAATACCTGAAGATTCGCAGCTCTTTTCGTATAAGCGCAGTCGATTAAGCCTGAGGCGAGCAAAAGGCCTCATTTCTCCCGAGGAGGTGAAAAATGGCGAGCGGGAATCTTTAGGCCACTCGGGTCTCAGAGCGCGAACTGGAGCTGGCGGGACCGTCGGGTTTCGACGGGACTATAAAGTCAAGAAAACTGTCATTTTACGCTTTAAAACGTCAAAGTTTGCTAATGATTTCTTTTGTTTGTAAAATAACATAGTTATTATAAAAAAAATATTATATGAAAAAGACCCACATCTAATTTCCGTACATATTTTTATGACGTCAAATTTAATCTAAAAATGCTAGGAACATGTTACACATTATAGTAGAATAACCTAAATATGGTTTTAAATTAGCTTCTTTATTGTAATGGTATTGTATTCTCTCAATTTCCGCACTTAGACGCTCATTAGTTTCGTTGTGCGTTAAGTCCTGGCTAACTAAGCCAGCCTAGCTCTTTCCAGAAGTACAGAAGTCTCCTGGGCACTTCGCATACTTCGCGGAGCGACCACACTGCTCCGAGGATTATATTTATCTCCTTTTCTATATTTACAGCAGTCATTGACTATTTTTAAGTGTTTGTTTTTAAGAGATTATGTACAAACCAATATGAATATAAAAAGGTAGTTTAATCTAAATGGATATATCAACTTCACATACCATGTAACTTATACCACTATCAGTTCCAGTGTCATAAGGATAAAGTGGTAAGACAGCCGATCTTCTCCAAGTACAGTTCAAGTTGCATAGCTCCAATGCCGAAATACCAAGAATCCAATCCGGAGATGGCGCCAGTTTCGAGGCCAAAGACACTAGATGATGTTTGGCATCAACCCTGAATACTGCAAAGGTGGTGGGAATACCAGAGCCGGCCACTTGTTGCCAGGAAATGCCGCGGGCCTTGATGATCGTCCGTATATGATCGCTCTGAAATTTTGGCGTGAGGATTATCCAACGCAACACTAAAGATATTAAATATATATTAAAATACAAGTTATAGTACATAAAATAGGGGTATTCGACGATTATTCATGCTCTATTTCCTAAGTAACTTAAACAGTTGGAAAACTAACTAAGAAGTAATTATAGCTTTAATACTCGACAGCTTTTAAAGCGTTTTCAGGTATAAAAATTAAATTCTGTCCCATGCCTCACTTAAAGTATGCTTTCTACAAATTTTCCTCATTTTTGCCTTACGTACTCGAGACCTATGAAACATTACCTCAGATTTCAATTCCTTTTCAAGGGTAGTGGTTGTACCATCATCAGCTAACTTTCTTAATCCAGCTGTAGCCACTCTTCCCTCTTGCCAAACTCTAAATTGGGCCGTATGCGACGCACCTATAACGTCGCTGAAATGCGCCCGCGCTGATTCCGGCGGGAATTCTCTAGGGTGAGTGTTCCGAGACCACAGACCCTCGAATGTTACCTGTGTTAATTTAATTACCATTTAGGCTACCAAAACCTGAAATTGCCGGTGAGACGGACAGAGTTATAAGTTGTGCAGAGGTTATTTTTTACGTTATTTTGGTATTAAAAACTACTAATAAACATACTCCCACAACGATAAATCTTGACATTCATCGATTGATTGATATAATTTATTTATTTAGAATATTCTTTAAAAGAGCTTCGGTCCAGTTCCCCTACCGGCTTTAATGTACTTAAATGTATCTGTATAATATCAGAAGTTAATAACTTTAACAAAGGTATATTCTCTGTAAAACTTTCTTTTACCTCATATTTAGCCTCATCGCAGGCGCAACAAGGCTCCACAATAGGCGGTTGTCGATCAGGCGCAGTAGGAACTGCAGGCGCAGGACACAATTTACGTGCGAGAATTGATACCGTAGTGGAATCAAGATGAAAAGCGCGTGCGCACAAACGTACACAGCTCTCAGGTGTACTCGACGGGGCGTTCCATATCACCTAAGAAATATGTTATAAATCCGAATTTACTATCTATTTTCACACACCAGACAATATACATTGCGTTATTTTAGTCTAAATCTACATCGGCAATGTTTCAGCTAGAATGTTTGTTGTTTGTGTTTTGGTGTTTCAAAGCATATTCTTAATTACTAGCTGACCCGGCAAACGTTTGTTTTGCCATGTATATTATATTATTATTTGTAGGAAACATTTATTTAGTTCAATAAAAAATAGCTGTCGACAATAATAAAAAACTGGGGTTGATCGTAGAGGGGTGAAAATTAAGTATCGTATGTATTTTGGTATGATGTATGATATAGATGATGTATCATAAAAAAATAAATACAAAAAGTTTTGTCTAAAAAATAAAAACAAAAATTTAGGGACCACCCTTAACATTTAGGGGGATGAAAAATAGATGTTGTCCGATTTTCAGGCTTACATCCATAAAACAATTCATAAGAATCGGAGGAGTATGGTAACTAACATTTTAAATAAGATAGCGTATACGTAAACTAATATTTAACCTGAATTTCTGTCTTTGGATGAGCGGTAGCGTTATCCACAGCCGGCTTGCACAGTTCGTGAGGCTTAGTCTGGGCATCATACGCCTGGAAGGTCCCAGGTGAACCACTCACAGTAACATTGGTAGCATTAGAACTAGTATTTAAATTATGATCTAATTCCGCCCAAATTATGAAGCCTGTGAAAGGGGCCGGGCCTTGTCCGCTGTCTACACCGTGAAGCGATACTGAAAATGCAATATAAATTAGTTTAGCGTCACTGGAAAAATGAGAATTGGTATAATGCCTAGTAAATTAAAGGTACCTACGTCAGAAACAGCAGTGTCGTTACTTTAAAACTTTTTATAACAGCTAGGTGGTAACAGAAATATCAGGGCAGGTTTAGTGATTTAAAAAAAGATTTTAATTTTAATACCACTACTTTTATAATTGCATGTAACAGGTTTTTTTAAAATTCTTCATAGATAATATGACAACCTCCTTAAGTTTAATTGTGTTTTAAAAATCAAGTATAGCCTGGGTATAATGGCCAAAAAACCAGGGGGTTGCCAATAATACCCTGGGTTAAAACCCAAGAGAAGTAATGAGTAGGTATTTCGATTCAGCAGGCATGCAAAGCTAATTTTTTTCCCCAAAGTTTAAAAGTTAGCATCAGTTTCAGTTTTATTTAAATATTCACACAGATTCAGTAAGATCTTTATTTTATTACCTGAATATAGTTCTCCAGGAAGAAATAAGTCTGGGTCACCAGCGACTGCCAACTTGTAGTGGGAGTTAGCCGGCTGCGCGTGTGGTGGAGATCGCTCACACAACTCGGACATAATTATACCACAAAACACCAAAGTCACGAATGCCAGAAGATGCATTTTGTTTAAATTATATATCAAGGATCACCTATTACTTGGTAAGTCACGTATTACATTATAATAATTTGATTTTTTTTATCCGGTACATTGTTTTTAAAAGATACTACAATTGTAATTAAATATTAAAAAATCTTATTTTATTCAGATTTTATTTACGTGGCTATATAGACAATAGTACAAACATACTGCCCTCTATCTATGTTGCCAAACTTGTGTGTTCTCAGTAAATGTTAAGTTAAAGATTAGATCAAAACAATGAGCTACGGAGAGAAGTATACTAAATATAATGATACACAAGGTAAAATGTGATTATATTATACAAAAAACTAAAGCAACTGTTGCTCTATCTCAAGCTCTGAAATTAAAATGGCAATGGGCTGATCATGTTACACGGTACCTGGACAACAAATAGACGTTAAAGACAACATAATTGAACCCGGGAAAAGAAGAGTGGGTAGACCAAAGAGACGGTGGGCTGATGACTTAATAGTCATAACATTTAGCTATAAGCAAATACTAACAATATATAATACTATGGACAATAGTTAGATAATAATTATTTTATTTTAGGCATTAATGCTGTGAGAACAAAATTATGTTAAAAATTCCTCTCATGAAAAGTAAATAAAATTATAGTGTCAAAATCTGCGGATATAAATATTTTATTCGGTTATAATTACATTATTTTTTTATATCACAATCATGAACAAAGATATATAATTAGAAAAAAGCATATTTGCTCACTACGTTAACATAACTTTATTTCTAAGCTCGCACCGTTGCACTCTATAACTTTTTAATTAAAAGCTCGAAACATTAACAGGAAGTAGAAAATGCTTTCTCTTAACTTAATTTTATTTTTACTTTGAAGTTGATGGTTTTTATACATTATTAGTAGCTCGCCGTTCACTTCTTTGTCTCATAAAGCTTTTGCTGTAATTTTTTTACCGTTTTTAATATAGCATAAAAAATTAATTGAAAAAAGAAAATGATAAAAGGCTCATTACGCACTTGTTTGTTGCAATACTAATTGAATTCTATTTACTGAATTTAAAATTCATGTTTACTACTAATGAGTCTAAAATAAATAAAACAGATATATATCCTAACGTATCGTTTTAATATTGCTAATCTGTTAAATTACGTAGTATCACATTAAAATACACAAGTACATACATAAGCACCCTTCAGGTGTACAAAACGCGTTAATGTAATAATGCAGCCAGCAAATACAGAGTATATAGAGTTCACTGACCTCACATCTTCAATTAATTTGTCTCAGATATGGTTTAATGAATAGGCTATTGATTATAGAAAAGTTATTGTAAAATCTCTTTGTTGTACGGGGATTCAACCGCGCAACGTCCACCCTCTCTGGTAGACTCCCGCCACGATACTGCGGTCTCACCCTCTCATATTAAATTTACAGGGTATCCGAACCCAGATATATTTACTTCAGTAGATTGAATTGTATTCCGAATTGATTGATTCAATATGAACTGTAGATATAAGTGAAAATGTGGTGTGGGCTATTTATACAGGCTTGCTTGCTACATTAAATGCGATACTTTTTATTATTTGTTTTAAAATATTATTGAACTGAAAAGATTGAGCCGCAATTTTCAGTTCCACAGTTCCAGAATGAATAGAAAAATGCTTTTTGCAAATATTGCATCTCTCTAATCAATAATCGAATTTTGCAGAAGCTTTTTCTTTGACACCTGGGCGGCGGCCTGATTATTTTTAATTAAGCACAAAAACTTCAATTAGAATATGGAGTTGAATAATTGTTTAATGTATTTCACTGATTATTTTTCGATACCAGTTAACATCAGATGCGTCACTGGCAAATCGATATATTTTATTTCTCAGAAAACAAAAGCGAAACAGACTAATTAGCCTCAGAATTATAACTTACAAATCTGTAGAAAGGATATTTGAGTAACTACTAAAAAAGCTTAAAATGTTGTTCCCAAGTGGTCATAGAAATAGGTCGCTTTTTGACCCCGTGCCGACACAGCACTAACGATGGCCCTTAAAATGTGATAGAGGAGCCTAAAAGGGGCATTTTCAGTATGAAATTTTCTTCCTAGGATATTTTTCTATTCAACGTAAATATGTATACAAGAACTGGCTGTTGCTTACGTCTTCATTCGGTTGATTAAGGTATAGTAAGTATATGTATATGTATATAGTATGTATATATGTTTGAACTACATTTGAAGAATACATACAAACATATATAATGCTAATGTAAATTAAAATCTATACTTTACCTATATATCATAACTTTTAATGAAATCGTCATTGTGAACGAAATAATACAAAAACTTTATAAGTACTAATACGATTTTATTTTGTTATCGAGGGCCTTAAGACAAAAACAAATGAAAGTCAATGTGATTTCTATTTATTTTTGGATTTCAATACACATCAATACAAATGTTTGAATTAGATATATGTATGATTAGATAATGTTAGCTTAATACTAAAATGAAGTATTTAATTTAAAACATCCAATTCTCTGAATACATTACACCCTAACAGGTGGTCTGAAAAGTTTCGTAGATTTTTTTATAGAATTTGATTTAATTATTGAGCGATACAACGATTGTATAGCGGTCATAAAAAAATTCGATACTATTTTTATAGTACAATTCGTCTTAAGCCTCGAAATAGGCTTCAGCTTCGGCGATTACCTCTTCATCAGCGAGCATTCTCTTGAAGTCTGAGAACAGGAAAAAGTCGCTGGCCAAATCTGGAGATCACGGTGGATGCGGCAGCCATTTGAACCTCAATTCATAGAGTGTTGCTATCGTTTTCATTGATTTGTGACATGGTGCATTGTGTTGATGAAACAGCACATGAAGCCGTTTTCCGCGATTTTGTCTGTCAAACGCTCCAATAACGCTGCGTAATAGTCGCTATTGATGGTTTTTCCCTTTTTAAGAAAGTCGACGAATATGATATCAAGCGCATCCCAAAATATTGTTAATTAATGACATTGAGGCCGGCTATCCATGCCAGCCGACTTTTGCGTCTTTCCACGCTTTGGAGTCATATCATCACGTGCAGTCCATTCGGTTGTCTGTCGAGTTTGTCCAATATCGACATAAAATCGCATATCCAAATATTCATCTAGGATATGTCCAAAACGTTGCTTTGATATGTTTAGGGTCTCATCTTAATCAACTTCTCTCTATCTTAAACAACTTTTCGGTTAACCAAAATTTTTTTCTGGACTTTATTGATGTTATCGTCGGGGCAGCAGCCTCTTTACATCGTAGGTACTCATTTCGCTTTTTTTAAACTTAAAGATAAGCCTTGGCCAAAAAGCAATGCTTTAGTAATACACGAAATTCCCTTTTATTTTTTTAAACAAAAGTTCCTTCACTCAAAATACAGCAAACCCCCTTACAACACGGTACTCTTATAACGCATTTTCATATTACGCGATTTCCATCCCTCGTTTAACACGGGTATTCCCCTATTTAACGCGGGGATCGCACAAGTTCTATTTCTGTACTGTGACATTTATTTTTATTTGTTCATATTTCTTTCATAACATACTTAGTTTCTTCTTACCCTTTAAAAAGAAAGTTAAACGTGAATCATTTATTGACACATAACGCGTTATATGGGCATACTAGCGCGATATGAGAAAATACTTCTACAACGCAATTCCTAAAACGCGGAACCAATCTCCCGTGTTGTAGGAGGGTTTACTGTATATAGCATTCACAAAGTAACAGTACGAACGTCGTCAAATTTAAACACGTGTCTTTCGAAGAAAAGCCGTTAGGCCTCAGAAAAGATCATATTAATTTAATATACACTTGGCGTCAAAAAAATCGCACCTTTCCTAAAATTCTTGTCAAGCGATTATAACTCCGAAGATCCTTCCTGTACCCTATCATTATTAGTATCATTTGAAAGCTAATGAAATCCTTTACTTGAAAACTGTAGGAAATTGGCCACCACCCCCATAAAAAAAGAAAATTCTGGGAAAATGTGAAACAATGTGTATTCTGATCAAAATTACAAATAAAAGGAATAATACAAAAATTCAAAATAAACAATGACAATCCTTAAAAACTTGTCTTAAAATCTAGTGTTGCCTCCTCTAGCCCTCCGACCAGCTTCCAAGCGGTCAGTCATGGACCTTATGAGCATCACGACGTGTTCCTGGGGTGGTGTCCCACTCCTCGATGACGGCATCTCGAAGCTCATCGAGAGTGGCAGGAGCTGGATTACGGGCCCGAACTTGCCGTTTCAGCTCGTCCCAGAGGTGCTCGATATAATTGAGGTCGGAGCTTCTTGCTGGCCAGTCCATAACCTTGATGCCAACTCGACGTAGGTAGTCCTTGACAATCAAGGCTGTGTGGCACCGGGCGTAGTCGTGCATGAACTCGAAGTTGGCGCCGACAAAACCTGCACATGGGACCACATGCTCCTCCAAAATCTCGGTGATATACCGGTGGGCAGTCAGAGACCCCTGGCCGCGACCATCTCCAGCTCTGGAGACGCACACGAGGTCTGTCTTGCCGTCGATAGAAATGCCGCCCTAGAACATGCAGGATCCTCCTCCATACCCGACGGTTTCCACGATGCAGGCTGGTGTGAAACGCTCCCCTGGTCGCCTGTAGACTCTCTTACGCATGATGTTGGTATACAGGCACACTCGGGTTTCATCGGAGAACAGAACATTCCTCTACTGGTCGAATGTCCTCGGCACGTGCGTTTCGTAAAATCGCTTCCTTTTCGTCCGGTGGATGCCAGTCAATTGGGGGCCTGTAGCAGCTCTCCGGGGCAGCAAATTCTTCTCTCACATCCTTCTTCTGATAGTGGAGACGCTGTCAGCTGTCCTTCGAGTAGCTCAAAGCCGCTACTGTAGCTCCATAGCGTTGGAGAAGCGGTTCCGCAAAGACGTCGACACAATGGAGCGATCACCTCTGACAGTAGTGCAGCGACGTCTCCCGGATCCATGTCTCCTGATGTAACCTCCAGTCTCTTGGAACCGTTGGTATACCCGTTGCACTGGAAATCGGCTGATTTTCAGTTGCCAAGCAACTTTAACCTGCCGTAGGCCGATTTGCTGTAGGGCCACCACTTGAGCTGCTTCTTTGCCATCCATTTTCACTGGGTTTTTTCTTGTCGAAGCTCTTCAGGTGTGACCTCTGTAACGTCTGGATAGCGAATAACCCATAATTGACTTTTACTCCCTCGGTTTATACTCGTCCAGGGTTGTACAATTAGTGAGCCTCCAAACGCGTACATCGCCACTTTTTAATCACTGGCTATTTGTGGTTTTTGATTGTCCGTAAACAAATGATTATTTTTTTGAAAGCTTATTAATTGAGCTTTTAAATGTTACTAATAATGATAGGGTACAGGAAGGATCTTAGAAGTTATAATCGCTTGACACGAATTTTAAGAAAGGTGCGATTTTTTTGACGCCGAGTGTATCATATAAGTGGCGCCATCTATGTGTCAGACTACGAACTTTTCAGCCCACCTAATACACAGACTATAATTTTATGAATTCAAGTTTTTAATTATATGTAATATAAATTACTGATTAAAATGATTATGGTTTATGCTTAACCTATTATTACGAAATACACCGATCATACAGGTGACAGGTGAAGACAGTACAGAATATTACAGCAAAAAATTTATATACAGTGCTCCGTGAGCGTAATTAAGAGACAATGGAGCATTTAAATTTGTTTTCGCTCGGTAAAACCAAAATAAGATATTGTGAACGAGGTACGGGCTTAAACGCCACGTTTTCCCACGCATCTGTATAGTTTTCAATAAAATTGTATGTTCACGCTTCAGTGATAAAAATACACTCACGAAGCGCTGAATAATTATTTGTAACTATTGGAGTTTCCATATTATTCGGAGTTAGTAGTAGTATTAAATTATTTTATAGAAATTATAAAAACGTCAGGTGTGCGCTAAAGTACATAGTTATAATATAAAAATCATCGTGTTAGGAGGTTTTCTTAATAAAATTGCATACAGTAGAACCTCGTTAAGCCGAACCTCGATAAGTCAAAAACCTCCAAATCTCGAAAAAATGTTTTGTTCCCTTCCCTTAAAACACCAAAACCTCCATTACTTGAAATCTTGACCCTCTGTTAATCGAAATAATCACCGAGTCCCTCCAAGCCATTTTGGTACATATTTTCACTCTATAACTCGAAAAATTAAATTTTACCTCTGTATCTCGAACACAGGAACGTTTTATTTTACAACCTTTACAACTTGATCATTTGGAATTTATTATCTCTATTGTTCGAACAAAAATAAGTTACCGACTTTAAGAACTTTCCGACAATGTGAGTACACTATTGTTTCTTAAAAAACATTTTAGGAGTATACACTAATTAATTTATGACTCATGGAAACACGTGTTTGCTTGCTTTGTGTCAGGTGTTCAATTTTGATTCCCTTTGAAATTTAGCTTAATTTATAAGAATAAACCTCAAACTCTATATGTCGAATCAAAATCCGCCTAAGTCGAAATCCTCCATAAGTTGAAAACTCTATAACTCGAATTTTTTGGCGTCTCCCTTGATGTTCGACTAATAGAGGTTCTACTGTATATGCAATATAATTAAATATAAATATCTAAAATAATATAGGCCCTTACTTAAAATGCATAAAACTTCTTTTTGAGCACACTCAATTTACAGAATCCATAAATTATAAAGTAGGTTTTAAACCTCTAAATAAGGCTAAGTTCAGATGACCGCGCGTAGCCGCGCGTCGCCGCGCGGTTGGAGCATTCACATGACGCGCGGCAGTGTGGCTTCAACATTGATTGACAATGGACGTGGAGGAGGCAATTTGCTTATGGATTTTATATAGAAGACTGAGACGTCGCAGAAGAAGACAAAGACGATACTGGGTGCATCCAATTTTAAGTGACAGACTTTCTTCCAGCCTGTTTGTCACTTTGTATCCCGACTTGAGATTACACGAAGATAATTTTTTTAACTATTTCCGGATGTCAGTTGCATCCTTTAATTTTTTATACGATTCTATTGAAAATGATTTAAAATCCAGTGAAGATGCTATAAGATATTGCATATCACCAAATACTTAATACCATATCTTCGGTACTAATTTTGCATCGATCTATGTGTCTTTCCGTAAACGCGCGGTTCAAGATCTTGCGCGCGGGTCGGAGCGCGCCGCGAGTTGGCGCGCGGTACCGCGCGGTAATGTAGACGATAATAACCGTTTATATTGATCTTGTACCGCGCGGTTCGTAGTTCCGCGCGGTCATCTGAACTTAGCCTAAAGGTAAATAAAGACTCCCCAAACAGCGGGGGGCATATGGGACATTCAGGCAAGTAAAAATGAAATATTTGAAAAGAAAAGAAGATCACGCCTATGAATCCCTCTCTTTGCGATTGCGATTTATTTTTGTAACAAAATTAAAAAATAAAGAAAAGTAGCCATCTAATTATATATTTAGGACTGCGGTCTGTTCGGTGGATTCTCCCTCATCTCCAGGACGTGCTCGAGGGGTTTGGGCTTTCCGTCCGGGCCGATCGTCGCCGGTTTGACCACGCCCTCAGATAACATTTTATCGAATAAATTCACTAACTTCATAGCCTCGTGCTCTTTCTGAAAATAATATTTCTTTTAAGACACAATTACCACTTTAATAATTTATTTGAAATTAAATCTCATTACATGTCTATGCATAAAATATAATTCAGTTACATTATAAGATTACAAACCGTACCTGTTCCTCAGTCATACTCTCAAACGGATCGACCCTGGGAGGCCTAGTGCATCCTACGACCGGGTCAATGTGAGGCTGGGCCTCCAAATACTCCTCAGTGTCGGAGTCTTCGCTACTCGACGAGTACTGTATGGGGCCACGCCCACCGCACATAAGACCTTTTTGCGCCAAGTGACCGGCCGCGTTACCGAAACCGGTGTACTTCACCATACGGCCCACTGAAAAACAATAATATTTAAATACCAGGCCCAGAACAAATGAACCAACATCGAAAGAGGTTCTCAAATCGTGAAAATATTTTATTATGTGTCTGTATCTCGTATCTCTTTACTAGTGTTAGCTAATAGTTTAATATTTATTTTGTTTAATTCTAAACATTTTTAATGAAACATATTCTTAAGAATCTTGCTACAAGTGCGCATGTGCAATAGTTACTCATTTGACTCGAGCAACTGCCCGAAGTGGAATGGTCGGGTCGGAGTAGGGAATAGATTATAAAAGAGGTTGTAACACATGCGCACGGGCAATTCCTTTGTTCAAATTTGAAGTTATACAGTTTACGTAAAATCAGTGAAGTGTATTATAGTGAATCAAATCATCATTGGAGTGTTTATTTTCCTACCCTAGGAACTAGATCAACTAGCCCTTAGGCTGCTGCCTCGAATTTTGCGAGCAGCGGGGCGGCGGCGGCCGCGGCGCGGGAGCGGCAGGATATTATGCGTACAATCAAATGGACCGGTTCTCGAAAACAGCGGCGTGACAGCGGCGCGGGGGCGGGTAACGAGCGGTGCAATCCAGTCAAGCGGTGACCGCCCGCGTTGCGCGTATGCATTGTAGTATAGTGCTGTACATATTTTTTGTGACGTATCAAAATGACCTCGGACGTGCAAGAGCAAATTATTTCACAAATCTTTGAAAGGAGACCCATATGGAACTATATTTTTGCATATAACATATTTTTGCCCACAATAAATCGAGCGTTAGGAATAAATTTGAATCAAAAAGATGTTGTCGCCGTTTTTTAGACATTTCGTTCGCGAATAAAAACAAATATCTCGACTACACAACCACGAACACAACACTACACCGCTATAGTGCCGCGCGATCTGCCCGCTGGTTTCGAGAACAGGTATGCGTTGGCCGCCTCGCTCCCGCGCCGCAGCCGCTGCCGCCCCGCTGCCCGCGAAATTCGAGGCCGCAGCCTTACACTAGAAATTGTGCTTGTTTTATAAAGAGTAAAAGACAAAATTAGGAGAAATTTAACTTACTATGAAGACCTTTTTAGAGTATTTACATTTTCAGATTAATAAATAGACTTACCTTTCTCTTTGCACAGAATAAACAGAAACTCTGCAACGAGATCCCTTACAGACGTGACCGGGGTAGTCAAAAGTCTGCAGAGTTGATTTCGAAGGGTGTTCCCCTTTTCCGGAGGCAGGGAAACGTCTCTCAGGGGCGGAAGCACCGTTTGTCGTAAATATTTACGATGAGCTCGTACGTTACGAGCGCTCTTGTTCAATACGGTCAGAATCGGTGAAAGGTTTTCGTATTCATTATTTGTACCCTAAAAGAAAATTTAGTTTACACAAGCTTAGCGAAGCACGACTCCCGTATGTCGAAATTACATTTTTGACGTTTGACAGATGTATCACTGAACTGTCGACCCTGAATGACAAGCTGTGACGTGGACATTGCTGAGATGCATTTACCTGCTTTTTTTTTTACTTGAAACTGGCATAAAGTGAAAACTATTGCCATAATATGAAAAAAATAAAAATTACCTGCTTTAGTGTGATATATGAAATTATGAATATCTGTTTGAATTATGAATCAGTAAAAGTTTTGAGATAGACCATAAAAGCTTGTTTCCATTGTGGCAAGCAAAATAATATTGGTGTTGTCTTAACTAAATTAAGCATTTTTGTAGTTTACTGTGTGACTGTTTATTGAATACAATCTAAATACTATGGAAAATATTCACACAAGAATTTGATTTGTCTTACATTTTTATTTATAAATTATTTGAAATAAAAGTATTAAATGTAGCTATTATTCTGTTTAAATAATAACTATGTCTTGGGATGTATATATTTAGGATAAGCTGTTTATGTTACATAAAATATAAATAATTTAATTTGTAAGCGTAAAATGTTTGAAAAAAGCATAACTTACGGTTGTAACTGTTAGTCTGTGTTGTAACAATTGTAATAGAGCATGCAGAGCTTCCATATTCTTTCCATCGTAAACATACTGTAAACTCTCATCTTCACTACATTCAGGAGATAAGTACTGGTAAAATTCTGCTGGTACACTGCAATAAAATTTTTAATTTTATTTGTCTATCCTGTGCAATATATTTATAGAATATGAAATCGCTATTATCCATTTTTCAGGCTACGCTAACAGAAAATATGAATAAAAATTATAAAACAATAAATACTGACAACTTTAATGATGGAATCTTTTATTAACTGTATTGTTTCACGGGTATCACAATGGAATTATATTGCGGGGAATAATTTACGAGTATGCAATTTTTATTTCAAAGATATCATTAAACCAACTTTCGCAGTTTGCAAAAATTAAATTTGGTGACCCCCAGAATATGATAATGTTATTTAAATTTTCAAACATAACGCATACTAACCATGTCAGTAGATTGGCTATGTTAATATGTAGCTCTGTCAACTTATCCCAAGTACTAGTTTCAGCCGTGAGTAGAGCAGTTAAAATTGGCATTAGTTTCAAGACCAATGCTTCTTCTTCTGCACTAAGAGGCTCATCAGGACCAGAATGGTACATCATATTAAACTGGGTTTTAAGTATTTCACATACAATTGCTTCTTGCTTATCCTAAAAATTTTAGTTGCTTTAAACTCTAGCGCAATCATTAAAAATATTTTTTATCAATAAACAATACACTTAGACAAATTTAGTTAAGTATGGTATTATAACAAAACATACACTTAGTACAACTTGTTGATGTTTACAAACATTTGATGCTTCAATTCTATGCTCTGTAGCCTCAGACACAAGGTCATTCAGACAATTTATCAAATATATCATTCCATGCAACTCATTTTTTATTTTAGCTCTTATGTTTTGTCTTAAAGCAGTTAAAATAAATAATAATTTCATGTCAAAGAGTATTATATCTTCCTTGTAAGGTATTTCACTGTATGATCTTAGTCTTGCCACAAGTCCTTGTGCAATACTTGTATGAGCACACAATGCTCTGGCCACTTCACTATTAAATGTTATGTTACACAAACATTTTAAAGCCTCCACAGCAACGTCTTTACTAGGCAAATTTTCCTTTACATCATCAGTTACATCAATGAAATTGTATAAACCAGCTTTTTCAATCAATGTTATCATCCATTTTTCACAAATTAAATTTTCTACTTCACTTTTGTCACGGCTGCAAAATATTACATTCATAAAATTCATGTAAATGAAAATAATATCTTTTTAATGCAATACAACTTTGTTTTTAAACTATAAATTTACCTTAATATTCTTAGTGTAGCCAAACAGGAAAGATGAATGATTTCAGCTGATTTATCCTGAAGCTGCTCAAATAGTGCTGCCCATAATGACACCCTCATGTTATTCTCCGAAAGATAAGGGAATGAAAAATTTGTTTCATTCTGTAATAAAAAAATGGCATTGTTAGGTCTAGTTGAGAGATTTATAATTAATTACTAATAAGATTAGCCTCTTTTGGACTGTTTGTAATTTACAGTTTGCAATATAGATATTTTCCTATCTTTACGGTAGTCAAAAATAACATATACGTACATTCTTCATAAATTTCTCCAAAATTTCAGAAACATTTGCAAAGTTCTTGCTGCTTATAATCGATATTTCATTTTCATCCATGGCGATAAATTACTGGAAAAATATAAAAAGAAAAAATGGCTCAGTCCTCGACTCTCCGAAGTTTACTAGATCGATCGATTTTAGATCGAATATATTATATTGTTAGATAAATATTTAGCACTGAATTGGTCGGTTTTCTTTAATACTGTACCAATCACTTTTTATTCGTAAAACGCAGATCGCCCTTTTTTTTTTTTTTTTCTCCTTTATGGCTCTGGCACGGTTTGTGCATTAGCCAGCGTCAAGTAGGTATAGGATTTTTATAAGTCGCTGTTTTAATTATTTACAGTTTATGAATAATAAAAAACGAAGGAAACTAATCGCGACAAAACATAGATGATTGAAAACGCATTAAATTTACAACAAAATCAGAATAGTTACATAAGGGCAAAAATTAATCAAAATTATAGTTTAATGTTATTATTTACAATAAATATACTTATAATACTATATACAAGGGGATTTAAATCTCGAAGAAGTAAAGAAATATTGGTGGGAAGGGGAACAGAGAGAGATACTAAAGAAGTGTATAAGGAAGAATGGTCATATTTAGGACAAGAAAAGAAAACATGATTCAGGTCAGAATAGCTCTCGCCACACTCACAGGCGGTACTAGTTACGATACCAAGTTTGTGCAAATGAACTGGAAGGCTGTTATGTCCCAGACGCATACGGATTATAGTAGAAGTGGTGGTTTTACCGAGCGACAATTTGGCAAACCATGGCTTCCTGGGAACGGAAGACTGTATAGCATACAAGAAACGACCCTTAATCCGGCCTTTCTCTTCCCAACACATATTCCACGATTTGTGGAGATATATGCCGGGCAAAGCAGCAAGATCATGGCCAAAATTCTTGTACGGGTGTACGTCACCGGTCTCAGTAGCACTGTTAGCCAAACTGTCAGCTTTTACATTTCCAGAGATACCACAGTGACTAGGTATCCAACAGAATGAAACTAAATAGTTGTGTAATTGGCAGTGCAACAGCTTTCTCTTACATTCAAATATTACATGAAAAAATGGGCTAAGTTTTAGTGAAAATTTTGCTAAGCTCTGTAAAGCACTTAAGGAATCGGTGAATATAACGGTTTTTTTGAGTTTGAAACACAACACATATTCAAGAGCTTTTAGTAGTCCAAAACATTCACCGGTAAAGACCGATGATTCCGGAGGTAATTTAATTTTCTGAACTATGTTGTATTGTTTGTGAAACACTCCAACACCAACACACCCATTGGAGTGTTTAGATGAATCTGTATACATTTGATGCCAGTTAGGCCATTTGTTATTGACATTGCAATTAAAAATTGCATTGGCATTAAAATCAGATTTTTCAATGCCAAGAGAAAAACAAATCTCTGGAGAAAGAAGAAGAGAATCATAAGAAGAGCTAAATAGAGGAAGTACATTAAAGGAATGAGTTGGGGCTTGTAATTGTTTGAATTTCAGGAAGCTTTTTAATAGACAAGGTAAAGGTTTATGTGAAGAGGGTAATTTTAGAGAAAGAGACTCCAGTTTGGAGATGAGGGGATGATGGAACTGGTCAATTCTAAAAATGAATCTATCTGACAGATATTGACGTCTTAAGTTTAATGGAGGGTCACAACATTCTATTTGCAGAGCATTAACCGGGCTTGATTTCATGGCACCAGAAACAATCCTCAAAGCCCTAGACTGTATGAGGTCTAGTTTTCTAAAGCCAGCTACATTACCTGGATCTAAGAAAAAGGTCCCAAAATCCAGTACACTTCTAATTACAGCATTATACACCAACCTCAGTGTGGCCGGGTGAGCACCCCACCAAACTCCACTGAGACATCTCAGCATGTTCAAGTGTCGCTCACATTTACCAACTACAAATTCGCAGTGTGGTTGACCTGTTAGTTTAGAATCAAGTATGACTCCTAAGAACTTTACTTGATTATAAACGGGTAATATATGACGATCATATGTTATAGTAGGTGAGGGAGGAGTTCGGGATTTAGTGAAAAGTACAACGGAACTTTTTGAGGGAGACAGATCTAGGCCATTTGCATCCATCCAGGATTTTAGCAAAGATAAAGAGGAGGAGACATGTTGTTCAGCAATACTTACCCACATATCAGAGGCATAAATAACTAAGTCATCGGCATATTGTAATAAACTAACTGAATCTCCGATTGAATCTTCTAGGTCATATGTATAAATATTGTACAATAAAGGGCTCAGAACAGACCCTTGTGGCAAGCCCCTCCATACCAGCCTACTAGGCATATAAGGGCCGCCAACATCTAAAATAATTTTCCTCTCCGAAAGAAGATTTACAATGAAATCAGTTAAAAAATAAGGAACCTTTAATTTATTTAATTTACTTTTTAGAATATGTAACAAAACGTTATCATAAGCCGAATTAATATCCAAGAAAGCAGCGACTACTGACTTTTTATCTGTGAAAGCATTACGAATGTCCGTAACTAATATGCCTAAATTGTCACATACACTTTTACCTTTTCGAAATCCAAACTGAGTTGGGGACAGATATTCGTTATTTTCTATATATAGAACATTTAATTAAAAATCGGCTTGAATGGTATACCATTCAAGCCGATTTTTAATTAAATGTTCAACAACTTTTGTTATCACCGATGATAAGACAATCGGACGATATGATTTAATATCAGATTGTACCTTAGACGGTTTTAAAAATGGCAGCACTATTTGACTTCGCCAAGATGGCGGTATGTCATTTGTCAATAGAACTTTATTTATTAAATTTAAAAAGAAATTTTATCCATTTTCACCAAGGTGAGACAGAAATTAATATGGGATCCCATCTTCCCCAGGTGCACTGTCTTTGACGTAATTTAATACACCTTTTAATTCCACTAACGTGAAAGGTAGATTTAGAGAGGAAGGGGCGGCATCAGAGTTATTTTGTTTAGAAGAGTGGATAATATCTATAAGTGGAGCAGAAGGAGGAGCCAAGCGATCAAGGAATTGATCAGCTAACTCTATAGGAAGTAACGACGTGTTAGAAGGATTGACAGCTGACCTAAATCTTTTGATATTTCGCCAAATGACAGTTGCATGTGTTCCAGGTGATAAGGTGCTACAATATTTCCTCCACCCCTCAGATTTCTTTTTTTTAAATAGCTTTTTAACTTCTTTCATCACAGTTATCAAGGTCTCGTAGTTTTCCATAGACATATCATTGCGATAATTATGCTCAGCTGCCTTGCGTTTTTTAATACTTGTGGTACATTCTTCATCCCACCATGGTGGAGATGGCAACTTATTACTACGCGGCTTTTTCTTTGGAAAAACATTATCAGCCGATTCTAATAAAACAGTTTTGAAATAATTGCTATCTGTGACATTAATTTCTGAACAACTATTAATTTTCTCTTCTACTAATAAAGTGTATTGACTCCATTTAGAGTCAATGATTTTGTGTTTGAGGCGAGAGTTTTGAATAAACATGTTACTATTTTTTTTACAGGGAAATGAAATGAGTATTGGATAATGATCACTATTGTAAGATGAACACAAAGTAGACCAAGATAGAGAAGATGCTAATTTGGGAGTACAAATGGACAGGTCAATGGCACTAATTGCTTCACCAGGTTTTGTGAGGCGAGTAGGAGAACCCGAGTTTAAAATGCACAGGTTATACATGTCTAAGATATCCAACAATGCATACCCATAACTATTAGAAACTGAGCTACCCCAAGATGTGTGATGAGAGTTGAAATCACCCAGAATCATGAAAGGCTGAGGAAGCACTGAAATTAAGTTTTAATTTCATTGAAAATTTGCAAGGAGGGGTGAGGGACATAGATAGAGACAAAACAGATATCATCAACAATAGCTGCAATGATAGAAAAGCTGTCACTATGTGAAGGAAGAGGGAAGGAAGAAAAGGTGCTAGAGTTTCTGATGAGCAGGCATACACCACCATACCCATCAGCCCTGTCTTCTCTTAAACATAAATAACCAGGGATTTTAAATACATGATCTGGCTTTAACCAGGTTTCAGATAGAGAAAAAATAAAAGGATTAAAAGTGTTTATAATATGTATAATTTCATGTTTTTTGTTTATTATACTGCGGCAGTTCCATTGAAGTAGCCTGTCCATGTTGGCCATTATTAATATTAGTGTATGTATGAATTAAATTAGCAGCGTGGGACGGTATAGATAAATTGGGTTGTGAAAGTAATTTGATTAGTGTACTAATTAGCTCTGCTATTGTCTGTGAGTTTACATTAGAGGATGATGGATATGCACAACCATTAGATGGCTCTGGCATATTATAGTCTCTTACAAGAGACTCATGTGCAACATGATCGTAACCTTTACTTTGTTGAGGAGGGGTTCTAGGTTTAGTAAAAAAAGTTTTTTTGTAAGATAGTGTACGTGGTGGTGGTGAACCAGGCAAAACTGTATTTCCACCAGGAAGAGATTTATTTGGGATAGAGGATACTATATCTGCAAATGACTTAGATATGGGGGGATGTAGTTTTGATGCTTCAACATAGGACAGGCTATTCTCTGCCATTGATAGTTTAATGTTGGTTTGTCTCACATACTCTGGGCACTTTTTGCTTGAAGCAAAGTGCAGCCCAGAGCATGAGCAGCAAGAACCGTGGTCTTCCTCCACATTACAAGTATTTCCAGTGTGGCCCTGACCACACTTGTAACACCTAGGCTTTGACCTGCATTGGACCTTAGTGTGCCCAAAGCGGCAGCAATTAAAACATTGAATAGTCGGATATATATATAAATTAACGGGCATAGAGTTGTAACACATAAATACACGTTTAGGCAAAACTTGTCCATCAAATGTAAACACAACTGTTTGCGAAGGTTTCCATGTAGGTGTGTTGTTTACCATGACTTTATAGTTAAGTCGCCTGAGTTTCAGAATTTCTCCACACCCAATGGGTATGTTAGTGTTCTCCATAATATCCTCAGGAGACCACTCGGTTGGGACTCCCTTAACTAAACCCATCCTTGTAATATTAAAAGTTGGGATAAAAGCCTTCATGTTGTTAGCAGGTAAGCAGTTTGAAGTGATAAAGCTGTTAGAGTCTGTGTAATTATGAAAAGATAGTGTCATTTTATTTCTACCAATACGTTTTAAGCTACCATTTACAATATTTTTAAAATGATAATTTTTTAAAAATCTGCCAAACACAACTGGGTGTAAAGTTGTACTATCATTATCATCATGTTGTATTTTCTGCACATGTACCACAAACGGGCCATGGTCATTGGCATCATAACTAGCCCTACCAATTTGTGTGTGGATTTTAGGAGAAATGCTGGTGGGAGGAACAGGCATTGAAGTAGTATCAGTGCAAGGAATAGCAGGCAAATTAACAGTGCTCTCAGGAAATACATCTTTACATTGACAGTCTGAGTGTTTACTACTTTCAGTACTACTTTTTCGTTTTTTTTTGTTACAATGTTTACAAACTTTGTGGAGATGGCTGCGCTTCAGCTTCCTTTTAGAAACCAAAGAGCAGTCAGAATCCATACCGGATTCGTTGGAAATCGTGATAAATGCAACCGCGGGGGGCGCCGTGCCCCCCGGGTCCGGAGGCTCGTTCATAAAAATCCAAAAAGCTTACCCCAACTCGAAGAAAGTAGAAGGAAATATAAATAATACAAACTACAAATATATACAAGTTTGAACTATTCTGATCACCTAATTGATTAAAAATATTATTTTACAACAAATTCAAACAAAAACTGCGCCCGCCAAATTCGAAGGTTTCCCGCCAGGATCGCCCTTTAGCTAAACAATTAAAATGTTGACGTTTGACATTTTATTTAGGTGATCGATCGGATTCACAGAGTTAGTAGAGGTAAAGATCAAAAAAGAAGTTTAGTAGGAACTGAGAAACAAACAAATGTGCAAAAGCGCGGGAAACTTCGTTCACGGTAGACGTATTTTTCCCGGTGGTGAAAATTTAATTTAATTTTACTAGTTAAAACGCAGAGGATAAGCTGGTAGTTTTAATTTTTGTATTATATGTATTCTTTATATCATATTTGTGTATAGTTTCATCGTGTTGAAGTTTTTGTAATTTCTGTAAATATAGTATTAACGAGCCCCCGATCTAGGTCATGGGATGATGGCCATGTTGGCCTGAATCTCCCTGTGGGATCAAATATATCTGTTGGTTCACAAGATGAATTTGACAAAATGGATACTGATTGTTCGGTATCATCTCAGACAGGTGAAGGAAGTCGTAAACGAACACGTTATTAGCGCCTTTGTCGGCAGTGTACGAAAATTAAGAAAAAGAAAGGTAGTCGTTCTAGACGGAGGCTAGTGTTTACAGACCACCAAGTACACCTTACGATTTTTTTGAAGGAAAGTTGGAGGAAATTTTGTGTAAAGTTAGTTTTAAGAACAATAAGTATATTATTGTATGTGGTGACTTCAATATAAATTTATTAGAAAATACCTCCATTAGTAAAAAATTCAATCTGTTATTGAAATCTTACAATCTTGTTAACTTGTTTCATGAGCCCACTAGAATTACAAGCTCCACTGCTACATGTATAGATAATGTATTTACAGATGCAGAGGCAATGCAAACCTCAATTACAACTGATCTTAGCTCAGATCATTGTGGACAGTTAGTGGCGCTAAAATGTAAAGTGGTGAAACAAGTAAATAAGAGCAGTGTGTTTGTTCCAGTCAATAAAAAGCGAATGGTGAGATTAAGACAATATTGGTAAACACCTACCTTTATTACCGGTAGGGACTACCGTTGCTATACAATACAACAATCTAAGTGATTGTATTAATAAAGAGTTCAACACCATCTTTACCCCAAAGAAAGTCTCTCATTCGCAGTGTAAATCGTTTAGTGATTGGGCGACAGCGGGAATTTATAAAAGTAGACAACGGTTGTATGACCTTTACGCTGAAAAGTCATACAATCATAATGAAGAATTTATTATTTATGTTCGAAATTATTTAAGAAAGTTTGTTACGCGGCCAAGTCCTTAAATATCAAAAACAAGATTAAAAATAGTACCAATAAAACTAAAATGACTTGGAAGATAATTGATAGTGAATCTGGAAGACTCAGGGATCGCAATCAAGACATCGAACTATGTGTCGATAACACTATAATCAAATCTAACGAAGAGATAGCGATTGTTTTTGATAAGTACTTTTCTGACATTCCAATTTCGACTACTATGACTATTATGACTCTTCAATCATCTCCCGCCCTCGCTGAATCGCTGCTCAAAGATAATTTAAACGAGTGCAAGGTCAGTTTTACATTCCGACCCATTGGTGCCGACGATATAGTGAGGATATTTAGAACCATAGATATTAAGAACACTACCGATCTTTGGGGTATTTCTGCAAAAATAATTAGTAGCATAATTGATGTAATTGCTCCCCATCTAGCTATAATTTTCAACAATTGTATTAAAAGTGGCGAGTTTCCCGATCTAATGAAACATAGTAAAGTTATTCCATTATTTAAAGCAAGTAGTATGTCCCCCAACTTTAGACCAATTTCCGTACTACCTACTTGTAGTAAAATATTTGAAAAAATTATATTAAATCAACTGGTAAGTCGTTTTAACGTAAACAAATTATTACATAGTAATCAGTTCGGTTTTACCAAGGGTCGCTCGACAGCCGATGCCTTGGGAGGAGTCACATGACGCTTTAGGTGTTATCTGCGACTTATCCAAAACATTTGATTGTGTCCAACACGAGACCTTAATCGGGAAACTCCGCCACTATGGCATCAAGAATACCGCACTGAATCTTCTAGACTTCCTATTTACACGGAAGAACTCAGAAGGTTGAAGTGAATGGTAAGAGGTCCTCTGGGTCGGCAGTAGATATGGGGGTACCACATGGCTCAATTCTTGGCCCTTTCCTCTTTCTTGTTTATATAAATGATCTACCTTTCATGGTAGAGAGAAAACATCAGATAGTTTTGTATGCTGATGACACGTCCTTGATTTTTAAAATCAAACGACAAATAACAAATTTTGACGATGTGAACAATGCTCTGTCTTCGATTGTCCATTGGTTTAGTGTGCAGTACTTAATGCAAAAAAGACAAAATGCATTAAATTTTGTGCAGAAAATGCAAGGGTTATGGATACTAGACCAATTATAAACGGTGAGGAATTGAATCTGGATGATACAACTGTATTTCTCGGAATCACCATGGATTCAAAACTTCAGTGGTCCCCTCATATTAACGGATTGGCGAAGAGACTTAGTTCTGCAGCCTACGCGGTTAAAAAAATTCGCTCACTAACTGATGTCGATACAGCTAGACTTGTTTATTTTAGTTACTTTCATAGTTTAATGACTTATGGCTTATTATGATGGGGTCATGCTGCTGATGTCGAAACTATTTTCATCCTGCAGAAGAGGGCTATTCGTGCAATCTATAACTTAAATTAATATACTTACCTTTCCCTCGCAATATATATATGAAAATATTATGTATGTACCTATACAAAAATAGTGATAAGTTTACTAGAATAGAAAATACGCACAATGTTAATACACGGAACAAACGCAGGCTGCAATTTCCCCGTACTAGAATATCTAAAGTTAGTAATTATTTATTGGGGAAAGGGATACTCTTCTTTAATAAAATCCCAGAGGCTCTTTTATCTCTGCCTTTCATAAAATTTAAGAAAAGTATTAAAGAAAAGCTGTGTAAAAAGGCTTACTATAAAGTCAACGATTATCTAGTTGATAAAAGGGCCTGGGACTAGTGCTAGACTGGCTACTTCTAATTAATTTGCGATATTTGTTTTAAATAAAAGAGTTTTTTACGCCGGCTTTTTCTCTTGGCCTACACCCTCTGTCTTCTTTGCCGATGAGTAGGGATGCCTACAAACTCAAATTTACTGTCAGTGCGAAAGCTTATGCAAAGTAGAAGATGAGTCAATTTTAATTAAAAAGGTTACTTTTATATCTAAATCCACGTCATCTCCACACTGGCAAAATAATAATAATTTACATAATACATCCTTTCAACAATCAACATCTTAGACGGAAAATTCAAATATCTCTCCAGACTATTCAATCAACACCAAAGCTACAGTAACCAATACGGACTCCCGTTCGTCCCGGACATGTTCAACGTATAGGTACAACGTTCACCTGACGACGGGACCGTTCTCCATCCTATAACATTTGGCAATTTATAAAGCAGAACAAAATTGATAAAATTATTCCCGGAAGTGTAAAGCGGAAGAAACAGGTGCGTAGTTGGCTTTTCTGATTATAAAACGCCAATAATTTTCTTAACTGCTATCTTTTGGAAACGGAAAAGTTAAAAGCCTTCATTCCCACTTTCAGCGTAACAAGAATGGGTCTAGTTCGCGAGGTCCCTGTAGATTGGAATGTAGAGGAAGTTCATTAAAATGTATCCGTACCTAAAGGCTGCGGCAAAATACTTAAAATAAGACGTCTGAATCGCAAGGTGAAAATTAATGACTCGGTTTCTTGGAAACCCTCTGAATCAGTTGTAATAACATTTGATGGGCAAGTTTTACCAAAAAGGTCCGGTACGACACGGAATCGCAAACATGAGGAGAATGGCTTACTTTGAATAATATTCAATTTGAAGAGAACCATACGAAAGCAGACCTGCTATGTCTAGTAAAACGGTATAAATCAGAGCCAATATATGAAGCCGTTGAAATTTTAAAGCACAACGTTCATGAGGTATTGAGACTACCTCCATACCATTATGATCTAAATGCTATTGAGCTGGTATGGAGTCTGGCAAAACGCAGAGTAGCAAAAAAAAATATTAAATTGACTACGGAGCAGTTAGAACAAGCGACTAAAAAGTCATTTGAAAATGTAACAACTAACAGCAGAAGAGTGGAAGAAAATGACTAATCATGTTGTACATGTGGAAAATAAATATAAAGAAAGGGACTGGACTACAGAGGAATATTTAGAAAGTTTCATAATCAATGACAGTGATAACAGCATTGTCTCCCATGAATCTATGCATATTGATTTTTTGGATTCTGATTTTGATTATTCCGAATAAAGTTGTGTTTTATAATAAATATAGTTTTAGTTTTCCATGCAATGCCAGTCATTTTAAGTATCAATAGTAAAAGACTAAATACGTATAGTATTTAATTTCATAGAAATACAGTCACTATCAATGTAAAAAAAAAATCAAGTATCAAGTAAGTTTATTCCACAAAATATATCAAACTTAGGGATTTTCGGTAGTGCCTTTGTGCCTGTCCGAGGTAAGATAATCGGGGCTAACGTGTCCTCACAAGGGAACAAAGACATCCCATCTGGTCACGCTTACCATCATCCTTAGGCTTGATTATCGCCTAAAATTGAAAATTAACTACGGACAAAGACAATTGATTATCACATAACTTATTTTTGTACTGACAAATGACAACTGATCATCTGGTTTTGACATTGACAAAACTACTGTCATAGTAGTTATTTTTTTCAATTTTTGTAATGATTTCCACTGATTATTGATTAAATCGACGAAATAATTTGAAAGGAAATACCACAATTTAAGCCTCAAAATGACTTCATTGGCATTAAAAGGCCCATCGGTATCCAAACTCCTGTGTAAGTATTTTTCTCAATGGTTCCCGAGATACTTATTTAATCTTACATAATTTGACGTAAAGACAAATTTAATAAATAATAATAATAGTAAAAGTTTTACCTATTCACTTTATTTAATATATTTTTGTAGGTAAAAACGGAGCAGTTAGCATCATTTACATCAAATCGTCATCATACAGTTCTGAGGCTAAAACTAACCTTGCTGCTATTAAGAGAGGTACTGGTGGCCGAAGTAGCTTCAACGGTGTTGTAGCCACAGTGTTTGGTTGCACCGGGTTTGTGGGTCGCTATGTGTGTAACAAATTAGGCAAGATTGGCACTCAAGTATGGTATAGTTGTTTCAATGTATATAAATAATATAAGAACCAAAAACACACCATGATTCCTCTTTTTTAGATGATTTTGCCATACAGGGGTGATTTTTATGATGCAGCTAGATTAAAAGTTTGTGGAGACCTTGGTCAGGTTCTTTTTACACCTTTTGATATTCGTGATGATGAATCTATTGCCAGAGCTGTACAATATTCCAATGTGGTTATCAATCTTGTTGGTAGGGACTATGAAACTAAGAACTTCAAATACAATGATGTGCATGTTGAAGGTGCCAGGCGTATTGCAAGGTTTGTCTTTAAACTCATTTTTTTAATAAATTAATCTTTTAAATTATAATATAACCTTTACAATACTTAGTTTTTCAATATATCTATAAACATATTTAAATTAAATAAATAAACAACAGCTTTTAAATAACTTTTTATAACATATCCAGCTTATATAAACTAGAAGTTGCTCTTGATAGTCTTATAATTTCTAACTATTATTTTATGATAAGAACAAACACACAAGATCCTTTATCTCATGTTGGCTGTTGTAATAAATCAATAAAAATTAATATCTTTACAAATTTTTGCTTAAAATTTTAAAACAAAATTTGTTATAGAATCAGCCGTGAAATGGGTGTAGAAAGGTTTATTCACCTTTCATACTTAAATGCTGAACGTAACCCTAAGCCTCTTGTAATGAGAAGCCCATCATTATTCAAGATCAGTAAGTTTATGGGTGAATGTGCTGTGAAAGAAGAGTTTCCAACTGCAACTGTAATTCGTGCTTCTGATATCTATGGCTCAGAGGACAGGTTCCTAAAGTATGTATTGTAACTTATAAATTGAAATAATATCTGGAACGAATCCAATGGCTATTTTTTAACTTTAAGTTAGATAATTGTGCAAGAATTTTTATTAGTTGTATTTAAGCTTATTATTATTCCAGGAGTATTGCATCTGTTTGGAGACGTCACTCCCAATTATTGCCTCTATACAAGAATGGTGAGGCTACTGTTAAACAGCCTGTTTTTGTGTCTGATATAGCCCAGGCAATTGTCAATGCTGCTCGTGATCCTGATACTAGATGCAAGGTCTACCAAGGTGTTGGGTATGAATATTTTAAAATTAACATAAAGCTTACTAATTTACAGTGACCTGTTAGATTGTTATGATAGCAAAAAAAATTATTCATTTATTTTTAGGCCAAAGAGATATCTTTGGAAAGATCTTGTGGTCTGGTTCTTCCAATTGATGCGTAAAGATGAAAGCTGGGGATTTAAGCATTATGACATGAAATATGACCCAATCCTTTTCCCACTAAAAGTAATGGTAGCCAATAAGTTATCACCTGCATATCCATTTGGTGGTCTGCATTGGGAAGGTCTTGAAAAGGTAACATTTTAAATAATATTAAAAATTAGTAGATCACTTCTTTTGATATGTAATTAAATATAAATGTAGCTATTAAGTCAGAAATTAAATGTTTCGAAACTTCTGCAGCAGTCAAGGACGTTACAATAGTCCAGTGGTAGTTGATTTAAATTTTTATGGTTAACATATTTTAATGAGAACTATGTTTCTACCTAAGAAAAGGGGTAAAATAAGAAACCCATAATTTCTCCAGGTTAACAGGACTATCTCACAAGTCACAAGCAAAATATTCAAAGTAAAAAATTACATTTTTTTTTAAGGAATGCACTACAGATGTTGTGGACATGAATTTACCAACATTAGAAGACCTTGGTGTTACTCTTACGCACATGGAAGATCAAGTACCATGGGAACTGAAGCCATACAGGGCCCACCAGTACTACATTGACCAAATTGGAGAGTTCCCTACTCCACCACCACCACCTGTGTACACAGCTTAATCTGAACAGTAGTAACATTTAAATATGTAGATGGAGTTTCAATAAATTATTTCAGTTTTTATTTTTAGTTTTTGTGCAATCCTTATTACTTTAAAATAATACATATTGAATTCTTACAGGAATCAAATCTAAAAAAATTTAATTCTTACATACACCAAATATCTACATGGCTTACTATAGAGATATTGCAATGAAGTACTAGGGAAGTGTAGCTAAGTTTAATAAAAAAACAAAATGTTATGTTATAATTTTATTAAACTTAATTTAGGGTGTAGGCCTGCCGCGTCCATATCCTCCTCTCTGAAACAATATAGAAAAGCTTATTTATTACCTGTATAATACAAGTTATAAAGGACAGTATTTGTTTTAGGCATTTTTATGTGTTTTATCATACAAACAAACAATGATGGAAACATGTTTTAGTGATACTAATTAAGATTGAGAAACAAGAGTTAGTGCTAAGTCTGTCTCCCATATGTCAAAAAGTAACCAGATTGACATAATGTATACAGGGCCCTAGTTTACACTAAGTCTTGTTTCTGAATTCTATTCTAACTACACACAAATTATGAAGCAACTTACAAATTCAAGATCTGCTGTGCCAGGTCCAACATCAGCTTTCTTATCATGAGGTGCACCAGGTGTGGTTGGTGCACGACGGTATGCTGATCTGTCTTCTGCAGATCTGGCAGGAGCGTCAGGACGGCCCACAGCTCCACGCCGGACTGTCTCGGTTCTTACTGATCTCTTAAGTGTAGCGGGCACAATTTCAGGTGGCAGATGAAGGAAAATCCTAAGGTACTCAATACCTTCATTGGTCAAGTACCTGAAAATCAATTTGTTAACTTTTCATTCTGGATACAATTATTTGTGAATCATAAGAAAATATTACTGTAATTTCCTGGTCTAAAAATATAAAATAAAGGTCATTTTTCCATCTTACTCCTCTCTCTACCTAGGTATGGATAATTCTTTATCAATGTTTTAGCAAATTTACCTTAAAACATACATACAAAACTTCAGAATGAATGTAAACATAACTGAATTAACTTATTTAAGTTTTTTTTGCACATTATTTATATCTGTTGAAAGGCGCATTTCATACAAAGTAATATATACTAGGATACCTATTACATATTATAACTGATACAAGCAGGAAATAGCTTAGGTTAGCTGGAACAACGTCTAAGCTTTAAACTAAGATAACTGCTCTCATATATAAGAAAATTGAACATGACAATTTATAAATACGTAAGTGGCTCTTAAAATATATAGTCGTTCACATATTTTCGAAGCCTTTGAGGTCTTGCATGAATTAATTATATTGCACACTTACCAGTAAAAATGCCTCCATGCAAACTGTTCCTTAACATAACCTCTTGATTTTAAGGATTGCATAGCTTTGATAACTTGGAGGTTTGGAATCTTTTCTAGATCCGGGTGTTTGGGGGCATGGTAGTCTTTTTTGGCCACCATAACACCCTCTTTAAAGAGGTACTCGTAAATAGAGACACGGTTTTGTTTTGGCATCAACATCTTGAACCAATACCTGCAAAACACGAAAGTTTAAGAGGTTATCTCCAGAAATTCACACAAGACACCACCCTTTAAAATATATGGAATTAAGGAATTATTTAACACTAAAAACCAATTTAGATATCTTTTAGTTAAATGTTTGCAAATGATTTTCGAAATAAACTTAGATTTATTCGTAAACACTACCTTCCGCAACTTTTGACAAGTAAAAGAGTGTGACAGACGTTTTGTTTTCAATACCATTCATTTTTGACATCATTACTGAGCTGACAGTGACATGGCAATTGACTTTGAGTGTTTTGCAAAGAAGCCGTCCAAGGCATGATTCTTACGTTGGCGGGAGGAAATTAATTTTTTGCACTTTTTTTGGCTCTATCGACTGTTCGTTAACTGTTCTTCATTGTTCTATCAAAAAATTTTTTTGTTCATTTTTTTTTTTTAATTTTAAAAATTTTACCCTCAATTTGCTACGAACTATAGTTATTTTGATATTTTTTTTTTCTAATACAAAACTATTCTATTCTAACTATCTATCTATTCTCTGGCTCTTGATCTATTAGTTAAAAGGTTATGAAACATACCAAGTTATTAAATTGAATAAATAATATAATAAATAATAATAATTGTTATTAATATTAATTAATAATTGAATAATATACTAAATATTAAATGTTATGAAATGGTTTACGTTAAATATTAATTAATTATATTTAAAAAAAATAAAGAAAGCCAAAGAAGTATAACTTCTTACGCGCGTACATAAGCACCCTTTTTTTATGTTCATACGAGTATCGTACAAATCGGTTTGAACCGTTTTGAGTGCGAGATTTGTGATTCGAGTTTAGTGATTACTACGGTATTATTTATTAAAAATTACACAAAAATCCTTTTAATTTCGAGGCTACCGATAATATTAAGTTAATTGAACTTTATAGAAGTTACGAGTGTTTGTGTTACACGAAAAAAGAAAATTATAAAACCCATTTTTTAACCCAATTTTTTTCTCCGTTTAATGGCCTTATGGCATAATATTTTGTATTTTATTTTCTAAGGCCTTCCAAATTCGTAAAAAGGGTATAAAACATGTCTGTATTGTTTTATTTTTAACATTCTTCCCGGCTAGTGACCTGTGACCCCTTGAGCACTCCAAATGGCTACAGATTCCCTGCTCCAAAAAGTCCGCCGAAATCGTGGTACTTGGCGACTTTAACACCATGCAGATTGGCTCGGCACTGATACCACCGATCACGGGGCAGGTTATTTTATGACGTTGCCTTGGCATAGGACTTGACACAAATAGTTTCCGCAATTACGCAAATACCGGATGTGGATCTACCGAATACCGAATCATCTTTGTCGGACCTTGTGTTGACCTCACATCTAGAGAACTACCAAGTGCCCGTCGACCCTTCTCTGGGTTCGTCGGATCATTGCGTGGACCAAAGCACTGTTCCTACTACTGCCCACCACTTTAATGCTTTGCAGGTTATCACCGTATTTGGCAGTATAGGTCGAAAGTGAGAATGCTTTAAAGCATGGGCAGCATCTCGTGATGCCAATACCAGTGAATTTACAAAAGCATGTAACTCAGTTTCCAGATCTTGCAAACAGGATATTGCTAGGGTAGCCAGGTTTGCCAGGTTTACCAGGATAGTCTGAGCACATTGCCAGATTTGGCGGGTGATTGGCCCGCCTCCTTCGAGTCTCTCGCCAAAGTTGTCCAAGTTCACGTCGAACTAGCGGCGGAGAGCGCGGATCACTCGCGACGTCAGGTGAGTTCAACCAGTTTGAACTTGTCGCTAGAAACGGTACTACGTCTTCAGCATATCTTTCAATACAGAAGAGTTTATTTGTGCTGAATCCAATATGTAATCAAAACAGTTGACAGTCATCCTGGGTTACCAAAAAATCTTGAAGGATGTCTCTCAAATTACTATATAAAGTATGAAATTCACCATACCGTTCCTTTCTTTATTAATTTCGTGCACACCAATTCTATTTTTATCATCTCCCACTTTAGATAAGAATTTTCGGTTAAATATAAAAGAATGTCGTCCATGTTTACAACCTCTGACAAATGACAACACGTCACACTCGCGCATTCGCGCAAACGCCTGGCGGCCAATATGAACACGAACTCGCCAGTCGCCACTTCTCCCGCGCCGCCGCGCCCGCGCTTTCCAACGAGAACAAGTACTAAGAGTGGTAGAGGTTCTATCACTTAACATCAGATGAGCCTCCTGCTAATTTTTTCACTCTGTTCTATAAAAAAGAAGATTATTTTAGTCCATAATAACAAATTTACAATAATTTTACGGGCCTGATGCTTGAGACCCAATCTGCTGGTTGTGACAGATGTGCATGTGAATTGTGAGTTGTGACCCACTACTAAAGATACTATTATTATGTATATTATAATAGATCGTATCTATTGGATCAGAGTTGTCAGTTTGTTATATTTTGTGAACAATGTTGATGTATTGTCAAGTCACAAGTGTCAACTGTCAATATTGACGACAAAGTATAAACTCTTTACTCTACAAACAAAATTTAAATTCTATATTTCTTAATATAAAAGCATTAAGCAATTGATATTATAAGCCATTATTGATCGATAAATAAGCATTGTGTAAACCTAAATAGTAACAACTCTATGTAGGAAATACCTAACAATCAATGGATTTTCAAAATCGGCCTGGTGGAAAAACAGGAGGCGGTGGCGTAGCATCATGGTCCGAAAGCAACAGAGATCGCCGCGAGCGGCTTCGGCAGCTTGCCTTGGAAACAATCGACTTAAATAAGGATCCTTATTTTATGAAAAATCATTTAGGTTTGTATTTTATTGGCAAAATGAAAATAACCTATTTACTAGAGCCTGAAGTTATCTTCTTTCTATTACCTTGTAAATTGCAGAGGCTCATCAAATGTTGCTAACTTATAAATGATTAAAAGTGTATCTTTTTCAATCCAGGTTCTTATGAGTGTAAACTTTGTCTAACTCTTCATAATAATGAGGGAAGCTACTTGGCTCATACACAAGGAAAGAAACATCAGGCTAATTTAGCTCGAAGAGCTGCAAAAGAAGCCAAAGAAGCGCCACAACAATTGGCCCCAGAGAAACCGAGGATTGAGCCTAAAAAGTTTGTTAAAATTGGACGCCCTGGTTATAGAGTAACTAAGCAAAAGGATCCTGAAAATGGACAGCAAAGTTTGCTATTTCAAGTTGATTATCCAGGTAAATATCTCCAGCCTAATTTGTTCTCTTGTTCCATGTTATTTTAGTCTATAACCATGAGCCATTTGAAATTTTATGTAATGTGACATTGTTTCCGTTTTAATAGAACAGTATAGTGAATAACTTGGCCAGTATTATTATATGTGCAGACAGTACATACTTAGTATGTTTTTTTCTTACAAAGGAACAATTATATATTTCCACCCTCCTTTGCAAAATCTCGCCAAGTTACATGCTGAGATGAATACCTATTCTTGACCTTTTAGTTATTTAAATCTTTTAGTATTTACCTATGAAACTTCCATAATTAACATATATTTTTATAGAAATATCTGAAGGTGTGCAGCCAAGGCATAGATTTATGTCAGCCTATGAACAAAAAATAGAACCACCGGACCGCAGGTGGCAGTATTTATTATTTGCGGCAGAGCCTTATGAGACAATAGCCTTCAAAGTGCCTAGTCGAGAAGTTGAGAAGCATGATTCTAAGTTTTGGACTCATTGGAATAAGGATACAAAGCAGTTTTTCTTGCAATTTGCATTTAAATTGGAGCCATTGAGATTGCCTCCACCTCCTTCGAAGATGTGGGAAAATCATGGGATTCGTTTACCGCCCCCACCTGGTGCACCAATGATGGGAGTTCCACCACCACCACCCTTAATGCCAGTACCACCTCCTCCTCCATCTATGTAAAAATTTATGTGCTTTAGTGTAAGATTTACTTAATAAAAGGAGATAAATGTACTTTATTTCTTTAATTTAAAAATCTGAACTGTTGTTTATCCTCCAATATAAGTTAAATATGACATAAAAGTGCCATTATGGGCAACTAACAAAGTTTACTTTCTGAATGCAAATTAACAAGTCACTATAAAAAATCCCAAATTGCATTCTGCACTATTTAAAAAGTATTAAAAGTAAGTAAAGACTGATTCATAACTCATTTTCAGATCCTGATGTTAAATTCAGATTAAAACTCCAAATCCAACCCCATTTTTTTTTATGAAAACCAAAAAAGCTACATGAAACGTTAAAACTTCAATTAAAAACAATTAAATTAATTAAAGGCCCTCAAACAATTCTCCTTTGATTGAAAATTGGCAGAAAACTATAACAACTATATAGATGTGGTTAGAGATATATTAGGTCCTTAGTTTATCTATAAAATTAGCGTTTTGTCGTACTGTGCACTTTGACCTCCAAATATCTCCTCTTTGGTTAGGAATTCCAAGTTTATTTTTTTACAGCTATTTTCCTGTGCATTTGTTTTTCGAATACCATGATACATTTCATTTTCCCGTTTTCGTTTTTTTCTTTGCGTCACTCTGTTCTTAGTTTTTACCCTCTTATTTGTTATCTAGTGCAGCTTGCTAATACATAGGTACGTATAGACACTCCAAAACGGAGTAGAGGAAAAATCTGGCAAGTCCAGGGTCTTAAGATTCAAATAAAACACCTAGCGATCAGTTTTGCAGTTTTAGGTCAAGAACTAATGGCAGTTAGGGCGGAAGTTTTAGTCCAATAAATACATCAACTAGGTGGCCGCGATGCATGGCTAAAGTAGCCGTTTATGGACCCTTGTGGTTGAAATTTTTCTATATGATCAGGCAGCACATCGGTGTACCTGAAAGTGATCTCCCGGTCTGCGGCGTTAATTTTTATACAACAAAAATTTCGATATCTGGTCAATATATTCTTGAAGCCTTGTTGTATGAACAAAATAAACATAACAAATCTAAGCGTACGAACAACAAGGCTCCAGAAGATAAATGACTTCTTATATGGAATTTATATTCGTTTTTACAACAAACTCCTAAGCTAAGTTAGAGAATTATCACTGAATAAATTCATACTCTCGTTAAACGTAAGTTAATCAATAATGCTTTTTTATAAATTTGACGATTATTTAAATGACCCTAATCCTTGGGATTGATTTGCTTCAGTTATATTTATGGCTGTTCTGCCTTACAAACGATTTGTATGATTCAAAACTTGGCGATTTAAAAGAATGGCGGAGGTTCTTGCTCGCTTTACGACCTTGAGTTGCGAACTGGTAGTAAATGTAAATTTAGAATCAATTTAATATCTTTTTTGTTGAGGTTCATAAGTGTACTTGGTTACCTATATGAATAAAGTAATTTCGAGTATGAGTTCCATATTATAGGATCAATGGCAAACACCAGATCGCGCAATGTGGGAAGTAAGCTCGGCGACTCCGATAACTAGTGACTGAGGCCTATTATGAAGATATGACTTAAACCATTTCAGTTGTTGCCTCCAATTTTATAACCAAACAGCTTCTGATTCAAAATCGGGTGACTGACTGTATCAGAGGCGTTGCGTTGGCATCTTGGCCTTTATTAAAGTCAGTATATATTGTACTTATCTCACGCCTACTATCTAATTTTTGACATGTTTCGGTCACAAAAGAGAATAAGTTTGTTGGAGTTGAACGACCCCTTCTTAAACCATGCTGTTCATCACAGACACAGCCGTCCATAATTTTGGAATTATAGGATTAAGGACTGATTTAAAGAGCTTGGAAAAGCAAGATAAACTACCGTCTGTAGACTGTAAGTATATATTTTACAGGACGGTAATTTTATATGTCAGCAATATCTACCATTTATATTGAGGTACAAGTGTACAACACGAAACCTTTTCCATACTTGAGGAAATAGACATTCTATACCTCTAATATATCAGCAAGTATAATTAAGGAATTGAAAAAATTGTTTATTAAGAATTTTGTAGAACTCAGATACCATATAATTAATATTGTCATGAGCGTAAAGGCTTTTTAAAGATGTTAAAAATTTCAGCTTTCTAAAAATTAGGTTTAGTACTTCCTCTCGTTCGCAAAAAATATATTTCAGTATATTTAAAATTTCACAATCAATACTTAACGCGTCAAACAAGAAATCAATCAACGGCCAAGGCAGAGCCAAAGAGGATTGGACCTATTAGTTACAAACTTACAAGTAATAAAACTTCGTTAGTTGGCGAACTCCAATTAATTAGATTGAAATTATATCTTTCTATTATTTTTTTTTAACATTTCTACAGTAAAACAAGTTTACAAAACATATAAGGCCTAGTATTTAATAAAATAATACATATAAATATTTATGTTGTACATAGGTATACAGTCTAAAAACGTAAAATGAAACGTAAATTAACGGTTTTTATAATTCAATACAATCTTCATTGCAGCTGTCAGCTGGCATAACGGCCGCGAGCTGCGAGCATTAGGTATTCAACGTTTAGTTTCGCGCGTAATCCCAAACTGGAACTGTATTTCATTATTTACATGTGTGCATGAGTTACAATTACGAACTCGTGTAATATGTTTTCAAAGGCTAAAAGATTTGAACCAATTCGTAAGTAAATTTATTGTTAAATTAAATAATTTTTAAATATTCCCATTCCTTAACATTTTTGAAAACAAATGAAACGATTTATTTAACTGTTGGTATTAATTTCTATTTTTACCGGTGTATCAAGAATATCGTTCGAATTACTTTATCGTCTTAAACAATTACAGGTATAATTTCACATATTCTAAAACAAAGGCAAATTACACACAATGGTATGAACTATTTATCTATCTGGGTTAAAGGATATGTGTCGTCCTATAGAACTAACACTAGTTAACAACTTTTGTTTACATGAAGTTAGGTTTATCTGCATGTAGATGAAATCTCTGTTTTTTGTTTAGCTCCTGTGAAGAATCAACACAAGTTGGTACCACCAAAAGAAGAAAAAATAGTCAAGAAATCTGTAACCCTCAAGCCCAAAGTAACACCACTTTCTACACCTAAGAAACATTCAGACACTCATTCACAATGTAGCTCTGTACAGAGCCTTAAATCATTTGTGACTGTAAGTAGAAAATTATAAGTTCATATAGTTTGAGAAGTGTAAAGTTTCAATCTATATTTAAATTATTTTCATTAAACAGTAACTTGTTTTACAGTATTGTCCTTTTTTTAAAAAGGTAAAGTACAAAATAGCTACCTCCCATAATGGGATATCCATGTAAAATTATATCAATTTACATTAATATGAAACTTAAAATAAAATCATTTGAACAGACAGAAATGGTACTTAGCATTTTTGAGCTCCTTTAGATTAAGAAGACAGTGAATATTTTCAAAACTTTGATTAACAATAATATTAATACTTTCAGCCAAAACCCTTAAAGTCCATGATAAAAAGTACAAGTACTCAAAAAATAAGTGCATTGCCTAAATCAACTGCCAAAAAAGTAACTACAGCGTGTCATTATCCTAACAACCTAACGCTCCAAGATGATCTTATAAAGGCTCATGAAGCTGAAATAAGGTATGCATAATCATTTATTATATTTATTAAAAATAAATAATACTCTTTTCTATTGAGTTGAAATTTATCCTTTTATTTTTTACATTTTCAGAAACAAAGATTACACCATTTTAGAATACAATAAACAAATTGAAGATCTAAAAATTCAAACTGCCAGTTTGAAAAAAGTCATTAAACAAGTGTCTAATGGAGATATTAATATAGAATCACTTATTAAAAACTTCAATGATTGTACTTTGCAAAATGAAGAGAAAAGTAATTCTACAGATGATTTAAAAAATCAAATTTATGAATTAGAACAACAATGTAGTTTATTAGGCCATGAAGTGAATCATAAACAAATAGAACTAGCATCCCTCGAGGAATTAATAACTATAAGAGATAGCTTGTGCTCCGATCTACAAAAGAAACTTTCTGATACAGAATCATGTTTAGAGGAGACAAAACAAAGATTAGAAATGGTTAAGGGGCATCATGCCCTAGCCCTGGAAGCAAATGAAAGTATTAGAAGGGAATATAAACTTGAATTAGAGACACTCAAAGCCAAAATAGATGAAGAAAAACAAAGTATAATTAGCAAATGCAAAGCGGACCAGGAAAATACAAAAAATAAATTTAATATAGCCATAGAGACTATCAAAAATGAATTGGCAAAGGAGAAAGATGAGAAAATTTATGAATTGACAAATAAATTATTTGATAAAGAGAAAGAAATGAAGGCTAAACTGGAACAAATTGATGAGGCTACTCGAGAAAAGTTAAAATTGTGTGAAATACAGTTCGAGGAGCGCAGCAGCAACATTCAAGAGTCTCTGGAGCAACAACAGAAGGAGCTGTACGAATTGCACGATGAAGCTAAAAATCTTAAAGCTAATTTAACCGCGACTGAAGAGAAATGCAATGCATTACAAAAAGAGTTAGACAAAATAAAAGACGAAAATGAAACAATGAAAAACGAAAAATTAAAAGCAGTCCGAGAATTGGACGAACTGAGAGAAGAGAACAAATTAAAAACGATAGAATTTGAAAATGAAATCAATAGGTTGACAGTCGACGTAGACAAAGCTGTGAAGGAGAAAAGTAAATTTGAACTATCGTTATCCGTGACGCGCGACATTGTCCAAGTGCTGACCATGCGTCTACGGGAGTCTGACAACGAATTGGAGCATTTGGAAAATCAGGTCCAGTCATTGACAAATTCAAAGGAAGTCTTGGAAGAGGAACTGACATCGTATAAAAATACTCTAAACAATGCGGTGATGGAATGCAACGAGTACAAAGAAGCATTAGTCAACATATTGAAATCCAAAGCGGCTCTTGCCAAAGAGCATAATCGTATCATGGAACACAACGTGACCCTGATTGAGAGTTTGCAGAATGTGGAAAAGGAGGCCTATCGTGAATTGGGCTCTATCAAGAGTGAATTGATCGAAGATGTCGAACTGATCAAGAAGGAATCCAATTCACAAATCAAATTGCTCCGTGATGAGGTGAGGTTTTCACAATATTAAGTATCGTTAGTTATAATAATTGAGGTATTAACACAGACTAATATTGTACTATGTAATACGAATACTCACATTTAATATTTTTTTTATTTTAAAACGGAGTTATCATATTTACAATTAATATGTATTATTGCAAAATTGCTTAAACGCGTTTTGAACCGGTGAATAGAAAGGTGTTTTATTAATATTGATAATGAATCAGGTGGAAAAGAAGCGTATGCTCTGCGAGCTGGCGACGGAGCACGCCGGTCAGGCGAGCGCGGCCGCCGAACAGTCCCGACTTTTGTTGGGTCAAGCGGCCTCCGAGATCACCCGCCTCGAGAACGAAAACCATTGTCTTCAGCAACAGGTAACTTATGGATGGCCTTTCTGTCTTGCATTTGAATTTCTTTTGCAGAGAAATCGTTTGCTAGGTTAATTCAATTTTTATAAATAATGTTTTCTTGGAAAAAAAACTATTTCATTTTATGAATAAAACTAAACATAACAATCAAATATACAGTATTTACAATTTTCTTAACCTACATAGTAATAATAAAAATTAATAAAAAGAACCTGTGTACCTTTAACGCGAGCAGAATTTCCACGCTGCCACACTTTAAAAAAAAAGGTGCGTGTACTTATGTACGCGCGTCAGAAGTTAGTTCATTATTATTCCCTTACATTAAGTGTAACATAAATTCTATTATTATTCGAATGTTGTTTTTAAATTATGTCCAATGCCGTAGCATCTTCCGTGGTTAATAAAAAACTTCATTATGTTAATTTTGTGTCACGGTGCGCGCGCATCGTTAGTTTTCACTCTCATCAAATATTCATAACGGCCTAAAGAACTATAACTTCAAAGAAATGTAATTTTCTTTTTAAGAAAATTGGAATTAATACCTAGGACCCTTCACAGTAAATACAGATTAAAGTACAATGCAGGTTGTCTAAAATCTTTGTCCTTTACATAACTCGACTAAAATACATATTCATAAATTAGCATCGTTCGTTGCAGTTTTATTTCGTATTTTGACATTTGGGGCCAACTTTCAGATTCAAGATCAACAATCACTGGTGGTCGAACTGTCCCTTCTTCGTCAAGAAAACGAAGAGTTAACGATGAATATCGCGAAGCAGACGTCTTTACTCGACAAAATGAAGAAGGACGCGGAAGTCAAGCCCAAATCGCCCTTGGCCATTCGCAAATCGCAGAAAATTGGCAAAGAAAATGTTCAAATTATTTCTCCACTGAGAGAGAGAAATCATTAAATTTTATCAGATATTCGTTGGTAAATTGTTTTTACGACAAAATTGTGTTACTGTTTGTATTTATTATTTAGCATGTTTTTTTAATTTAAAAATATTTGTCATGAATATTTTGTTCAATTTATATTAAATTTATTTGGTGATTCGTTTTGATATTTTATTTACTTTGATAAGAAACTTATATAAAAGGTGGAGGAAAATATTGGAAATACATATGTAGACTTTGTTTTTATTCGCTGCCAATAGCAAAAAGCGCTGGAAATATTTAAAGGAATTTATTAAGTCATATTCGAGTTCACATCTTTTGATATCAGAAAACAAGCTAAATACAAGTATTATAGTAATTTATATTAAATAGTCAAAACTAAAAAAGAACTCTTTAACAACTTTTCGCCAAGTTAAAATATAGTAGGTATAATATACTCTTGGGTTTAATGACAGGATTCACTAATAAACAGTTACATTAACTCCACGCAGACTTGCAGCTAGTTATTAATGATATATCTATATACTAGAATCGTCATAAATAATTGTATAGCGATGACTATCCTCTAGTTTATGCAGCGTGACCTATCCAGACATCTCCAACGACTTTAAGCTAGTCCCACCGCCCACGATTCAGTAAAGATTGATTCGCCATGCGGGCATATGTATCATCCACTTATGACTCGTTACATCAGGTATTCCGCCGATGCTGGTACCTATCTTTAATTTAATTGGAAGTTTAGACGAAGATACTTTTCATTATAAGCTTTTATTTTAAATGAGGGTAGGCGCTGACAAATCTATTAATTCCTTATTATTACAATTTCTCTCCTATATATCTATTACATACCTACCAAATTGATTGCCTTCTATCATAAGACTATTGAATATCCTATCTGATTCCAATGACTCATTTTTATTTATTTGGTATCTTTAACACCCCACCCCGGAGGGCAGCGCCCGTGTGAGTCGCACACAAGCGCAAAGACATAAGGGCGCCGCCACCGAAATAATTTTTGTTACATTTACACAACAATATATTATGTATTATTTGTAGTGGAGTATCGATAAGTAAGTATGTAAATAGTCGCAAATTTAAATAAAAACAACATATATTACGCTTATTGTATACGTCTCCCAAGATAATACATATTAACGTTTGTGGTTAAATTTTACTTTGTCCGTCTTAAATTAGATGATGCCGCCACAGCTACGTCCATTTCTCTCCCTGAATAAGCAAACGGAAGGGAACTAGTTTAACCTATTTAGGAAAATATAATCTATCTATATATAATAATATAAAATATAATACATATGTCTATAGATATAATATAAAAAGTACATATATAAAACTGGTGAACATTTTATTCGGTAAAAATTAACATATAAAAAAAATACGTTGAAACATGTAGATTCGTAAAAAAAGAGGCGCTTCATAGGCTTCGCACACAGGTGCCGAAACATCCTAGTGTCGGCTTGACCCTGCCACCCCAAGTGTAGCTTGGTGCTCACCTGCCCGCGATCTAGCTGGGAATATGTCTGTTAAAGCTGGACTTGTTTAAATTGGTTTCTATGGGTAGTCTTGATCAGTACAATGGTATTAAAAATGTAAATAACAATACCTTAGACTTATTTCTTCTACTTTGAATTCTAGAAAAAGTGATATCAGCAAGTCTATAGAAAAATTAAGTAACGTCTATTGGACTCATTACTCTCATCAACTGATGTAAGTAAATGAATATATTAAGTATTAACACATTTTATTAAACCATGAACACCTGCATTAGGGGGAGTCCGGGAGATTTTAGCAGGTGGGAGACAATAGCCACTGCTCATAGAACTGTGAAACTAAATATTGCGACGTTGCTTCACTTCTTAGACTCCATAGGCGCGTCCCACCCCGCTAACCGCTTACGCGTTGCCGTTGCGATTGGCATTTGGCAGTTTAGTTTAGGAGTTACAAGTGATAACACGTTTTCGAGGTCGGTAATTTTTTTAAATTTTCGATATTTGATTTCAGTTGTATACTGTGAATAGATTCCAGCATGTCATTTATATACATCGTAAATGTAATTATCCTAGTAACATTTACGGTAGAGTTTTTTATTAAAATGTAATAACGGACAGCTTGGCGTGGGGTGGGAGACATTACCCTAGCGTCGGGATGAGATTTTACCCAGGGTAATCTCTCCCGTAATAATATTTTTTTTTATTTTATTGCAGATAATCATCCAAAATGCCTTTCAAATATAAAAAAAAGAAACGTCTAGAACCAGGAGCAATTTAGATCTGTCAGTAATAAGAAATGCTATATGTGACATTGATAAAGGAAATTCTATTAGAGGTGTTGCTTTGGAATATGGAATTGATCGAAATACTTTACGAAATTATTTAAGAGACAGGTCCAAATTGGCTAAAATAACTGAATAAGGAAGTCAGTTTAAAACATCTTTGATATTTACGATCGAGGAAGAGAAAGCACTTGTTGACTATGTTCTAACTTGCAGCAAAATGAATTATGGCTTAACCAGACAGGCGGCTATGAAGCTGGCATATGAATATGCAACAATAAATTCTAAAAAGGTTCCAGATTCTTGGACTTCCAATAACTGTGTAATTCGTGACAAGAAACCCTGAACTAGGTTTGAGGACCCCAGAAGCTACCAGTTTATCCAGATCAACCAGCTTTAATAGAAAAAACGTTGCTGATTTTTTTGACAACCTCAAAGAAGTTAGAGAAAGATTCAAATTTGAAGCTCATAACATTTATAACTGTGATGAAACGGGGTGTACGGCTGTACAAGAATGTCCCAAAGTAATAGCGAGCAAGCATGTTCGTCAAAAAAGTTACACACATTTGTCACATTTTTCTGTTACGCGCCATCTTTTTCTTGTCCCTACCACGGTTGATCCGAAGAGATTCGAAGCCATTAGTAACAAAAATATATAATAACGATAACAATGATAGTAATACTAATAATTCTATTACAATTAATGAAATTTTGTAATAATCTTAGTACTACATGGTAGTACAGTAATAAGTTAAAATGAAATAATTGTATTTGTATTCATGTCTATGATAATAAAAGCCTTTGTTAAACTTTATCTAATTTAACTTAATTTAACCAATTTCTGTAAAGTTGCATATAGTAGATCATTTTTCGAAAAATAAGGTCATAAAGAAGTTTCACTTCTTACACCTAGTACACGCACACATTTTTTTAATTGTTTGCATCAAAAATAAATAAAATAAAAGATGTAATTAAACTATATATAAATATATTTTAAGGAATTTATAATTAAGTGTTATGTAAGAGCTGGGTTACCAAATCTTACACTTTGTAATGCATATTATGTAGGTACTTAAAATGAATAAACACATTTTTATTTTATGTGTTTAATTTTTTCCTTGCTAGTTTGAAATAATTTTTGTTCTAATACGTGTGTGTGTGTAAAGTTTGTTACGTCACATTTTCTTGCATAATTCAAGCATACATGTTGTTTTAGGACTAATTAAATTTCTGACTAAATCAACATTAATATTATTAATGTGAGAATTTAGTTAAAGGAATATTCAATGAATGGTTAATGCTAAATCCGAAATAATAAACAAAATTCCAGTCTTAAACATTTATTGCTGAAATACCAATTTACAAAACAAAGCGACGGTATACAACTACGCATTAACACTAAATTATCATTGATCACTTTTGGTATCAGCTCGATATATTAATGACAACTATACCAGTTCATTAAATTTCACACGTAACAAGAAATTTGGTATAAAATTCATTATTTGGTATAAAAATGCAAAGCGAACATTTCATTGGTACAAACTATCGAAGCGGTATTTTGGTCATAATTGTTAAATGCAACACGAGTACAACTTATACATACACACGTCTTGTACAAAAATATGAGAAATGTTTTGTGCAAGATATGTATATTTTAATGACTACGACACACAAAATGCTATAACTATGGCTCATACAAATGCTATAAAAATTACTCTTTGGAAAGTCAGACTTTAAATTAAATTACGTTTATGTACGTAATCCTGCCTCTCGAATACAAAAGTGAGTTAAAGTAAAAAAATACAAACTTATTACTTATCTTATAAAACTAAGTTTACTTCGGGCTCTACGTCCGAAACGACTGATGTATTTTTAACAATAGTACATTCATATTTTGAACGTAGACCCCGGGCGTTCGTCATATTATAAAAAGTAAGGTAACCGATAATACTTAAATCAAATGAGCATTTCATTATCACTGATGAGATTGTTTCCGCAGAGATCCATTTTGTAAAATCACAATCAGTCTTATGTAGAGTATAATAAATCGAAATAATCAGTGTTTGTACTTGAAGTTTCAATACTTTAAAAAAACACTTAAGTCAAAAGTTAATATCGCTAACTACACGTCGACAGATACAAATAGTAATCTAAATAAATCTACAATAAGAAAATAACGCTTAAAAGTCTTAGAAGATCTCGTCGGCAAGTTCAACTAATAAATAAGTGCAAATTAAATTTCGCTTAGAACTAGATTACTGGAATATTAAAAACTGTCAAAGCAAACGAAAAAACTAAAATTATTCAGTCGATATGTGCGTACCTCGGGACGATATCTTCCTGGATGAGCATGTCGCAGGCGGGCAGGCCGCGGTGGGGCAGCAGGTCTTGCCCCACGGCGATCAGGCCGCTCTCGGGGCCCGACAAGCGACCGTGCCACACGTAGTAGTAGAACAGCTGCTGCATGGCCGCCATGTAACGACGCTGTTCCGGCACTTCGGAGTCGAAAGTACCCAAAATGGCTTCCACGTCGGCGTCGATTCCGGCGATTCTCGACCCTTTAATTCCTCCGCCGGCCCCGGATCCGAGGACCACGTACATGGGCGCCGCGAGCCGCATTCTCGCCAAACTGACCAACGGACACAGGGTGCGTATCGAAGTTATCAACTCGACGAGGCCCTCGTACGTCTTGTTGAAGTGCTCGAATACGGTGGCCGTCAAATTCTTTTCGCCGATGTAGCTCCCGTTCACCGCGGCCTCCACGGCGTCCGCCGTCCAGTCGAGGTGCTTCATCCTCAGCAGTTCGGAGTGGCCGGAGTGTTGGGTCGTCCCGAACACCATCGGCTTGAAGACTTTCTCCTTTCCGTCCTTCTTGGCCTCCCTCTGGGCGTCCCAGCTCTCGTAGGCGTGAGTTCTCAAAAAATCTCCGTCCAACACCAGCCAGGAGCGTTTGAGTTCCTCGGACGAGGGCAAGGCGTCGACGCCGTTGCCGAGCCACGTGTCGGGAGTGGAAGACAAAATTTGTATCGGAGACATGTTTCTGAGGCAGTCGATGTCGTCGCACTTACTGATCCGTTTGAACTGTTCGTTGTTTTTCTCCGACAGCTCGAGCGCTTCGCCCGGGAATATCACCGAGGCGGACGACAGCCAGACCCGGGAGAACAGTTTTTGGGCCTTTTTGCTCGTGGTCAAGGCCGCGGTGAGGGTCGCCCCGGCGCGGTGCCCCAACAGCGTCACGGATTCGGCGTCTCCTCCGAAATGCTTGATGTTGTATTTGATCCATTGCAGGGCCACGACGAGGTCACTGAGGGCGTAGTTGCCCGAGGTTTCCGGATACCGAGATTTGGAGATGATATCGAGAGCTAAAAAGCCGAAAGGTCCGAGTCGGAAGTTGGGTCGAACGAAGACTACCTCTTTGGTACGAGCGTAGAGGGCGGAGGGCTGGGCGGGGCTGACGCCTCCGGCCAGAGTGTTCGCGCCGATCAGAACCACGACGGGCAGAGGCGAATCGTACCTCACGTGGGGCGTCACCACGTCCAGAGTCAGGCAGTCTTCCTCCCCGATGATCGTCCCGTTTTCGAGGAACTGCAGACACTTGGGAGTGGGCTCGAGAGCGCTCAGGGTGTCGTTCCAACACAGGGAAAGGTTGTTGAGAGGTTGCGCGTACGTGAATCTTCTCTCGTCGATCGGTGGCGAAGCGTAAGGAATGCCGTAAAACTTATAGACGCCTTCGTCCAACAGGCTGCAAGATTATTTGTTTATTTACATTTTAAATACGAACGTTACATTTTACTTTATTTTATTCGACTTACCCCTCCACTAGGCCACAAGTAGTTTGAGTAGTGATAAATTTGCCAAGTCTGAGCGGACGTTCGGAGGGTGGCCCCGCTTGAGCGCCGATTGAGACGCCAATAATCACAGCTAGGATTACCAGAAACACTACCACGCATACCACTATGTCATCTGTTAAGAAAATATCAAATGATTAAGTGTACATTCATATTTTACCCGAGCTTTAAAAATCAAAACGAATTGTAGCACTTCCACATAACAAAAACTCAACAACTTAAATTTGACATACAGCAGTTATACTCAGAGCCGAGTCCCAACTCTTAAACCTATCCCAGGTTTAACATCTTAAATCCTATATACAATATTAAATTAAAACTATATTTAGAATATCAAAACTATAACACAATTTGGGAAGTCAGTTTTTTTAATATTTAATTCCTAATTGTTTGAACTATTCAGGTTCTAAGTTGTTATCAGCAGATTAAGTCAGATTTGTACCCAATTTTTTAAACTTACCAATTATGAATTTTTTCTGACGAATCCTCTCTTTTAATGGTAGTTTTGTAGCAACTTTTCCATCCTCAGGTTCCTAAGAGAAATCACCATTTTTATATTTTTTAAATAACCCTAAGAGTTATCTAACAATTAAGTGAATGATATATGAGGAGGCTGTATAATATCATGCTACTTGATTGTTATCAAATAATATAAACACTTACAGCCACATCTAATTTGATATTCTCCATTCCATCATTTGTGGTATCAAGTTTATCTTCCAGCGTCTCCATAGATGCTAATGTAGCCTCAGCATTTTTACGAGTTTGCTTGTTAAACATTTTTGGATATTTCAAGCTGTTGAAAATGGCAAAACTTCGGCTTTTTTCTGCATTACCTTCTAAAATTGTAAAAATGTAAAGCTTAGACTTAACATGACATTAAAGCTCTTAAAGATTAATTACAAAATAAGTAGAGACTGGAAATTGAAATAGTCAAAAACTTATTTACAAATGAATAAGAAATTTAATTATAGTGGTCCATATAGTTGAAAGGGTCCATAAAGCCCTACTCCAAAAACACAAGAAAACCAAAGAATTGCAATTTCAAAAAGTATATGAGGATAGAATAACTCACCACTATCATTATGAGATTTTTGTAAAAAGCTTGTAAAAGGGCAACTTTGTAAAAATTTAAAGTGATTCTTTGGATGACTATCTTCATCCCTTTGATCTTGACATTTTTCTGTCTCTGTGTCCTTTTCAATTGCTTCTTCTTCCTGTATAAGAAAAGGGCTATTAAGACACATTAAATTTATTAACTGACAATAAAATGACATTAAGTAATAAAGGGCATTAAAGATAACAATAGATGGTTGAATTGATAGCTGTGGCTTATGTATTTTATGTATGATTGTGCAGATCATAGAGTTCATGCAACAAAACTTGCTTGGTCTCATACCTTGGACTTTTCCCTGTCTGAGTTTCTCGTGAAAAATCCTGGCATTTTAATTGCGCCAATAGGTATAAACTTGGGTTTGACTTCGCGTCCTTGTTCCGTGATGTCCCCCGACAATGCTGTCTTGACCAACCCTCCGTCACGCCTCAATTCTACGTCATCCTCATTATCCGTTTCAGTTTTTAGCATGACTTCTTTTTCCTCAGCCTCTATTTGCTTTTTATCCAACGTTTTTTCATCCTCGTTTTCAATTTTATTAATATCTATTGTACTCATTTTAGCTGTTTTACCTGGTCAAGCACATTAGTTGGGTATTTTATAAGTTTAAACAAACTCACCGGTATATATTTTAACTTACACGAACGAATATCTATATTAATAAGCTTTTAACACAATACAATACGAAATTTGGTGACCATTGATACAACAAGAATAAAACAACGCGAGACAAGGCTTTGTTCTTTTGGGACTTCCTACAATACTCTAATTTCTAAAAGGAGTACGACACTCAACGCCCTATTTTAAACGTATCTAAGTGTTTGGCATTTTTAAACTTCAAAAGAATTGCATTTAGCGCGAAGCAGGGCCGTCGTTCGCCGCTTCGGTTGATTGATTTTTTTAATTTTTTGTTGCGCACTGCGCAGGTGCGAAACTGCGAAATGCTGTCCACAGAGTTTTAAAAACATAAAGTAGAAACCACAGTCTACAACCATTAAAAAGTCATAGATCAAAGTGTGCAAGAGCGAATATAATAAAATTGATATTATAAAAATCCACTTTCAAAAGAAACTAAGTAGCATTATAAATAGCTATACCAGGATTTATTTCTATTTTATTGAATAGTTTTCTATTTGTAACATAACTGAATACGGGGCTTGTGACAAAATAACAAATTTATATGAAAATAGTCATAAGACTGTGAGCGTCATTTTTATAATAATTACTTTGCCTTACGGCTTACAGTTTACACTAATCACGGTTATCGTAAAGTGATATTGCCTCAAGCCCACAGTTAATAGTAATCTTGAACTACATAAAGTAGGTAAGTTAGGAAGTAAAGACTCCAGTCTCCACCCTAAAAACTCTCATATATACACAGAATACACACACAGTTGTTATACTATGTCCACACTCCACTACCACATAATTATTGATGATACATTTATTCGAGTACTTTATACAAGAGATTTTTTTACATAAAACACGATGATTCTATACAATTTATATCAAGCCTAAGCAATTTAAGCAAGGTTATTAGGTACCGAAATAGCAAAAAGCTATATTATATATAGAAATTTTATACTTAACATTGGTAGCAAAAACTAGGGGGTTTTAATAAATATTTACGCGTATTTGAAGTTGGTCCTAGGTGGAACATTCTGTAGAAGTTGGCATTACTGCAGTGCACAAAATGTAGTTTCATACCACAAATGCTCAGACCGGCCTTTCCAATGCATAGTTTATATGCGACACTTCAATAATTTTGCAAATATTTTTGACTGCGATAGCCATGGATTTATATCGTTAGATAGGCCCCGACACCAAAAACTGTGGCATTGTTTTTGAATGTGTGCGTTAACAAAATGCCGACACACGCACACTAACGAGTAGTTAAAAAATCGTGTTTGTGCCGTTGTACTTACTGAGAAAATAGTGTCATCTCTTTTTCTCCTACATTAGTTGTAAACACTACTTTCTCTTTCATGCACTCGCTATTTAAATTTTGAATGTGTGCGTTAACAAAATGCCGACACACGCACACTCACGAGTAGTTAAAAAATCGTGTTTCTGCCATTGTACTTACTGAGAAAATAGTGTCATCTCTTTTTCTCCTACGTTAGTTGTAAACACTACTTTCTCTTTCGTGCACTCACCATTTAAATTTGTTATTTTAGACAGTGCGGAAGGAAAAATAAAAGTTTTTAAATCAAATCGCAATACTTACGAGTGAAATGTTACACCTCTGGCTTTATTTGTGTTTCTAGAATTGTTGTTGCACTTTAAAAAGGCACACGATGGCATTTTACGATACTAAACTGCTCGCAAACGTCCTTTACAACACGTCCGGCTAACACTGTGTTTAGGGGTGCACTGATCCCAGGTTAGTGAGTTCACTCACTTCGACTGTGCGACAACACGGCGCGGTCTCACTGCGGTAAGGGCATATCTAACGATATAAATCTATGGCGATAGCCTATAATTATGTACCTTCGAAAGAACCTACATACTATAATTATTATATCATAGCACTATTGGGTAAAATCTTGATGTATCAAATAGGATTACGAGATAAATAAAAAATAAAATAAAATAAAATAGCCTTTATTGCTGAACTTATTTTTACAGTAATTTTTCTTACAAATACGTTTATAACTTTTAACAGTTTCTTTTCTTTTCATAAATCCGGTATCGGTAAACGGTCGTTTCTACATTTCAGCTTGTCTTTCGACATAGGCCTCCTCTAAAGATTTCCACTCTGTTCTATTTTTCGCTATGCGCGTCCATATTGGGCCCGCCACTTTTTTGATGTCGTCCTCCCATCTTCTAGTCTGTCTGCCTCTGTTTCTTTTACTATCTCGTGGTTGCCATTCTGTTATTATTCTCGTCCATTTCTCCTTCTTCTCTCTTATCATATGTCCAGCCCACCTCCACTTTAAGCACCTGTATGTTGTGTATGCATTCTTAAATTTTGTTTTGTTTTTGATACATTTTAGTTTAACTCGGTCTTTTCTTTTAATTCCTATTGTGCTTCTCTCCATTCCATTCTGACAAACTTTTATTTTCCTTGCTTGTTCTTCTGTCAATGCCCATGTTTGGCACCCATATAGTAAGCATGGTAAGATACACATATTGTATATTCTCCTCTTGTTCCTCATAGACATATCCTGGTTCTTCATGACTTCACTGAGTGACCAATATCTCTTCCAAGTATTAGTTATTCTTCTTTCTATTTCTTTTTGCATACATTCCTCAGTAGATATTAACTGTCCCAAATACACATACTCCTTTACATACTCTATTTCTTCATCATTTACTGTTATGGACTCTGTTTGTGAGGAGTTAGACATTACTTTTGTTTTCGTTAAGTTCATTGACAGGCCTGCCTTCTTACTTTCTTCCGCTAACTGTTGCAACATTTCCTTTAGGGTTTTCGGGTTTTCCGAAAATAAGATTAGGTCGTCTGCAAAGCGTAGGTGACTCAGATTTTCGCCATTTATATTTAGTCCTTTATTCGTCCAATCCAGATTTCTGAATATCATTTCCAGAACTGCTGCAAATATTTTTGGTGAAATTGGGTCTCCCTGGCGTACACCTCTCTCAACCGGAAATTCTTCGCCTATAGATTCTAGTTTTACTTGTGCGGTGCTTTTTGTGTATACGTTTTTCAGTATCCGTATGTATTTTGCATGTACGCCTTGATCTTTTAGTGCGTCCCAGATAAATCTATGTTCAAGTGTGTCGAATGCTTTGTTGAAATCCACGAACCCTATGTAGTAAATTTTGTTATATTCTTTAAATTTCTGGAGTATTTGTCTAAGGGCGTGTATGTGGTCTATTGTTGAAAAATGTCTACGGAATCCAGCTTGTTCTTTGGGTTGATTTTCTTCAAGTGTGTTTGTGATTCTAGATAATATTATTTTTGAAAACACTTTGTAAATATTGGACATTAAACTGATTGGTCTGTAATTTGCTATATCTCCTTTGTCACCTTTTTTATGTAGTAGTATAATTGTAGATTTTGTCCAATCCTCTGGAATGTTTTCCGTTTTGATAATTTCATTAAATATATCTGTAAGTCTTGGAGCGATTACTGGTAACGTTGCTTTTAGAAGTTCGTTTGTAACAAGATCAGATCCAGGGGCTTTATCGAGTTTTTGTGTATTTATTGCTTTTATGGTTTCTTCCTTCATTATTTCCGGTATATATTCTTCATTAGTTATTTCGTCGTTTTCTTTTATAGTGTCTTTCTCTTTTTGACTTCGGTATAAGTTTCGGTAGAATTCTGTAGCGATTTTTAATATTTCGAGTCTTTTACCTGTATTATTGCCATCTTTCTTTCTCATACTTGGTATCCAGTCCTTTTTGTAGTTTAACTCCTTCAATGCCTTTTTTATTCCTCCTGTCTTTTCTATGTAACTTTCCATTGTATTAGATCTTTTAGTTTTTCTTTCTTTCCTAAGTTGTTCACTGATCTTTTTGCTTACTTCTGTTACTCTTTGGCGGTTTCCTTTAATTTCCTTTTGTCGTAAAAGTTCTTTTCGTTCTTGTAATAATTGTTTGATTGTAAGTGAGACTTCTTTCTTGATACTTTTGTTTGTTTTTCTGGTTACTGTTTTTAGTTGATTTAGTAATAGGTTGTATTTTTCTTGTATCGATGGATATTCTTTCTCCTCTAATTCCGCGGCATCTAGAGATGTTTGAAGATTATTAAGTAATAGTTTAGGGTCACCTGAGTATTGTACCGCTAATTGTTTATTTTGAAATCGTCTTGTTTTCTTGAACATTCCTGACATCGCAACTCGAACCATCCTATGGTCTGTGTGGAAGTTTAAATTGTTTATGATCGAAATGTTCTTGAAGGCTTTTCTATTATTAGACATAATAAAATCGATTTCATTCCTATATTGTCCATTGGGTGAGATCCATGTCCATTTTTTTGATGGTTTCCTTTTATAAAAACTGTTTAGAATACTTAATCTGTTTTCCAGTGCAAAGTTTACTAGTCTTGTTCCGTTTTTGCTTCTATTTCCATACCCATAGTTTCCTATGGTATTTTCTTCCCCACTATTTTGAATCCCAATTTGTCCATTAAAGTCTCCCATCACGATGACGTTTTTGTGTGCGTTATCAATAGCGTTTTGGAGATTTTCATAGAATTCCTCAATTGTTTTTACGTCCTCTTTTTTATCAGATTCAGTTGGTGAATATGCCTGTATAATAGACCATCTCTCTTCTTTATCTCCGTTCACGGGCAGTTTTATATTAAGGATTGCAATACGTTCCGAGAATCCACTAAGTTCTTCTATGTTGTTGACTAGATTTGCTTTCACCATGAATCCAACTCCATACAGCCCGGGCGTCTCCCCTTTATAATGTAGTACGTATTTACCATGGTTTTCTATACCTTCTCCAAATCTGCGCATTTCGCTAATACCTATAATATCCCACTTTAACTCTTCTATTGCCAGCTCTAGTTCTTGGAGTTTTTCAGGTGTTCTAAGAGATCGACAGTTAATAGTTGCTATGTGGATGTCATTTACTTTGTTTTTCATGTTAGTGTTATTTTTCATGTTAGTGTTATTTTTTTCCTTTAGAGGGATTACGAGATAATGTACAATAATTATAATTATTATTTTAAAATAAAATAACTGCCATACATAACTAAAATAATAAATAATGTATAAAAATAAAATAAAATATGTTTATTATGGAACATAAGATACATGTATCACTTATTCCACGTCATTAAATTTCAATTTGTAGACATCCCTACTCATCGGCAAAGAAGACAGAGGGTGTAAGCCGAGAGAAAAAGCCGGCGTTAAAACTCTCGGTACTCTTTTAAAACAGCAAATCATCAAACAGCAATGAAGTCATACGTCACAAAGATTCCAAGTCAAAATATATATTTAAAGAGATGTTTTATAAACAAATAATTTATTTGCAATACACATTAACATTCATAAAATCCTTTTAATGTTTTTCTAAAGCCTTAATAAGAAGATCATTTATGTTTGTGATCAGATTTCTTGGGTCCAAAACTAATCCTGCGGTGACCATAGCATTGGAAAACAGCTGTTGTGCAATCATATTTGCCAGCTCCTTGTCACTTGAAATGAGCTTGTGGAGTTTTTTGATTATGGGATGCCTGAAATTTTATAAATCATTCATTATTTTACAAAATAAATTTGTTTGGTCAAGAAAAAAATCTTCCTAAGATTGTTTTGTTTGGAAATAGTTATCAGTTTACATAGTAGCCCTGCCAACTTCGACAAGCAAAAACAAAACCTTACTTTGCATTTATCTCCAGTTGTGGTCTCAAAAGTGCAAATCTATTTTCTTCACTAAGATTTTGAGCTTGAGTTCTTATAAAATGTCTAGCTGCGGCCATTTCCGGTACAATTATTACACAGGGATGAGAATCTAACTTTTGGGTTGTTCTCACTTCAAACACTTTGCCTGTTAAATGTGACTTTAAATATGAAAGCAGGTCATTCACTTGGGTCTGTTGTAGGTCATCACTGCCTGTAAACAATAAAACAAAACAAAATTTGAATTACGCTGACTGATATATGCCATTTGAAGCTGTAAAGCATACATAACATCGGGGCAGTTTTATTAATTTAAATTTCAAACATGATATGAAAACGCATTTTTTTATGGTAAATTAATATGTACTATCTTATGAAGAATATATAACTGATATAACCGACATATATCTACTATATAAAAATAAGTCGGGTTTTCCTTCCTGACGCTATAACTCCAGAACGCACGAACCGATTACCACGGTTTTGCATTCGTTGGAAAGGTCTCGGGCTCCGTGAGGTTTATAGCAAAGAAAATTCAGGAAAAATTTCAATATAAGACCGGGATCACCAAACGAAATGTTACATAAAACGAAGCCATCTGGTGGCGAAACAGAGTTCGCCGAGTTTGCTAGTTACATATAAATAATAAAAAGTCCTTTAAACATACCATGGTTATATTGTTTCAATCATAGCTATACATTCACCAGAACTTTATACTTTTCTTAATTTTTTTATTATAAGATAAGGGGGCAAACAAGCCTATGGAACAACCATAAAAGGCATCTCCAACACCCATGTTAGTGGGTGTGTTGCCTGCCTTTTATGTTATGTTATTTTAAAATATTAGGGTGTTTTCTTGTTTTAGTTATGATTGGCAATCAATATTGGCAGTGAGTTTATGTACTTTGCAAAGAGGCATAGGTTTGTCGAAGTAGAACCAAACGCACACACACAGTACAAAGCTCGCCTTCATAATTGTGCAAATTAATTCATTGAAAAATCTTACCAATAATAGTATCTGAGTTTTCAGCAGGGTCCTTTTGCATATCATTTTCCACGGAGACAAGGTTTCTTCCATTGAACTCCTTGAGTTCCAATAGAACCAGTTCATCATACATCTCATAACAGAAAAGGACCTCAACATCTCGCTTCTTGAGAGATTCATAGTATGGGGAAGACTGGGCTAATTCACGGCTGCAATATTGTTGTATGAAAAAATAATTAATAATTAAAAAGCTTTTCAATTTATTAATCATTTAATAAGATAATATATTATGAAGGGTTTTCTTTTTAATTAAATAATGATTGATTATTGAAAAAAGGTAAAATAATAATAACTTTAATTTGTAACAGCGCTGTTATTACTTAGGGGGCGTCCATAAATTACGTGAGGTGTTTAAGGGGGGGAGGGGGTCGAGCCAAATCTCATTTAATCTTACGTTGGAGAGAGGGGGGGGGGGTCTCGGCAAATATCACGCAATTTTTTTTCTGATTGAAAAATTTTTTTAGGAAAACGTTTGGCCCTAAAGGCCATCTCTGCAACTTCCCGCTAACTCCATATCTAAACGCTCAAAATTTCACTTATTTTGTTTTAGTAGTAAATAAAAGCACGAAGCAATTTTTTTTTCTTTTTTCAATAACAATCCAACGCGTTTACGTAAGAAACCCACATTTTGAAAAATCTCACGTGAGATTGGGGGTTGTGGGAGGGGGTTGAATAAAATCTCACGACATCTCACCAGGGGGGAGGGAGGTACAGAAAATTTAAAAAAACACCTCACGTAATTTATGGACGCCCCCTTATGTTAAAGTTAATAATGTTAAATAAATAAAAGAAACTGACCTAGGAGCAGCCAAATAATAAATACTCTTCTGCTCGTTCTTCTGTCTGGCACTGTAATCGGCAAGAGATGTCTTTACACCACTTTCCAGTTTAGAAGATTCAAAACGAAGTAGTTTAGCTATTTCTTCCTGTAAAATCCAGTAACAATAGTTATATAAGAAAAAGACATTTGAATATATAATAATAAGTCATTTATTTAACTTAAAATTCTATAGCCTAGCATTGAGTTGATAATCATTTAATATGCAACATAAAGATACAATTTTTCTACCATCATTTAAATATAATACCTTTTCTAGAGGACTTTGACCCGTGACAATCCCTTCTTTGAAGAACAAGGAGTAGTCCTTGTAGAACGCATCATATCCAACGGGATCTTTCTGCGAGTTCTCAACCATGAATTTGAGGAAACGATTTGTGAGGACATGTCGAAGCTTTCTATAAACAAACAAGACGTGGTGTTTGAGAAATAAATAGAATTATAGATAAAAATAAATAATAGAAGATAAATATTTATCAAACATTATTATAGTCCCCATGGCCAAACGAAATGGCAAAAGGCCACAAGGAAAAGTGTGGGATCTTTATAAAGATAGTATAATGGTCATGGGATCTGATCTATTACCCTGACGATTAATTTAATTGACTAAAATATTACTATATTATTTAGTAAATAAATATACTTACGCAATTAACGCACTATTTTGTAATAACTCCCGACTTAAATTAAGAGGAATGTCTTCGGAATCCACAACACCTGAGAATTAACAATAATATTATTAAATTGTCACCAATACAATTAGTTTAGACCAAAAGCTTCTCGTACCTTTAACGAATCTCAACCACTTGGGTAAAATATTTTCTGCCTTGCTTTTAATTAAAATTTTTCGTGAATACAAAGCAACTCCAACGTCAGAATCTCTCGATAGCTCAAACAATCCCGGTTTTCCTTCCGGGACATACAATATTGCCCGTATACTTAAAGGGGCGTCTGTTTTATAGTGAAGTGTGTACCGCGGCTTGTCGTACGAATTGCCCACGAATCGGTAAAACTCAATGTGTTGTTCGTGTGTCACCTCTTTGGGGTCCATTAACCAGAGTGGCTAAAAGTACAAAAATAATCTATCAAAAAATAAAAAATTATATATATCATGCTCGCTACTATTCCAGTTGTATTTTTTATAAAACTTTTATTGTTTATATCAATCTCCACAATTTCTATTTAACTTGTAGCAAACACACTATTCCAAATAAAAATCGAATATTGAGTAGGTATACCAAAAAATAAATAAAAAAAATTGAAGAAAACAAACCTTTATAGAATTAACTTGTGTGTCATTCAAATAAATTGGACTACCAATGAAGTTGCTGTATTTCATAATTATTGCTGCAAAACGAAACATTAATTATTCATATTTATAATTTTAAATTATGGGCATATATAATCTGGCCCTCTGAATTAAAACAATTGTATGTATAATGAATATATTGCATGTAATATGGCACATGAGTAAACCACTTTTACAAAGACTATTATTAGATAGATATTGTAGTGTTGTTAAAAACATACTTTTAACTTTTTCTTCATCAGCAAATTCCCTGCAGTCTGTTTTAAGGTAAACAACAATTTTTGTTCCAATTGGGGCATTATCCACTTCTTGAATCTCATAGGTTCCAGACCTGAAAATATATATCAATATATCTGAAATAATTTAATACTACTTTGATTAAATTTATGTAATATCTCACGTTTTTGCTAAGTAATTTTTAACCTTGTAACAAATTAATAATAAAAAAAATGATTTCTAAGAAGGAACAAACTATGTATAAGGATCTTTATCTTACCCGTCTGAAGTCCATTTGTATCCTGGAGATCCAGTATTACTACTCTTAGTAAACACTTCAATCTTATCAGCAACCATAAATGCAGAGTAAAATCCAACACCAAACTGTCCAATAATGGAACTAGCTTCATCAGCTCCTTTTTTCTTAACCTCTTCAATGAATGATTTTGAACCAGATCTTGCAATTGTACCTAAATTCTGGATCAATTCCTCTTTTGTCATTCCAATTCCAGAATCCTGTAACATATGAATAATAATTATTTTTATATCTTAGAAAATCTGTTGTAGACCAAACTTAATAAACAGTACTTTCAAACATACTAAATATCATTAAAAAGAAGAAAGAAAAAGAGGTGAGATCTAGAGGATAAGGTTTTACTAATATGTAGTTGTTAAATTTTAAAACATTCATCACTAATTTATTTACCAAATGTGTAGAAATTAAAAGTTTCTTTCATAAATTAATACAACTTTTAGTTTATAAACTTACTTGAAATACTAAGGTTCTGTTTTGTTTATCAGTAGTGAGCCTTATTTCAAGTGATCTATCAGTATTATCTAACTGTAGAGATTCCGCTGCTGAGCTCACACTTAAGTACCGTAACTTTTCCAATGCATCACTAGCATTTGATATAAGTTCTCTAATGAATACCTGTAAATAATTATTTCATATAGTCATTAATAACATCTTAACTATAAGAATGGATAGGTTGAGATATAACAGGGGTTTGAAAGCAAAACAGGTTTATTGGAAGGGCTACCCTAATTAGTATGTAAGAGAGTAAGTTACCTCTTTATCGGAGTATAAAGATCTTGCTACAATATCAAGTAGCATTCGTGTTTCGGCCTGAAACTCCTTTTTTTCTGGATTTCCTTTTGATTCTGCTGGCTTTTGATCTGATACAGTGCTGAACTTCGCACTAACTATATATTCAGAAAAATAAAACAAATTTAGGTTATGTCATAAATTTATTGTTCGACTAATTTATTACCAATTTATATACTTACCATTCTGTTTGTACACTGTAATTCCGTTTAAATGTTTTGAACTGTTTATTGTCTGATTCAATAAACGTCGAGTTAATAGAACCGAAGTTAATCTTGCTCGAAGAGCCGACATAGTAGTGTACTATTAATTGAAACGGATGAAATTACGTGTAAGAATTTTATTTGTGTTTGTAATTGTTCTTGTTTACCCTTTACGAACAATTATTTATGAAAATCTCAGGGGTATAAAAATATAAATTTATTATTTTACAGAACGAATAACATTTTAATTCATCTGTTAAAATGACAATATTTGGAAATTTATTTAACAAAAGAATGTCAAAGACTTAACTGTCAGATGTCATATACCATTATTTTGACGTTAAGCAACCGTTAAGCTTCAAATCATTTATGTCAAGCAAATAGTGTTGTTAATTTAATCGATATTTCTGAATCGTGGGTAGGTGATCCGGACAGCAATGATAAAACAGATACATTAATAAGTTTCGTACTTTAATTAATTGTTCTGATCTTCTGATAATTTTTTTCGTTAAGTTACCCAACTCTATTTTATCGGAAATAAATTTCAAATATTTGTTATTGTTGTATTTGCCGTAGTTTTTGGATGAATTATTCGAAAATGAGTGCAAAGTTCATCAAATCAACTGGTCAGACTGACTTTTTCCGATGAACAAAAACAGATTAGGCTTAATTAAAATCACATCCATAAATATCGGATCAAATCATAAATTTTCTACTCACATCGTTGATGTTTATTTATACGCAAGAACTGATATCGTTGATTCGAGCACTCGAATTAAAAAGAAATGTCATATATTTTTTTATCTCCGTAATATTAGTAGGATCTCTTAGATTTATTCATGCTTTGATAATACATAATATTTCTAGGTTTTGGTACCTGTCGGTAAACATTAGCAAAGAAGAATATTAGCGAATATTTAATTTAATTTTTTATCGACAAGACGTGTACAACTCTAAGGTTATGTCAGATTATAGCTATACTTCAAAGTAGCGTCGCCGAGTCGCCGTTATGTACCCCGCGCCCGTCAAGCCAGTTTCAGTGCTTCAGCCTTCAGTCAATTCTTGTGTTTGGGAACTTGTGGGCGTTGAACTGTTTATTGTGATAATGATAAATTCAAGTTATTCTCCAATTCTATGAAATGACAATATTAAATCATTATGTTATCATTCCATTTAGGTGTTAAAGAATGATTTTGTAGTACTGAAATTGAGAAGTTACAACTAGCATTAAAAACTTAGTAGCGATGACTGATATGTGACTTTACAAGTTTTGTTTTTAATATTCCGTTTGTTAAATCACATGATAGCAGACGGAGCGAGCTAAGTGACTCTTGAAGGTACCGTGTGAATCAGGCTCGTACAAGTGCTGTGACTTGTAAAAGTGTAATCATGAAAAATGTGCTAAGAGTGTATAGGACGAACTGTTGTTACTATCTCATAGTGTTATCACTACGTTGCTGTACTTGATCGCTGATCTGTAGTTTAAGGACTGAGAATGGTAGTTCAGAGGTAAAGTAGTAAAGATTCACCGTGGAGCATCTGGTTGGAGGCGGTGGCGCGGGCGGCCTGCTGCCCGGCGCCTCGCCTGCCCAGCACCCGCCTAACATGTTGCAGCCCATGGAAGAAATGATACTACCTCCTAAACGTCAAGCTGTTGTTGATCGCCTAAGGTGAGTTCTCTCTTACAAGAAATTTCTCTTGAGTATTCTTATGTGATTTGATTACAGGGAGCTCTGAGCTTTTTAAAAGACCATTACATTAAAATTAAGAAGAATACTTGAATTCTCAGGTCTGTATTCTAGAATTATCTTGAGCATTCTTAAAAAGTCAAACATAATATATATAAAAATTGGTGTGATATAAGATTAAGGAGTGCACCTCAAACATTAATAAGATCCTTGTAAATTTCACTTGATTTTTACATTGAATTTTGAAACAGTTCGTACCTAAACTAAACAGAATATTTCCTTATATTTATTTAATCTTATGTACAAATTGTTTAATTAATTATTATGAAGTAATAATTTTGCAATCGAAAATTTAAAGATTGCTAGGCAATTTAAACATAGTTACAAAATTCATTTCTGTCCACCAAAATCAGATTAATTAATTTGCACATTTTTATTTATTATTATTTTATTAGATAAATATATTAATTAAAAAAGAGTAAAACATGATGGACATATAAATATACATTCTATTTAATAAGTAAACCTAGTCCCATTTCAATGTGTTTGTTTAGTAATAGTATTATGATACATTTTTTAGTATAACAACTCTGAAACAACGAGTCATTCACATTTATATTTATTATATATATATATCTTTATATATATAATTCTTCTCTGAGTGTGTATGTCACTGAACTTCTCTCAAACGACTGGACCGATTTTGAGGAAATTTTTTGTGTGTGTTCAAGGGGATCTGGGAATGGTTTAGATTCACAAATCAGCCCGGCAGATGGCACTGCAGTCGGTACTTTCATACTTTGCTTAATATCCTAATCGCTTTAAATATCATGCAGGACAACGTCTGTGGGGTCCACTAGTATATATATATATATATATATATATATTATAATCTACAGTAGTAAATGACACTAATTAGATTATTATTTGATTTGAAAATTATTTGATGATTAATTTTAATCCATAACTCATGTGTCTTTACTTACATGAATGTAAAAACTAATATACTATTTTTTTTATCTTGTAAAAGTAACTTTTTGTAAGTTAATATTAATAAATATGTATTAATGTTTAAGATTTATTTTAAATTATTGTTTCTTTTACCGTCATTAATTCAATTAACCATGTATAATGCTACTTTTGACTTTGATGCTTTATAATTTAACTTTATAGCAAAAACTTTACCTATTTATAATTTTGTAGATTGGCTCCCTATTAGTGTAGGTGGTGTGCATGTTTGCAATATATGAACTGACTTTTCTAAATATAACATTGCAGTTGCATACCTGAGCAATATGTAAACTGTATATGTATTTCTATCGGCGCGGCTAACGGTTACTCGTGATTATGTACCTATATTACATTGTTTCCGTTGGTATACGTAAAAATTGTGTCGTAAAGAATACATATACCGAAATACTATGCGAACAATAGATTGAATATAATAAACATAAGTATATGAATCATATAATATGTATTTAAAATGCATTTCAAAAGGAAAATTTAAGAACAATTTCGGCGAGGTAAAACCTTGTTTAAAATAGAACCATTTAGATAGTTAAGGATTCTTTCTAATAATTTACGTTTATGTTTTCATTTGTAGTGTGAGTTTAGCGAGTGTGGCATTATACATTAATAGTAACTCTATAAAATAAAAGTACTTTGAGACAGTTTCATTGCTTATGTTAATGATTTAAATAATCTTCCAGAAAACGAAACTAAAATAAAAGAGTTTATAGAGGCTATTATACTGTGGACTTATTATATGTTCTAGAAAAGGAAATGGTATATTTATGTGAGAAATCAGTTATACATAATGTAGATTACATGTCGTCTGCATCGCGCGGTGAAAGTAGTCAATATAGAGCTCAGATAAGATTTATGTCTTGTTATACGTTAAATATTACTC